>VWZP01008633.1:0-25383 GCA_013396995.1 Dicaeum eximium | reverse complement strand
TTTTTTTTTTGCTACAGCACAGAGTAATTTTCATTTGAACAAGAAAGACAGAAGTAGAACAGCAAATGATTTCACGACCACCTTTTGCAACCTATTTCACTGCTGTGACTCCAGAGAGATGAGCAAGACCCCAGAGGCACTGACCTCATTGACTGACTGTCGCTCAATCTTACATCAGATTCTAAAATGACACCATCTTTAGACTATAAGTAGCCAACCACCCAGCCCTCAGTTAATACATTAGGAGACAGTACAGGTTTTGTTTGAGAATAGAAAGGAATTCAGCATAGAAGGCAGTCTTCCTTGATTATATAATTTAGAAGTTTGTAAGTAAAAGTGTGCTGCAGCAGGGCCAGAACTAAGAATCAATATTCAGCTGACAACCAGAAAGGACCCACAGAGTTTATAATAAAACATGCAAAAGCTATATTACTGTGTGGCCAAAGAGCACAGGCAGCCGCAGGAGCCTTGTTGCACTGCATCCAGATGACTGTGGGGAGGACAAGCATTAGGGGTAAGAAAAGGGTCATTTCTCGTCCTTCCCCCTTCTGCTTTTGGAGAAAAAAATGTATGTAAATTGTATTAATAATTGAATTTCTGCTGAAGACCCTGCCCAATTAAATGAAGAAATTCAAACAACCTTCATCTTCAAATGGCCAAACATCCCTTTTTAAAATCATGGTGAATATATTGTGTGTTTTGTTTCTCTGTCTGTCTACATACATCTATTTTTATAAGAAAGAATGTGGTTGAATAAAAAGAAATTTTTGTTTGTTCCTTTTTAGTGTTTTTCATCTACAGCCTATCCTTCACGTCCTTCAGAAAAGAAGGTTGCGTATTTATGAGTAGTGCTTAATGAGAAAATACATCCTTGCATATGATATGCTCTGCTTCCTGTCATGTACTCATTATTCTCTTTGAGTTTACCAGTGCTTTTTGGTTTATAGATTCATGATTAATTTATTCTCAATCTACAAGAAAGCCCTTTTAATTCCAAGAAGTTGGTTAGATGAATTACCAGCCACTGCTTTATTTGGCCTGCTTATCTACTGGAATGATTTGCAATTATCATCCCTTGCCTTTCCTGAGTGGAAAAGAAATCAACTACTGATGAATTCAGTGAGAGACAGAGAATGGTTTGCAGATTTTAGGATTTCTATCAGGATGGAGTCCCAGTCAGCAAAGAACAGTGTCAGGAGCAAAACTGTCCTGGATTGTCGCTGCTGCTGCTGCTGCTTTGAGAGCAAATGGAAGATAGACTGTCTGTGCTCTCATCAAAACATACAAGGACACGGTGCAAGGCCAAGCTTGTGTAGTCTGCGTTGCCCTGGGGTGCCCATGGCTACAGGTAACCCCACCTGTGAACACATTGGACATGCAGGTGTCTGGCATGCAGCCAGTGGAGACCTCGGCTGTCAGCAGGAACTGCTTTTGCTCATCTGCTTCTGCTCATCTGCTTCTTAAGCCAAAAGAGGCTTTTGCCTTGAATGAATTCTGCCTTGGTGCTTACTCTCAATGTACTCATCAACCTTTATGTTTGTTGGGTGGAACTTCAGATGCTTTGTGGATGCTGATGAGGTGAGGAGGCAAAGTCGAAGCCTCAGCAAAATGGATCAGTGTGTGCTGTGCCATTCGGAAGCTGAATCTGCTAGGCAAACATTTCCAAACATGCTTTGGTGGCTTCAGATATAAATGTTATGACAACTGTGGCAATCATTTATGAGCAAAAAGGGCACTGAGTGAGAATTTGGGATACCTATGATCTATTTCCAGCTCTGCCTGTTCTTTGGTCTAAAGTTTTATCTGTGTAGTTTGTAATTATTTCCTGCATGTTTGTACAACGTCTGGAAAAGGCACTTTGGTTTTGGTGTGGTGCCCTCCAGTGCTTCTGTAAATAATCTTGCTTAACTGTATGAGCATGCAGTGCAGAGGAGTGTGGGCTTAGGAAGGGTAGGACAGGAAGCAAATGTGAAGACTTCAGGTATACAGTTGCATATGGGCAAGTAGAAAACATACCCTTGTGTGACTTGGTGCCTCTAGAACCCAGTGCTGTCAGCTGAAGCGAAAAATGTCATTGTAGTTAGTGCAATTTGCCATGAAATGTCTGTATGAGTCTTACATACAGAGAAAGAACCATATGACATATGCTTTGGAGTATATATTTCCTTTGGGAAATATCTGTCCTATTAAAAATTTTGAGGTCATATAATGTTACAGCTGCATTAAGAATTCATAGTTGGATGAAAAAAACACATATCTTGCCTGGATTTGTAGCAGCTTAAAAAACAAGAGATATTTTATTTCATTCTATGAAAATACAAACAAGCCTGTCTCATTTTTAACACAAAGATAAATTGATAGCCTCTTTAAACTACTACAAGTGAGAACAAGGGAGTACTAGGACCAGGTCTAAAACTTTAAATACTGAGAAAAGCATTTAACAATCACACTCATCTGCTTGAGGCAGGTGTAGCTAATAAGGAGGAAAGGAAGGAGCAGCTGTATCTTGGATAAAGGCTCCTTGGCCACAGGAAGATAAATAGCTAACAGCTGGTTTCCCACAAGGGGTAACTTTGCTGTGATGCCCCGGCTTCTGCTCCCTTGCTTAGATGAAGCCTCTCTTAGGCCAAAGGGGAAGACATGTTTATACATCATGGAGACAGATGCTTTCATCCTTGAAGATGATAATTTATCCTGGCTGTGGAAAATTAGTTCTCATTGGTCACATTGGGAGTGGACACAGATGTTGTGTATTATGGTGTTCAAAGTCACACTATTTATTAGGGTAGCAATCCAGCATAGCTTTTCTAGACATGAAAAATGCTGAGTAGGGAATATGCTTCTTCATGCAGTCAAATTCTGGGTTTTAGTATAATTTATGAAGGTTTGCAAGATTTTTTTTAAATGAGTATGAGAATGAGACAGAGTTTCACTGGATGCTTTACCATTCTTTCCAATTTTAGAGCTGATACCCTTACATGAACACAATATTAACCATAGTGGGGCTAAGATTACAAATGTAACGTATTTCAGCTAAATGGAAAGCACAGTCTCTCACTCCAAAGACATTGATGACGACCCCAAAGGCGATGATAAGCCCTGTATAGGACTCACCTTCCTACAGGGCCTCCTTCCTCTTTTCTCTACTGATTGGATTGTGGGCCTATGTGATAGTGCATATCCAAGAGCAACGGAGTCCTCTTTTGCTGACTTGTGTTGCAAGATCTGGGTTCTGTCATCAAACCTGTGAGTAACACCTAGTTTCACTTTCAAGGAAACAATGTGAATATGGACATTTAGTAGAGTTTGCAAGGCATAATATTGGTGTTTTTATGCATCCTCCCCTCTATGAAAAATGCTGAAAGGTCCAATCCAAATTTTATCTTGTGCTGTTCTTTCTTTTCTGGCTGATATTTATTGGTTTTGGTACATGAATGAGGTTTTTTTCCTGTCTCTGGAGATGGCCTGGAAAAAATTTGTTCTTCTGGGTCCATTATTAACATACCCTGCAGACTCAGAACTGCTCCTAGGATTGATGCTTTTCTCAAAGGCTATTTGAAATTATACCCTTGATTTTCTTTCCCAGTATACCCTGTAAAACAACACACATCCTCAAGGGACTTCTTCACATATACTAAGCCTTGAGACCTTTTCAGAGTCTTAATTTTGCGTTTATTTTGATAATTATTACAGCAAGCTTATTGAAATAGATATATAGTTGATGACATACACAGTCACTTGATATATTTGGGTTGTAGTACCTATCTAAACACATTGGGAGCACAATATTTACTTCCAAATTTTAGCTGAAAATCTAATTATGTAATTATGAAGTGATAGATACAGGTAAATCTGATACAACATAAGTTTCACCAACAGAAGTTTCCATGACAAAGAAACATTAAAGAGCTTAAGAGACTTTCCAGTAAATCTTTCCAATATAATTATTTTTCAGGACCTCTAACTGCAGAGAAAATATATGCCTTCTAGAGTATCATCCAAGGTTTGCAAGAAGAATTGGTAATTTTTATATGAAAATTGTGAGATAGAATTTTCATTGCATCTATCAATCCGAAATCTTTCATGCACTTTCATTTTTATGGCATATTAATATAATTTTTGCTGCATTTCAGATTTCATAAAAGTTTATTTAAGCAAAAATTTACTCTGAATTATAAATGGATATGTTGAGCCCTTATTTTGTAAGGCACTTTTTGATTCTATTAGCTAGGTTGTATCTACACATTACAAACTAAATTTACCAGAAATATAGCTTTAAGTCCCAAATAGTAGGATCCTATTATCTACTTTGCTTTATCTTCCATCCTGGTCCCTTGTATTCCTGAATATACAGAAGTAAGTGAGAACAGAGATTGTAAGTGATGCCAATGTGACCTGACAGATTCAGCACAATAAGAGTGTTGCTGAGTAAGAACATAAGTAACAATAATTAATATAAATAAAAATCAATTTGAAAAATAACATTTTAAACAAAAAGTAGATTTACAGCTTTTTCTTGGTACAAAGGCTTATTTTTTTTTTTCATAAATATTGACTTGTTTTTCATGTTACATATTTCTCTTGTTTGTGTGGTTTAACCTCAGGTGACAATTCACCCCCACACAATCACTTGTTCCTTCTCTCCTGATGGGATGGGGGCAGAATTGGAAGGGCAAAAGTGGGAAAACTCATAGATTGAGTTCAAGACCGTTTAATAAGGAAAGCTAAAGCTATGAAAGCAATCAGAACAAGGCAAGGAATTAACTCCCCACTTCCCATGGGCAAGCAGACATTCAGCCATCTCCGGGACCGCAGGGCTCCATAGTGCATAACGGCGACCTAGGCAGGCAAATGCCATCACTTTGAACAACCCCTTATTCCTTCTTCCCTGCAGTTTTTCTGCTGAGTATGACACCTTAGGGTCTGGAACAGCTCCTTGGTCAGCTGTCTGTGTCTCTTCCCAGCCCCTTGTGCACGCCCAGCCCCTGCGCTGGTTGGGTGTGGAGCAGAAAAGACCCAGGCTTGGTGTGAGCACTGCTCAGCAGTAACAAACCCATCCCTGTGCTATCAATGCTGGTTTTGGACACACTTCCAAAACACAGACCCATAGTAGCTGCTATGAAGAGCATTAACTCTCTCAGGGCAAAACCAGGCACTGTTATTGAAAGGGCATTTTCTGATGGAAAACTCTTTCACATAAGATTTCCCAGCAAAGTTTGAAGTACAGACTTCATAGGTCTTTAAGCATTGTGAGATTCTTTTTACTTTTTTTTTTCTGTTTTTAAGGACTATATTAAAAAGGGTCAAATTGTGCAGGGTAAAAGGGACATTAAATAGGACTTTTGCAAAATTAGAACTTTTTTTCCATGGAGATAAAAAAAAAAAAAGAGAGAGCAATTAAATCTTTATATTAAAGGTTTGAATTGTATTTGTTTGAGTTAATTAAATCCTATCACATTCATATGCACTTTCTAATTAACAATTAGCCGTGTTTTCTTTGTAATAAATGAAGAATCTTTCAGGAACATGAGAACGGATAAAAGCATGCAGCAGCTTAATGAATCTCTATTTTATCTTTGGAGAGCTAAGTTATATTTAGCACAGTGACAAACAAAACTCTACACTGGTTTATGGTTTCAAGTGTGACAATTTCTTTATGAAATCAACTATCTGCAATAACAAAAGATTCCAAAAATAGTATTCTTCAGTACATAGTCTGAATACTCCAAAAGAAAGTGAAGAAAGTAAACTTGGTTTAAACAGTAGACTAGGGCTATTAAGAAGAAATACTGAATTTAACAAGACAGTTAAATATGCAAGAAATGTTGGCAGTTGAAAACACCCTCATTTGCCCTAAGTTTTTAAAACGTTGTCCCTTCAAAAGCCTTGATCTTTAGTAGGGAAAAAAAAAATGTGTTACTTCCTCTGTTTTCCTAGATCTAATGGAAAAATATTGCGATTTAATAGGTTAGCAAGCAAAGGCAAAATACAGATTTCCACAAAGTCCTGGTCATCCTGACCAGGTAATTCATGTTAAAACTAGCTCCTGCTCTGTCTATGGCAGATTTAGCTATATGTGAGTTGCTGTGATTTTTTTATCTAGCCTCTTTTAGAAACATCCTTCTTCTTCTTGTAAAGTTGTAAGACCTTGATGATTTAAGCAGTACTTCTATGAAATGGATTTAAAGTAGCATTGACTGTATCTTAAGCTAGGTCTCCTACTGGCAAGTAAGAGAAAAACCCAGGGTGTCATCCCTGCTGCTCTTCCAGGTTTTCCTAATGGGGTTGTTTCACTTTGTGTAAATCACACATTTGGCCCAATCATTGGGCCAAAGACAGACCAACTCTATAGCTCTGCAGTTAATATCTGTAAAAATTAACCCTGTACTGGACTAAACTAGGACACCAATATACTGAATTCCTAGATTATTTTGGGGTTGAAGAACCCATCTCAGCTTTATAATGACATTTTAAAAGGACTGTATTGGGAGAATTAAGATGGATTCTCCTAATGATATAAATATTTTTCAGATGAGAGAAATCTCCTCCTCCATTATTGATCTTAAAGAGTCATCATATAATTTTTATTTGTGCATTCTCCCTTGGTGTCTGCTTAGTGAGGGATTTTTGGACTAATGCCATTTTCTCTGGGAAGAGCCTAGCTTATGACACAAATTTTGAACAGTAGATGGTGTATGATGAATGTGCATTTCTGACCACTTTAAGAAAAGACCATCAGCGCTGTGGCTGAATTCTAAACCTGGCCAATTTTGTGTCTGATGCCCCTTGAATAATTAGTTGGGCAATCTGAATTACAGAACCATTTCCTGTAAAATGACTTAGTCACATGGCAAGATGGTGATTGATACAGCCAAAATGAACATTTGGAGGTGCACAGGCCAGTTGCTGGCTCTGTGTATCAGCGTTAATGATCTCTCTGGAGGCAGTGCCTTGGAATATGTAGTGTCAGAGGTGCTGTTGATGGTTTGTCATGGACTGCTTGGCTGCAAAAATTGACTTACCTTTGAGTACCATTGACATCAATGGAAATCAGGAATACTCAGCCTCTTGGAGAATTTAAAGCAGAGTGAAGCTGGTTGTGGAGTGTTTCTTCTGCCTTTTTTTTTTCCTGGTTTTGTTTGTTGGTTTGGGGGTGTTTAGTNTTTTTTTTGTGGTTTTGGGGGTTTTTTTTTTTTGTTTTTTTTTTTTTTTTTTTTTTTTTTTTTTTTTTTTTTTTTTAATTAGTTACATATCCATGGAGAATACAGTGCTTTCATTTCAAGCATTTGGAACCAGGAAGTAGGAAACTATAGGGCAAAAGCCTATATTTTTATGGGTCTATGGTGATATATCACCAGTGTGAAAAACAAATGAGAAGTTATTTTCCATCAAAAAAAGCTTTTCATCTGTTGTGTGTTAGTTCACTTTTCCCTGTGGCCAATTCTACACATTTTATGCTGCAGATACCTCTTCACTTGCAAATGGAAACTGAATTCCCTTGATCTTGTGCTTTCAATGAGATGGACAAAGTCTTCTAATTCCAAAACCAAAGGCCTCCTCTTAAGACTTGAACACTGTACAATGTCAATCTTATGATGCAAAAGCATCCTGTTGATAGATACTTATGTCATGCCCCAAGGCCTTGGCTCCACTGCATTAGGTAAGCTGCAGGCTTTTAACAGTGATTAATGATGTGTTCTGATGGCAAAAGTCAGAAAACAGCCACAGAATAACGTGGCTGTACCAGAGGTGAGGAGGAAAGGCACCCAGTGCAGAACATTTTAAAGTATTCTTAGTTTTGACTTGTGTAGAAAAGCCATTTTATCCAGACCTTTCCTCAGTACTCACATCTTCTCATACTTAATGGAAATGTCACTAAATACAGGGAAAACAGGTGAACAATTGTGATCAGAGGTTTTAACTGACTAAAGAATGTGAATGTACCAACATTCTGGTTATCTGACTTTTATTATCTGTCTCAGCCTTCTTTTTTATCCTTCTGTTATGATCTGAAAAAACAAGGTTAAATTTCTTGTTCTAAACCAACTGATTTGGATAATCATCAAAATATTAATAGTAATAGCAACAATAATAATAATAGCAGCTATTTCTAGACAGTTTCTCTTATCCAAGCACCTGGAATTGCTTAAAAATACAAGTTTCTCAAGCCTCATAAGACATAATATTATGCCTGTTTATGCCCTACATCACTATGAAGGAGTGAGTCAAAGATTTTGTTGAGACAACTGTAGAAACCTAGAAGAGAATTTTATGTCAGCTTTTATTTCTCAAACATCAAGGTTATGTAGGGTTTTATAGTCACTGAAGGTATTTGTCTTCTTGCATAAAGTTCTCCTTTCCACAAATTTCTCTGAAAGAAAGCACCAAAGAGCAGCTGTGCTGGGATTCTGTTCTTTCCCTTCTTTTAACCCAAATGGTGAAATACTACATTATTTTCTCTGATATCCCCAGACTCCAGATCTCACTCAACTTCTTCAGGGTCTTAAGAAAAGGTCTGTGTCTACTTTCTTGTTATAAAGCAGGTGAAGAAAAGCACACAGTAGGCATGAGAACAATAAGAACAAAGCGGTAGGTAAGATTTACAGACTTGCAACCTTTCCAGTGTTTGTTTTTACCAATATACTCCTTATATTTTAATAGATTAAAAGTTCAAACGACCTTAACCTATCATTGCTAACACTTTACCAGTTTGCACTTTTACCTTTCTCACAGGAAAATATGCAAGCCTGTTACCATGTGTACTACTCTGCTGAGAATCTTCATTTGTAACAATATATAGAACCACCATCAACAGGGGAGAAGCTGTCAAGTGAGGCAAGTGTTTACTTCTGTTGAACAAGCTGGTCATGGTGATCATGGAATATACAACTAATCCATATACGTTTCTTTACCCTTATGTCAAAATGATCATGTTTCAACATCAGCTGATAAAATCTCTCTCTTAAAGGTGTTTTTAGTTTTATCTGTAGGAAATGTTTTCTTTTGTAAAAAATCTTTTACAATGTCAGAACTAGTTAGGTTTTGAAGACTAATTACTTAAAGATTTTTGCTAAGAAAAAGAGAAAATTTATTTCAGTTGTTTGAAAATGATGTTATAATGAAACAGTTTTCCATGAACAAAAATGTTATGTCAAGTTCAGATTGTAGAAGATGTTTCTCAAAACACTAAACTTTGGTCTAAAATCTGCTTCTGCATTATGGATTGACTCGACATGGAAATAGACTCTGCAATAAGATTTTGAGGTTTTTTTCTATCTCCTTGCCTAAAACCTTGGACAAACTACTCAAATTGAAATGAGGAGAAAAAAAAATTGGAAGAGTACTTTTCTCCTAGATGGTTCAATTTCTTAGTTACTTAGCAGTGTTACAGGGTTATCAAGTCCAGAAGGCATGCCAGAAGCACTATGTTTGATATTTCAGTAAGCACTATCCTGTAATACTTTTTTGTTGGAAAGAGCAATTTATCCCTATACTGGAATCCAAGCCAGGATTATATCTACATGTATATTACATGGTCAATTCTCTGGGTCAGATTCACACAGAATATGACTTGAGACTCAGCTTGGAGCTATTGTCTCCTCTGTAGGAGATTAGTTTGCTTATTTCCTGTGCTTTTATCTCAAAAAGTTTTCTTGTGTTTACAGACAAGGAAGAACTGCTTGGGATGTGAAGGCTGGGGACAGATTTGGCTGCCGTGATCCTGGAATGCTGAAGTTTGGGATCCTGAGAGAGCCAGGGAAATGACATGATCACCACCTCAGACTTCAGAAGAACAGATTTTGGACTGTTGAGAAAATTGCTTGGAAGACTATTATGGGTTACTGACGAGGAGAGGAGAGGAGAGGAGAATCAGTTAATTTTCAATGATCACCTACTCCAAGACTTGCTGATCTGTTTTAGTAGGAGGTCATGTAAAGGTGGCCAGACCTCCTGCAATGAACAAGGAACTTCTGGCAAAACTGGAGTACAAAAAGAAGATGTACAAGAGGTGCAGGCAGGGACAAGTGCCCCAGGATAAACAGAGAGAATTTTTCAAAGTGCGCAGGGATGGATTTAGGAAAGTCAATTTAGAGTTTAATCTGGCAAGGAACATGAAGGGCAGAAAAGAGGATTTCTGCAGTCACAGCAGCAGCACAAAGACCCCAGAAAATGTGGCACAGCTGCTGAATTGGTCAGAGGACCTTGTGACAAAGGACATGCAATACCTTCTTTTCCTTGGTCGTTGCTAGTGTGATTTACTTTCACAAACCCAGTCTCTGGGGGATCTGTGTCTGGCCTCAGTCAGCAGCTGGTAAGCAATTGCATTGGATTTGATTTCCCATTCCTCCCATAGGAAAGTCTGATACAAGGACAGAATAGTCAGGAATCTGTCCAGTGACAGGACAAGAGACAATGCTCACGAACTGGAATACAGGAAATATCATTTAAGCTTAGGGGGAGAAGTTTTTAGAGTGCATGTGGTCAGACACTGGAACAGGCTGCCCAGGAAGATTGTGGAGTCTCAAGCAGAGAAGGTATTCAAAACTTGACTGGACATAGTCCTCATCAACCTGCTCTAGCTGATCCTGATGATCTCCAGAGGTTCTTTCAATCTCATCGTGACCTACAATCTGTGACTTGCTGCTACATGTGCTCCTCTATGTTCACGGGTAAGGATCACATCAGCTTACTTCTCGTGGGGAGCAGTTCTTCATGGTGACCCGTAATTACCCTGAGAATCTGGTGTCACTTTGTGAAAGGTTCTGCACAAAATTTGTGTCTTCAAATTTTTCGGCCATGAAGAAAGCGCAGCCTAAATATGGAGTTAAAACAGGTGTGCACAAGGCATTGTAATGGTAAGAACATTAATAACAATGTAAGGGTCACAAACACCTTCTTATTTAGTACCACAGGTATCAGAGCACAGAAGGTTAGGAGTTATTGTTTAAGAAGGCTTTGTAAATGTTTAATTTCCCCCTACTTCCATATATGAAAAAGTGATACTGTCATAAGTTGCATAAATTGCTATTTGTTTTATAACAAAGGTTCTATCTAAAATGCAGTATGCCTACAGTTGCCCTCTTTAAACAGGGTGTATATTTCTTTAGTTTTAAAAATACAGTTTTGAACATCTGCTTATAACAGTTGGGGGAGCTGTGTAAATCCTTAATTCTGTATGCTTGTTCTCTTGGTTTCTGTCATCATCCATAATTTAAAGCAACTAAATCCTGGATTTAGAAAGATTCATCATATAGCTAGATCCAGGAGTAACACACAGCATGCCTGTTTTTTCCTTAGGGTGTTGAGAAGGTGCTTTGATGAGATGATAAGATACAAGGATAGTTACAGAAATGGTGAAGGGCCACTATGCACATCAGGGGTAGCATCACAGCCTTAGGCTCTCCTCTGTGGCCAGCAGCTATGAACTTCAGCAGAATGCTCAATGGAGAGTAAAATTTAATTAGAAGTGAATCGTGCCAAGATCTTCTGCCTTCGTTCTAAAGATAAGACTTGACAGCACCTCTGTCCATTCAGGGTGAAATTTATTGAGACTTCACTATCATATATCAACTTTGTGGAATTAAAAGCAGTCCAGTAAAATGCTAGTAAAGAAAGCATCTAACGATTTAGGTTTAAAAATGTCAGCCTTCAATACTTGCACCTTTACTAGAAGTACAATTTTGTAGAGTGGTCAAGAGTTATGTCAGTAATTGCAGGTTTGTACTGTGATAAAAAGGGGCTGCTGCCTTAAATCACTTACCCTTACTTAATAAAACCTTTTTTTTCTTTTTAATTAGTACAGCAAATGACCATGTTAAGAGACAAATTTCTTTAATTAGAAATTCTGTAACTTGTATATTCTTTCCACTGAAAGCTTAAATCAAAGGCAGAAGAACAGAACACAGGACAACAATGTGTTACTTAAACCTGCTTGGAAGTAAAATTTATTGTCACAGTAAGAATTAGGAGATTCTTCCAAGATTAAAATGCTCTAGTATATTTCTTGAGATTGAAAATCTGATTAACATTTCGCATTTTAAACATACTGAGGAAATGGTTTTTTTAGGAGATCCTCAGATGTATCACAAAATGAGAAATTTAAGGGGCCCAGGTCTCTCTAGAAGCAAGACGATAGTAAAAATAAAATTGAAAATAAAAAAAAAATTAAAAATTGTTCAGATTACAGGTTAAATTAAATTGAAATTAAAACCAAGCATAACATTCTGACCAGAAGGGAACATCGTAGGTTTGTATTAATTACATAAGGGCTGTATCTCAAAAAGACTTCCTTGGAAATCATGGTTATGGCAGAAATCATAGTAGTTTCTTACTAGTGTGATACTAATTTTTTTTTTTTAATACTTTCAGGAAATTGATGATGGTTCTATATACACTATGAGCACAGGCTGTACCAGTGTAGTTTTGGGGTATGTATGCAGATCTTCTGACTCTGCTGCATTCTTTACTAGATTACTCAGTTTCTCTACTTCGAGCTGATCAGCTCATGGCTTTTGTACTGTTGGTACTCACTGCATCCTTTCTGTATGTAGAGGGGTGCCAATGCCCACACATACAGAGGGAGGCCAATGCACCCTTTGGTAAAGGGAGTTGTCTTCCACATGCTGTGTTGTGCTCTTAAACAGATGTGATGCGAGTCTTCTGCATAATTTTAGCCCTGATGTTATTGCAGCAAGCTGAAAAATGTCACCCTGCTTCATTATAAAACTTGGTGTTTTCTTTAATAATTGCTTTACAGTTATTAATTTTAATAAAATGTAGATAAAAATGTTGGGGTATGATGTATTTCTGGTCTGGTGTAAGTTATGTGTGAATAAACTCTATCTTGCCCACATTATAAATGGGTGGTGTACTGGCTTGCTCTCAAACCACACCATTATCAATATCTCCATGTTTTCTTGTTTGCAGTGCTTACAGAAAGCCATGGATGTACCAATCTTCACTAAGCAGTGTATTAAGATGTTTCCAAAATCTAAAGGTAATACAAGATGAAATGTATAAATTCTGAGAATTCCTTCTTGAATTCCACTTGAACTCCTCGTGGAAATTGAAAATGGCATTGGCAATCAGCTGGTGGTATGCAGTGTAAGTACAATGAGAATCAGCCACTGGCATGAGGAAAGTGACTTCATTAAGAAGTGGTGTGCCCTTCTGCCAGGTACAGTTACCACTTATAGGAACCTTGGAATGAGGTAAACATGTTCTGACTCTTTTTAAGTATTCAATTATTTGAGTGGGGGAGATTAAACTATACACATTAAAGTGTGCGTGAGCATACATATGTATGTGTGTGTGTATATTTTCATCTGAAGGGATGGATAGCCAGTGAGTAGAGTTCACCAAATGTCTACTGAAGCATTAAAAGGTGGCACCTATATTAATGCAGCAGCATTGAGAGTGCACAAGGTTTGCATGACACCTATATATTTGCCTGGCATGGTTTTGTTGAGGGTCATCTCTCTCAAGCAGCTCTCAGGCACAGTTTGGGGGTCAGAACGGTCTCTGATCCCTTTCCACAGTCAGTCTGGATTTTGGATTTTCTGTGCTGGAAATGTAAGAAGTTTTGTGGTGGGTTTTTTTTTTTTTTTTTTGGTTTTTTTTTTTTTTTTTGTGTGTGTGTGTGTGTACGGTGTCCAGAAACAGTTTGCCTATACATCAGAGCACAGAATCTGATCATTTGAGCATACACAGCCAGCAATAGCAACATGGATCAGGTGGGAAGCAGGACTTCGGGATGTGAACTGGAGGGCTGCCTGTTTCGCAGTAATTAAGCACTGCATACCATAAATCCTGATGAGTGCAAAGTGTACTGCAGACTGAATTTACTCCTGTCCAAAAAGCATTAAATGTTGTAACCTCAAGGCTGTGAATGACAGTTTCATGGATTGAGCTGATGTGCACATTTTAAACATACTAAGCACACCAGGGCCTGTAGAAAAATATGCTGATTATTTTAGTGCCAGGTGGCCAGCTTGCAGCTGTTCAGCCTTAGAGGTGCTTCTTAGGCAGGCCTGCAGCTTCTTGAAAGTCCCAAGTGTGTAATTTCCCTCCAGATGTGTGAGAAAATGGCAGGGAAGATGGCTCCCAAATCCTGAATTGTACAATGGTCTCAGCTGAGCCTTCTAGTAACACTGATGCTGGTAGTACATCAGTAGATGTGATAGCATAGGACACAGGTGTCCCCTCTCAGTTCTGAGTGTAGGAATCACAGGTTTCCATGCTCCTTGTTCTTTGTAGAAGGAGAAAACCGTGGTGGATGAACTATGTTCATTTTAGTTGAAGAAATGCATCTGAATGGTCTGTCAGTTCATTCACCATCCTCTTTCATGCATTATTAGTAGCCATGTTTTATATGAATAAATTATATTTGCCCAGGACTTGTCTCTGAAACTGAGCCCACCTGACAAACTGGTGTGGTTTATTTATACTATTAAACATGCAAAAAAGATATTAAAATATTGGAGAGCATCCAAAGGAGGACCAGAAAGATGTCAAAGGGCCTTGAAGAGAAGGCACAGGAGGAGTGGCTGAGGTCAATTTTTCTGTTCAGCGTGGAGAAGAGGAGGCTGAGAGTAGACCTCATTGCTGTCTACAGCTTCTACTCTTTCAGTTTGAACAATGCACTACTCCTTGCTCTATCACTACAGATTCTGACAGAGAGGCTCTCTCTGACTCCCCTATAGGCTCTCTTAAGGAAATGGAAGGTTGCCAGGAGGTTGCTCAATGAGAGCTAAAGACATAACCTAGCTTTCCTTTGGAAAACTTTCTTTCATAGACAAGAAATACTCCAGTAAAACTTGGTCATGTAGGGTTTGTCTGCTAAACTGAAAACACTAGCAGAATTTAAATTCATTTCTTGAAAAAAAAATTACTTATCATGAAAGGAAATACTGAAAAATCAGAGAACAAAATGAGAAAAACTATGGAAAGAAAATATGATGAAATCAAATGTAAGAGAAAAAAAGGAAAAATTGGAAATGAAGTGGATAAAATGAAATGCACTGAGAAGAAATGAGGTGGAATGAAACGACCAAAACCTACAAAACCAATATTCATTGAAATGCCAAATAAAGGAAAAATAAAGGAAAAGAAGAGACAGGAATATAAATGAAGAAAATGAGATGTTAAAAAAAAAATAAAATTAAGACTACAAAATGAAGAGAAAATTGTATCATGGGATGCCATGAAGTAAAGAATAAAAGACCAGATCTTGCCCATTTGATCCTCACTGAATTCTCAAGATTTCATTTCCTTTCATGAAATGAACACTTACCTTTCATGAAAGGAAATTAAATCAAAGAGCAAAGTGAAACAAACACACTGGAATGGACATATGATGCAATCAAATGCAAGTTAAAAAGAAAATGAAAATTTGGAAATGGAGTGAATAGAATGACATGGATTGGGATGAAATGAGGCGCAGTGAAAAGGACCAAACAACATTTTGTTCCCAAACTGATTGTATGACGTTTCCCCACACTGGTGTTAAGTCCTATGCAAACTGTATATATCACTGCCACAATTATCTCTGGTTCTGCTCATCTTCTTTGTTGAGTATTACCACAGCTGAAAATTTATGATTGTTGCAACTATTTTCTTGACAAAAACATATGATCAGGAGAAGAATAGCTTAACGTAAAGCCAGTCCTCAGCAAGGATTGAATTAGTTAGAGATTTTATTAGTACTACTAATTTTAAGCCTTGCCCTTCTTCTTCAGCTGATTTAAAATAATAGCAAAAACCAGCAACAACGACAACAAAGATATGGGGAGCTTGGCAGGCAGAAGTGTACCTTATTATTGTACTACGACTTCACAAGTGTCCATTGAATGACCCCACATCACTCCATTCTAACATATAAACCTTTAAAATATAGTTGGTGTGATTTATATTCTAATGTAGCAGACAAAGGCATCTACAATTTAATTTGAAAAGCTAGAAGTTCAAGGACAGGAATTTCAGAAAGCATAGCTGGTGACTTTAGAGGACACAGACAGCTCATAGCTGTATAGTCATCCTCTCTTTATTTTAATACAGACCTCAGAAACATTGTGCTGTGGTATGTAGTCCTGTATCTCCATATACAACAAAAAGCTCCTGAAAACACAATAACATAATCTTCATTCAGAGAGGAGTATTGTATTCCAGATGACACAGCAAGCAAAAGGATATCCTAACTGTTCTTAAACCTTCCACAAAATCCCAGAATATGCCAAGTTGGAGGGGACCCACAAAGGTTATTGGAGTCCAGCTCCTGGCCCTGCACAAGACACCCCCAGAGTCACATCATGTGCCTGAGAGCATTGTACAAATGCTCCATGAACTTTGTCAGGCTTGGTGCTGTAAGCACTTCCCTGGGGAGCCTGTTCCAGTGCCCAACCACCCTCTGGTTGAAGAGCCTTTTTGTAATATCCAACCTAAATCTCCCTTCATCTTCTCGAGGCTGAACAAGACAAGGGACCTAAACCACTCCTCATGTGGTTTCCACTCTAGACCCATCACCATCTTTGTAGCCCTCCTTTGGACATTCTCTTATAACTTTATGTCCTTCTTATATTGTGATGCCCACAACTGCACACAGGACTCAAGAGAAGTTGTTATGCCTGCATGTAAGTTGCCTGAAAGTCCCTTTTCTCTATTTTGAAAGGAGTCTGTTTTTTGTTTATAGATGTAAAACAAGCAGCACATTCTTAATGACCTACTGCTTGAGGGTGATCTTTCAATATGCAGTGCAATGCTGTTCTGGAAGAGGTTGTTAAAGTGTTGCTAGCTCTTCCCTAGTGGAAATTTATTCAAAGAAAATAAACATTTATCATTAGTGGGCTTCTGCTCCCATTTCATCCTGCTAATGAATCCCTTCTACAAGGATTAGATGTTGATTAGATATAATGGCTGTTAATGATCTTATCTACTAAATTAAGGCAGATGTTAAGGGATTTATACTTAAAAATACCTCATGTGGTAAATCTCAGGAGTGTGCAGAAGAATGGCAATGCTGTCTGCATTCACAGTGATAGCAAATTAACTGTGACCCGAAGAGGTCAGGAAGTGTTCATATTATTTGCTTAGAAAAGGTACAAGCAAAATTCCTACTTCTATATAAGCATTTTTGAAGACAATGGAATGAAAAAGAGTTTTCTAAAAAGACTCTGAACCCAAAAGTAATTTTAAAAATGTCATTTATCTGTAAGCTGTGAAAATTATTCCTGCTAGAGGAACTCAGCCTTGCCTGGTGAGAGGGGCCAATCTGATTTTAATTTATACCTCAGCATATGTTATACATGAGGTGAAAAGCTACTCTAGGGGCTGTACACGTGCTGGGAGCTGTGTCCTTGGGGAGGCTTCATCTGGCAGCTGATCAGGGGAGAGAAAGATCTCTTCCTCCCTCTCTGCTCCCTTTTCTATTCCCCTTCACTTGGAACACTTATCTTTAAAAATAAACAGTTTTCTAAAATAATATTGCCATGCTCACACTTTATTTTTGTCTGAGAAATCTATCAAAAAGAATCCTCCTAACTCCCCTTTTATGGTGGGTTGGGACACCTGGGTTACACTGTGATGGAATCTCAGCTTTTTTTCCCTTACTATTAGAAGCCGGTAAGAAGTAATCTTTAGAGTAGCAGATCTTACTGGACTGGGTAGTAATAAATTCCAGGAAAATAAGCAAATAGCTCCTTTGTGAATGAGAGCAGGGCTGTAAAATGAAAATGAGAGAATGAAGCTCACTGGCTGAACATGTGAGTGAAAAACAGATGTGTGTGATAAGGGCATACTTGAGGAATAACCTGTGTAACAGTCCCCTGGGAAGAGGATGAAAGTATGCACCACTGCCAGATCTACTAAAGATGTTTTATGCTTATGTGGATCTCTGTTTTTCATTTTTCTTTTAGTAATTCCAATGTTTATAGTATTAGTGTATCTACAGGGAGGGATAAAGCATTCTAAGGTCTTTGACTTGATGGAATGCTCAAGGTTGGCTATTTAGGAATAGAATTCTTGGATTATGGCTCTTTTAGCTGAATTTAATATTCTTTCAGTAGTTTTACAATAATTGGAGTATCAAAATATGCTCTTTGGGAGACCCTTCCGTTACTGCCTTTTAATGACCAAGATCCTCTGAGTTCTCCAGTAAGACAGAAAAATATTCTATAATGCTCAGTATTTCAAGCAAGCTGGCATTCATGTACTTATTTTTTGACTCATATGTTTAATTTTGAAAAGCCCTGATGTGATTATTAAGAGTAAGAGTCATTGATAAAATTGCACTGATGGGTGAAATTTATCTTGTACAGAATGGCAGCATGAAGCCAAAGTAAGATGTATGTGGGATATTAGCCTCTGATGGTTCTCTGCTAAGGAAGAATTTAATTAACTATAAATTTAATTATTTTATTTTGATATGAGGGGTTTTGAAGGCTTTCTTGAGTTTGCCAGCATAGCTAAGATTCTAGGGGACGAAAGAGGGTCAGATTTTTAAAAGCAGCTATTAATTTTGACTAGCTTTTTTTTTTTTTTTTTTGAGGATTTTTTGAAGGAAAGATGGATTCTGATATAAAATTTGAGACTCCTTCAAAAAAACTCGTTTTCAGAAATCTTTGAGAATTTAATTACTGAAAATCAGATTGTGGAAAAAAGGTCTCCAGGTGTCTTCCCAAAGACATTAGCATTTCTTGAGCACTTCTTGGCGTGGACTTTTGAGCCTTGTGTTTGAAGTTCAGAGGCTCCCTAAACTGGGTTTTAAATGTTGTTGTGAGATTTCTGTCTCAACACTGTTTGTTGGAGGGATGTAGGGGAGGGGCTACACGTGTGACACCTGCAGGAGGAGCCAGGAGAGAGACCTGTTTCTGGGGTCTCTGTGCCTGGCAACCATTTCATATCTCACATGAGACAGGCACTCAGCAGGAGACCACCAAGGACACTGTACCCTCCAGAGAGGTTCTCTAGTCAGATGGCAAAAGGACTCCTCCAAAGGACTGCAGCGGAACATTGGACTGGGCCAGTGGTCTCCTGTCAGCAGGCAGCCCTTGGAAGGAGATGAGGGGTATAAAAGTAACTGGGTCACAAGCTCTGTGATCTTGTCTGTTTTCTTTTTTCTTGCCCTGGCTCTAGCCTGGTTTTGTCCTTTTTGGCTCCAGCCTGGTTTTTGACTTTTCCACCCTCACTGCCCCTTGCTCACCCTCCCTCTCGCTGTGCGCCTGGCAGGACACCAGCTGACCTCCAGCCTCCTGTGTAGCCTGTGTCCTGCCCTGCCCCGTTGCCTGCCCTGCCTCCTGTGTTCCTGTCTGGTTTGGACCCCCTTTCCTGCCTGAGACCCCTGCTCCCAGCCCTGCTTCACAGATCCCACCCGTTGCCATGATCCCCGCCGCGACCCTCTCCAGGGCTCTGCTCAACTTGTGTGCGGCCACCCATCCACTGCAGCTGGAAAACCACTCTACAGACAGTCAAATATCTCCTCGGTGCTCAGCACTGATTCCAGAGCTAGCTCTGTTGCTGTTAAGAGAAACAGCTTGGACCAGAGACATAGCCTCATGTCTGCTTCAGCACTGAGCCAGAAGCTGTTGTCTATAAAATGGTTCGGGGGCTGCAACATCTGCCACACAAAAGGAGTCCGAGTGAGCTGGCATTATTTAGTATGGAGAAGGCTCAGGGGGGATCTAATCAGTGTGTATAAATACCTGACAAGAGACAGTACAAGAAGTGGACCTAGACTTAGGCATTAAATACAAATGGAAATACAGAAGATTCCATTTGGTCTCTCCAAAAATCAGCTGAAATTCACATTTTTGTTATTCTCTGAATCAATTTTCTGACTAACATCTGACTCCTGCTATACAGAAAGCTTCTTTCATGGGCCACAGATGTCTCTAGAAGCCTGCCTCAGTGTGGGCTCTCCGCAGTCTGCAGCTTCCTTCAGGGCATATCACCTTTGTTGGCATGGGGTACCCCATGTGCTGTAGTGTGGATATCTGCTCCTGCCTGTTCCTTCGTGGGCTGCAGGGGAGCAAACCTGCTTCCCATGGTTTTCACTACAGGGAAATCTCTCTGGTGCCTGGAGAACTTCCTTCTCCACTGACTGGTGTCCACAGGGCTGTTTTCTCTCAGTTTTATTTTTTTCTGTCCATATATCTCTCAGATGTTGCACAGAATTTTCCACCCTTTCTTCAAAGCATTAGAGCAGAGAAAGAGCCAGCTTGACTGATAGATCCTGCTTCTTTTGGCCAGAAGCAAGTCTGTTTTGTTGCCAGCTAGAACAGGCTCGATTGGACATGGGGGCAGTCCCTGATCTCTTCTCAGGTGCCACTCCTGCAGTCTCCCCCATTACCAAAACCTTGCCACAAAAACAAAATTAAGGCATTTATGAGACTAGTACTGGAAGGTGATATCAAATTTTGATCATAAAAGAGTATCAGAAAAAAAAAGAATTCTAGAATAGAGCAACAAAGAAAATTTATATTTGTGCAAAGCACCCTGTAAGGGCTACTGGTGCCTGGCAAAATTATGGAGAAGATTAATCTGGGAATTATTTAAAAACTTATTAGTTTTCCCCTTTTGTAATAAATTTAATTTAACTTAGTGCAATCTAGGAGTTAGTTTAACTCCTAGATTGCACTGGGTAGAGTCAGTCTGAACTCAGTGATTCTCTTGGATCACATCCAACTCAGTGTATTCTATGATTCCATTGCTACTGATGCACTTAGAAATAACTTAAGCAGCTTCTCAATTCCAATGACCAGAAATCAGAGCTGCTAGCATTCACACTGGGGGGGAAAAAAAAAAAGAAAATGACAGTAAATAATAATGGGAAGGTGTTACTACAAGAGGTTCTCCATTTATCATCACTTTAAATACTTAAATAAAGATTAGCCTTCTTTTTAAATAAATGAAAGAAAAATATCATTGAATATTCATATAATATCAGGCAGAAATTTGGTTATTGTTGGACTTAAACAATAAGAGGATTGGCAAGGGCAGGAAATTCCATCAGTGATGTCACAGATTCAATTTTTAATAAATGTTCTTTCAGAGGAATAGCATCAGTGTTTTATCACTCATCATTTTCATGACTGAAAATACAGAGTGTTAATAGCAAACTTGTAAACAATAAATTAGTGTTTAATATACAGTCAAAAAAGAAGAATTCAAACTTCAAAGAAACACCATTTCAACTGCAGCAATAAATTGTCTGGGGCTTCTAATCTACAGTTGTTTGGACCAGTTTTTCATCTTTGTCTAAAAGAGGTGTTAAAGACTTATCAAATTATTAAATTCACCAATCTGGCAGACATTTAAGAGATATATTGATTACTAAATCAGTTACAAGATGATACTTAAAAGTACCAGAAATAATGAGCTACAGAGCATTCTGAACTTCAGTGTGGAAGTGTGGGATCATAAAATTTATCCCCAATTGGATGCAAGCTACCTTGTTTATATCAAGAAGCCATATTCTTTAAAGGGTAATTGTGAAGAGCAGGTAGCATTTAGGTCCAAATGAGGTCACAATCACTTTCATAGCATCTACCTGTTTACAGTCCTGATTTCTGTCAAACAGAAATTGGTAGAAAAAGAATGGCCAGATGTTTTTCATGCAAATTCTTTGCTGACTAACAAGATGAGAATTTTACTTGTAGGCGTAGAACTGTTTGTTACTAGATGTCATAGTTTCAACTCCTATTCTACTAGATTATGAAACTGTGCAAAGCAGAAAGTAACTGCCAAGTAAGGCAAAAGATGGACACTGAAAATGTGGGTGCCAGTTGGCTGCTAACTTGTCTGGTTAGAACTCTATATTTTTCCTTTTCTATTGCTTGCTCAACCCCCAGCTCCCCAAAAATACCAAATCAAATCAAAGTTTCTTGTTATTAGAGGAGCATTAGTTCAAGAAAAGCGAGTTCTTGGCTTCTCTTCCATAACTGTACTGTGAGCATGGCTGCTCCCTAGTTTTGAGGGCTTAGTCATTTTTCCATGCATGCCATAGGAAATTGCAGCCTTTTGAAAAGTAATTCTGAACAACTATGAGATGGAGTTTTTTACTTTTTTCCCTAGTGATCCCTAAAGCCTTCTAAGTTCTTAAATGGAAGTTCTTTTCTGTAAGTCTAATTAATTTTCTGTATGTTGTTCAGGTCAATATTAAACTATACAGAATTTTAATCAACATGGAAACGCAAATAAGAAACATGGACATTCCATCATAAACCAATAAAAACAATTCAGTATGTAACAGGTTGCCCTTAGCAGTGATTACAGTACTTCAAAGTAAACATTGTGTAACAATGTGTAAAGATGTTTCCTTAGACCTCAGAAATATGATCTAATATTAGTTATCAAAATCATTAACAACTGTGCTGGTGTTGGTCAATAAAATAATGTCAAAAAATCCCAAGATACTGCTGACAGCGTTATCCAATGCAATCTGCTCTTAGTGTGGAAGAGGTTTCAAAGTATTTGTTTTCCCAGCTGACAAGATACATAAATATGAAACTGAAACTGGAAAGTAGAAAGCAGATGTTGATAGGAGGTAATATATGGCATGTGAATTGTGGTTCACACTTCAGTACAATTGTTTAAAATAAAACTGGCAGAATGAGAAGAAAATAAGATTTATGGTATGTGAGAGTTCTCAGCTGAGTTGTTCTCAATATTGCCTACACTGAAAGGAGCAATTTATTGTCTGTGGAACAATGCAGCGAAGGTGTTACAAAGAGAGCTTAACCATAAGTGATTAGTTTACATAAAAGAGCCTGATTTTCCTTATTAGGTTTCATTGAATTCCAAAGCATGTACAACAACTTACTGTATTTAAATGTATTCTGCTATTAATTAGCTACTGAACCTGACTAGGAACACATTTTTGCTGTGAGCCTAACTGGAAAGATTTTATTCTTTCTGTGTTACAAGTTCACAGCTCCATTAAATTTCAGTAATGTATTGCCAAAGGAAATAGTAGGGATATGTAGATTCATTGGCTAAGGGATATCTGTAAACTTGGTGTAGGTACAGGCTGCTCTCACAAAGGAGGGGTCCTCTCCCACATGCATCAGTTTGTTTTAATTAGAGAAAAAAAGATCTTTTTTAATGGATCCAGACCTGGAGAATGACACATTGACTAGATCAACATTTTATTAAAAATGGAAACACAGATGTCAGTGCCCCACTACAGATAAACAGATGACATTTTATGGAGGTCCTGAGCATGTGTGGAGTTAATGGTTGAAGGTGTGCTGACGTCTCTTAGGGGACTGGAATCATCTAGTGAAAGGGAGGGGAATAGCAACTTGATGATTTTTAAGGTCCCTTCTGAGTCATTCTATGATTCTATGACTCTCTGAATTTGACCAGGAGTGGTTTATATTCTATGAGGAAGTCATGGGTATGCAATAATGTTGGTGTTCAGTTTATCCCCGTACTGAGTTCAGAATTTCATAGATATATCTGAATTTAAAGAACTGATTTCTACCTTTCCTGTGGATCTTCATGTGACCAATGAAGTTAGATCTCCTCCTTTTACAAGAAGAAATAAAAAGCAGCTCATATCAACCTTCATACTGCTAGAGCACATGAACTTTGCATAGCAGCTAGGGACAAGTAGAGTGCCAATTCTAGTTTACTTCTTACAGAATAAGTAGAACTCCAAATATGAATTTGCACAAAATACTTAGGCTTGTTATCCACTTTTTCTTCACTTTGGGATACAAAGAATATAAATAATCTCTCAGCTTTTCTAATGATATATAGATTAGCTTCTGGTGAATTGATCTGGGGTGACTTTCCTGTTGACATTATTAGATTGAGAAAGAAATTTAGGGATGGCTGATGTTGTCTTTGGCAAGCAGGCATGACTTAACTCTGTCTTAAACTAAACCTTCTCTGAAGTGCAAGCTACAAAATGGTAGTAAATAGGACAGCAGTTCTGAACAGGGCTTTAGGTCAGACTTAGCACTGTGCTGTTGTGGCTGTCTGGCTTCCTGGCAGCTCAAAACACTGCTTAAGGAAGTCAAACTTAAAACCAATATCAAATATATGCTTACATGTCACTGATCATAGGGATTTATTTATTAATTTCTGAAGTCTCACTCGCAGAAAAGAAGGTATGAATGGAAGCACAAACTATCCATGCATGGATTTTGGGACCTTGCAAAACTGTATGGTGCAGACCTTGTAGATGTAATCACTCCTGGGCTAGATGCTGTGACTCCCCCTTTGGAACCAAGCAGCTGTATCAATTGCCTGTAAAGAGCTCAGACCTCTCACTTACGGGCAGTGGATTTACCCAGACATATCCTGTTTGATACAAAATCAGGCAAGGAAATTTCACAGAAATTGAAAATGAGCAAACCCAGACTTATACAGTCCAAGGCTGTGTTCCAAGTGTTTTAGCTGACTTTTCCAAACGCTTTTCAGGCTACCATGACATTCAGGAAGCGGAGTTACAGGCTATCGGTGATACTCCAAAGGGAAAGGAGGCCCTAGTGAGGAGGGAAAACCCTTTCTCCAAAGCTTGTCACAGTATTTTTCTGGGGTTGCCATGTCCAATGTTAAAATACACTGAGGACTGATTTATTGCTAGTGTATTAAAACTGGATCATGCTAACACCATTTTTACCTTCATGACTAAAGAGAACATACTGAAAGGGTACCAGGATGTGCCTCTTGAGGTAAACAAGGTAACCTCACTCAAATATATTTCCCATGACAGGTTACATTATGTAGCCAGTTCTGTGGAATCTACCTGAACATAGAAGAATGTATAAGATTTTCAGTGTGGATGTTGAGAGATTTGGGATGACTTATGTACAAAGAACAGTGAAATTATCCAAGACTCATCTGGGAACAGAAATAACTGAAGAGGAGGATGTGATAGGGTTTGTGAATGATGAAAAGCACCCAACAAAAATACTATGGGTATAAATTTATTGTTTATTCTTTCTTCTAACAAAAAGGGAAATTCAATGGACTTAGTGGTCCAGGTTCAACACATGTAGAAAGAGGTGGCTCTTTGTGCAATCAGTGCAAATGATCTTGTCTTTCTATATGGTTAAAGACTTTTAGACGTCAAATCTTCCCATGCTCTCTTTTCCAGAGTCTTTCATCAATCTTTGCCAGGGATATAATGACTGAGAAAAATTTATGTTGGTGCTAGGAAAAACTGCACAAGTTCATGAAAGAGAAATCCTTTGAATGTTACGAAGTATGTGGAAATTAAATTTGGTTGAAGTTGTTCACGGACAGGTGAGGGGAATTCTAAAAAGTACAATGCACATTCACTGTATTCTTACTCATCTGTAAGTGTCTGCTACTGGACAGAATTGAGTACATGACCCCTGAAAGCCGATATATATTATATAAATTATATTATATTATATT
>VWZP01008629.1:37691-49096 GCA_013396995.1 Dicaeum eximium | reverse complement strand
CGGGCCCTGCTGGGCTCCCTCACGCGTGACAGCCCCGAGCGCACCTGAGGAGAGCGGCCGGGGCCGGGGGAACGGGGCCGCGGAGCGGTGCCTGCAGCCCGGGAGCTGCGGGGGTGCTTCCCCAGCCCGGGGTAAATCGGGGTAAATCGGGGATCGGGGCAAATCGGGGATCAGGGTGCGCGCTGCCTGCGGGGGCCACCGCGGGGGACGGGGGGACCCGGCCCGGCTGCGCTCGGGTCCGCGGGCGGCCGCGCTGGGGCTGTGCCGGGGCCGGTGCCGTCCCGGTACCCTCCCGGTGCTGTCCCGGTGCTGTCCCGGTACCCTCCCGGTGCTGTCCCGGTGCCCTCCCGGGGCTGTCCCCGCCGCTCCGGGACCCTGGAGAAAGGGGGAAAAGGCCCAGCCCAGCCGTGAGCCTCAGATCCCCTGGGCAGTGTTGTGTGTGTGTGTGAGGGGGTGACTGGCACGCAGTGAAACTTCAAGGAAGTGAAATTTCAAGGAAATTTCGTTTACAAACACCGAGAATTTACAAGTAGGTGGCCGCTTGAGCCACCGGTTTATTTATTTATTTATTTATTTATTTTGTGAAACGGGGCTTAGTTCAGATTTTCCCCGTATCCAGGTGACCTTTTGGTTGCAGGGATACCAGGTACCATTTGATTTTTTATTTGGCTGTTGCTGCGAGACTGGTTTCATGCCTAATTGATTGGAGATTTGCGCTGCTGGGGGCTGTGTTTGTTGATGTGTTTGGGCTGAAATAGATGACTCTCGGTGTCTCGGTAGTTCCTCGAAGCGGGAGTTTGGATAAGCTGCTGTGCTCACGGTGTCTCTTGCTTTGTAAAGTGTCAGGAGATGATCTTGGTTCTGATATCCAGCACTGCTGAGCTTTAGTTTTGCATGTCCGTGGAGGTTTTAGCCCACAGTCAGATTTGTCTAGTGAAAACTTTGTTTAGTGGAAAGGCATGTGTGTGCAGTAGGTGAGGTGTGGGTTCCGTGCATAGATGTGCTAATCAAGTTCTAATAAGTTCAGCCTAGAAGAACAAAACCAAGCCCTAATGCTCCCAGTAACCCCTAAAATGATTAATTAGGTTCTGGTACCCACCGAGGCACTTGGAGCTGACAGAAGCCATCCCTTCCAAGAAATCAGTTTGCTGCTGCATTCTCCCTGATCTGTATCTGTCATTTTAAACTGAACTTGCATTAGGCCATAATTCTGCTGCTTTTTGATCCTCTCGGATATATTTACCAGCCTTTTCAAGTACAGGATCAGGGTATTTTCTACTTTCTTTTCCTTTGTGTGACTCGGATTTTTATTTGCTGAAGTTTTAGAGTATGCTCGCCCATTGATTACATATGAAGTTTGAATTTTACTGCTGTGGGAGCAGTCGCTACAAAGCTCAAACACTGGTGTAATGTTAGGCCTGTAACAGAGATTTCCTGGTATGCAGTTGTTCTGCTGGTGTTTCTGAGAGTTAGTTTTGTCTTACATCCTAATTTTAAGCCTTAACTAAGTTTCCTAGTTTTCAGAAATGCGGGTCACTCACAGCTGCGATTGATTTCTCTACAAATTAGGCTTGGTCAGCACTTAAATCAGGGGTAGGTGATTATCTGGGAGTGACTTGATGTGGAATTAGGCACTTCTGTCTGAAAATTTTAGACTATAGTAATGTGATTTAATATACATGATGATGTGAGACACATAATTCTAGGTTCTAATAAAATTTGTGCTTGAGGGAAATGTAGGCATTGGGCAATAGTTCCAACTAAGTAAGGGCAAAGAAGTATTCAAGTCATTCAGTTTAAGGTTTTTTGTTTCGTTTTTAGTATTTTGCTCAAAATAGCCATTAAGTAATGTTAAGGAAAGGGGTTGAACACTAAATTAAATATTGGAAAATTAATACATTCTGAAAGGAAAAAATGAATACATTCTGAAAGGAAATTTGCATAATATTGATATTGTAACCATTGGCACTTGAGTTTCTGCAGTTCTAATGATACTGTGAGCCAAATCCTTAAAAAATTAGAAATTGTTGTTACTTGTATGTGGTTTTCAGATTATTAGAGAGTGGGTCTTGCATTTTGCTCCTTACCTCGAGAAAGTGGCGTGTGGGATGAGAGGGGTGTTTTTAGGGTCCATTTTGGAACAAGATTCACTTTTCTTTATGTATTCCTCTTGCTGGCTGCCATGGAAGTTTGCAGAATTGGCAGAGTTCTCCTGTGGCAGAAATGTTTCCTACTGATCTGCTGTCCTACTTCTCTGCCCACACCTTCGTGTCTCCTTGGGAGGTTGGATGAGAAGTTTGTGTAGCTGGGAGAGGGCGAGGCAGCTCCCAGCCCCTCAGAGCTCCTTCTAAAGGAGCATCCCGTGTTACTCTGGGTGGTGAGGATGGTGAAGAGAAACCCCTGAAAACAGCAGTCCCCAGTGCTTTGTTGTCCCTGTACATGGCAGTGGGAGGTCCTGGGGGGAGCAGGGCTGTAATGAGCCATTCCCACAGGGTTTGCATCCTGTGTGTTCTTTCAGGACCTCTCTGGATCCCCTGGATCCTCACTCCCCTCCCTTTCTCAGGTGAAGGGCAGCCCCTGGGGGCTGTGGCCAGCGAGGGTGGGTGGTTGTGCTGACATTGCCAGACCATTCCTTTTGGGGCAGGGCTGGGAGCAGTAATTTGGGTGTTTCCTAACTGCTGAGCTGTTTTCTCCCTGAACCCATAGGGCTGTCAGATCCATGAGACCTTTTCCTTGGCTTGATGGAAATTGGACAAATGGTTGAGAGATGATGGATGGAGCAGGGAAATGGGACTGGCAGGCAGAGAGGGAGAGAAGAGGATAGACAGAGAAAGCGGATATGCCTTGTTTCCCTAGGAAATTAGGAAATTTCCTTAGGAAGTCACACTGTCCTGTCATTAATTTTGCTTTTTTATATATGTCTTTGCTAGTTATGGAGACAAAAGGATACCACAGCTACCCAGAAGGCTTAGATATGGAGAGACGGTGGGGTCAAGTTTCTCAGTCTGTGGAGTATTCTTCCATAGGTGCTGCAGAGCAGGCTGATGACACTAACTACATGGAGATTGTAAACGTCACCTGCGCCCCCGGCACCTTCGCAAACAGCGGCGCTCCAGGAAACAGCAAAGACAAACCCGAGCTCCTCTCCTGCCTGCAGCAAGACAGCGGCCAGCCCGGCCTGCTGCGCTCGGACATCAAAACCGAGACGGAGCCCAAGGAGCTGTCGGCGGCGGTGGCCGAATCCATGGGGCTGTATATGGATTCCATACGGGACGCCGATTACCACTACGACCAGCAGAGCCAGGGCAGCCCGGGAAAGGCCTACCAGAACGTGGAGCAGCTGGTGAAGCTCTACAAGGAGAACGGGCACTGCTCCTCTCCCCTGCACAGCGCCAGCAGACCCCTGAGGTCCTTGATGTCGGACTCGGCGGGCGCCATGAACGGCGGCGCCGTGCACGCGGTTGTCAAAAGCCCCATCGTGTGTCAGGAGAAAAGCCCCTCAGGCTGCAGCCCTCAGAACATGGCCTCTTCGGGATGTAGCCCTGCGGGAGTTACCTCCATGTCCTCCACCACGGCTAACTTTGGGAGCTTTGCCATTCAGAGCCCCATGGGGCAGGGCACCCCTCTGTCGCGCTCGCCCACCGTGGAGAGCCGGGGCTCCATGCTGCACAGCCCCGCGCACGTCAGCAGCGTCGGCTCGCCGCTCTCCAGCCCCATCAGCAGCATGAAGTCGCCCATTTCCAGCCCTCCCAGCCACTGCAGCGTGAAATCCCCCGTCTCGAGCCCCAACAACATCACCATGCGATCTTCTGTGTCCAGCCCTGCGAACCTGAACTCCAGGAGCTCCATTGCCAGCCCTTCCAATGCCAACAGCAGGTCCACGCGTTCCAGCCCGGCGGTTAGCACCGTGGGATCGTCCATCTGCAGCCCTCTAAACAACTCCGTAGGGTTCCCGCCTTCGGGCACGCCAGCGGGGCCCAGCAGAAGCCAAGACACCGTTCCTAGTCCAGAAACAAAAGACAAGGGTGCTCAAGAACTCCCGTTTCCCAAGATGGAGGAAATGGAGAACGCCATCTCCAACAACAGCCAGATGAACCTTGTGCAGTTCATAAAGCCCGAGCCAGACGGGTCCTTCGGCAGCGCCTGCATCGGCGACAGCAGCAAAATAAACTCTGATTCCCCCTTTCCAGTACCAGTGAAGCAAGAGTCAGCCAAACATCCTTGTTCTGGTGCCTCCTTTAAAGGGAATCAAACAGTAAATCCTTTCCCATTTACAGATGGCTCATATTTTTCTTTTATGGATGACAAAGACTATTACTCTCTTTCTGGGATTTTAGGACCACCTGTTTCTTCGTTTGATGGAAGTTGCGAAGGGAGCGGTTTTCCAAATCCAGGCCTACGTGTGGGGATTAAGCAGGAGCCGGATGATGGCAGCTATTACCAAGAAAGCAGCATCCCCTCCTCTGCCATTGTGGGCGTAAATTCAGGTGGACAGTCATTTCACTACAGGATCGGGGCCCAGGGCACGATATCCCTGTCGCGGCCGGTGGCCCGAGAGCAGACATTTCAGCACCTGAGCTCCTTCCCTGCTGTCAGCACGCTCGTGGAGACCTGGAAGTCGCATTCAGAGTTGGCATCCAGAAGAAGCGATGGGTATCCAGTTCTAGAGTACATTCCAGAAAATGTGTCCAGGTGAGCTGGCAAATTGCTGCCTTTGTTTTTTTTTTTCCCCTCCTTATTTTTTTTCTTTCTTCCCCTGTGTTAAACAAACAAGGCATGAATTAAAATGAGGTCCAGGGTGGTATTTCTCAGTCTGATGCGCAATTCTTAGTTTGAATTTGTTATTATTAGATTTGTGGCTATCTTGCTGTATTTTACTCTGCCTTTAATAAAAGCCAAGTGCTGGCTTTAATATTTAAGAAGACCATTTTATATTCTGTTGTTACTAGGTTTGAAGGTATGGCTTTAGTATGTTTATGAGCTCTTACTACTACAAACGTTGCTTTTCCCATAATGAGAGCTTAGTAAAATTGCTCTCTTGTGTCCTATAATGGTTATTTTTTTCTTAGCTAGTGCTTGAATGCGTGGTACCTTAGATGAAATGTTGAGATGAGGATAAGAAAATGGTAGTGTCAGGAATCTGTTTTTGTGGAGAAGCATGGTTCTGTGTTTGCCCTGGACTTCAACTGGTTAAGTTTAAAAAACTAAACGTTACAAGCTTGTGGCAACATATTATTTCTGTATTTTAACTGTAGGAACATTTGGTTTATATATATAGAAAAATGCCTCCAGAAGGAGGAGGGCTGTTAAAACTCGATGCATTTGAAAGGGAGAAATGGATAAACTAATCTCCACACTTTTGGTGGAAGAGAAATGAGCAAGTGTCATCTGAATTTGGCTTTCTTGGCTGATCTGTGGCAGCACGTCCTTCTCCATGCAGGTGTCCTTGTATCTCACGGGAGATGCCTGTCTTCCTCAGCCATCAAGTTGCAGAGTCAATAGTACAAGTTCTGAAGTGCCTCTGAGCTCAAATGGCTGCACAGCATACCCATGTACACAGCAGGGTGACCAAAGGCTTGTGCCCAAGCTCAAATGGCCAGTAACAGATTGGCATTTACCTTTCTCAAGTGGTTATTTTTTTTGCTCATCACGAGCTATGCAGGTGCCCTCAGTGAATGAAGCATCTGCCTTGTTCTTGGAGTGGGGTGGGGAGGATGCGTGGTGGTTTCCATATCTGTATGATACTACAGATTTCTGAAAATAGCATTTCAGTGAAAAACATAATATCTAAAATAATGGTGCTTTTCAGGAGGGAAATCAGCCTATCTACCTATAAGGGGAAAAAAAAAAAGCCTTACCTGTTTTCATTTTATTCTCAGTTCTGTCCAGCACTGCTACAATCTCTCTATAATTTTGTGGGCCATACGTCACTTTTTCTTCAGCCATTTCCAATATGTTCTCAGAAAAAGGCACTTTTTAATATATTCAACTTGAAAGGGCTGTATTCTATCACCATGCTGAACTTTGCATGTAGCTGGATATTTGTTATCATCCAGTCTTGGCTTAAATGTACTTTCTTGGATTAAGGAAGATGGAGTCACTGTTTTCTAGTTATTTCACCTGATGAAAGTTTCATAAATTGCATTATTTATATAGTGAGAAAAGTTCCCCAGAAGGCTGATGGAATGCCTGAATACAAAGAGCCAATATTTTACTCCCTTTGTGGTTGAGCACTGTTGCTTGGACAGGTAGCTCCTGCCAGCTGTGAGAGCTCCTGTGTGACTGAAGGCTTGTGCTGAGTCCAGGCTGTCATCCATTGCAGGGCTGGCACAGTAAACAAGGAAATAATGCAGGAAGGAGCACGGTTGCCATCAGTTATTGTGTTTGGAGTGACAGTTTCTCATAAGTCTTTCAGAGGAGTCTTCTGATCTGGCATTAGTCCGTGGTAGCTCTAGATCCATAAATGTAATCAGAATTGATGGTGACACAGGCTAGGTGCACTTCCCTTTGTTCTCCAAGCTGGTATCTCTGTAGGATTTGCAGGTGAGCGTGGCTGCCACTCTGCAGGAGTGAAATCCTGGAATGTTTAGTGCTCAGAGCTGTTACGTGTGGAACTCTGCTCAGGTGATGGAGATCTGCAGGGTTGCGACACGCCAGGCATCCTGATCTGTACTCCAGATTGGGACATGTGTCATCATTGCAGATCTCAGCACTCAACCCCATTATTTAACTAAATGTTGCTCTGAATCTGGCTGGTGATGGCTCCATGCCAGCAGTGCAGCCAGGGACCTGTGCAGGGCCCTTAAAGCTTTCAAGGTAGATTTGTGTAGAGATCTTTCTGGCAGTGCAGATTTGAGTGCAGAGGTGCCTGCTGAGGTATTTGTCTGCTGGTGTGACAAGTCAGGAAGACTCCACATAAGATGTCACACTTGTAAGAGCTCAGCCTTGCTGTTGAATCTCAAATTCATCTTTAGTTTTCTCTTTGTTTCTGTGCTGTCTTGCAGCTAGAACAGAGGAAACCATGCTCAAATTAGTTGGTGCTGTGAGGTGTTGTAATAGAACACACACAGCTTAAAACCGTGCCAGACCCAACATCCCAAGGTTGGTTTCAGCTGTCCCATATCCATGTGGTATGGGAATTGCAAAATACCTCTTCCTTCATGTCATCAGAACAGCAGCATCACACCTCTGTCCTCCACGTCTGAACCAGATCCTTGCTATTTCCAGCCAGGTTTTTTTTCCAGTGTGTCAATCATGTCAAGAATCACACATTCTGCAGACTTTTATAACATGTGATTAACCCTCTGAAGTTTGCAGTATTTTAAAGTTTCTGATATTCTAAGTCTTGGTCTTTTTTTTAGCTTGCAGTATAAATGCCTGCGAGCAAAGAATAAGGTGAAGGGAAAAAATAGGCTACATCTGAGGCCAGTAGATGACCAGCATGGAATATGTCTTGTTTTAGCAGCATTATTTTCTGCACCCTGATGTCATACCCTTTCTGAACTGCCTCAGACTTGCAGCTTACATGGTGAGAAGGAGTGGGTGGCCAAGAGAAAGATGACTTTGACTTTTCATATTCATAATGAACCTTTAGAATATTGCTGTAAATCAATTTTGTTTTCATATTAGAGTGTCCTCTTTCCTGAATCAGTTACCTGGTGGTAGTGTCTAATAACCAGAGTTGAAGCATTTAATATGCCTTGCTACCTTGGTGTGCCAATCACCCCCTGCCAACTGGAACATTTCGCTTTTTCTCCTTCAGTTACTTTTATTAGATGTGCACAGTTATGGTTCTTTTTAAGCTGGTTGGTAGTAACTTTTTTTATAGCATTGCAGCTTGTGGTGTTTGGGAAATGAGAGCCTCTTAAGCAAAACCAAATTCCCTTATTCCCTTTTAAATATTTCTCTTCTGCTAATATGCATGCAGAACATGTCTTTGTTTTTGAAAGATTTTACATTTGTAATTTTTAATGAAGGGTGAATCATACTTGTCTGGCTCTGTGTATAGATTCCTCCCTCCACAAATGGCATTTCTAAGAAGTACTGGCTTCTAAAGTAAATAATAGCTAAGTGGGCTTGAAAAAGAAGGTGTGTGCAGTTGTTTGATGTCATTGATGGAAACCTATACAAAGAATCTAGATTTTTGATCAGGCATTGACAGTATGTTAGGGATTACTTATATCTATCTGTTCCTCAGCCATTCACATGTTTCAGTATTTATTTCTTAGACCTGACGTGAAAAAGCCCCTCAAAAATTCATCCCACCCAACCCAAAAGCAAAAAGCAACCCAAAAACATGATCTTGATTTACCTGTAGCCTTTACTGGCTTGACTTGATTCTGGTTAAAATCTGATTTCAGGCTACTGCAAGTATTTCTGTAAATAAACTTTTATGTTAAATATTATCTAGAATAGTCACTTATTGGAATTATACCTGCCAGAAAGATAAAGGTCTGGTAAATATTTTTAGAATTTATGAATGGCCTTGACCTCTGTTTGCTGACGGACTTCATGAGAAAAGGACATGAGAAAGGTCCATGCTTGGCAGGACTGTATTCCCCTTTATCTTCCCAAAAATTTACTGTGCAAACCTTTTTCAGAAATTATTCTCTAATACCATGGACCATAGCCTCAAATCTATATTTTTCCTTTATTTCAATTTGAGAAGGTATACTTGTTTTTGCAAGTTCTTGTATAATTTTGTGTCTTTTTTTTAATGCAGCTTTGGGTATAGTCTTGACATAGCCAAGACCTCTGCATATTCTTTATTTCTCACTAAAGAATTTAGAAATCTGTATTAATATGTCAGCCCAGGAGGCTGAAAGGTTGCCTTGGGCATACCAGCATGCATTGAACAGCTTTTTACTTTCTACAGCTTTCTTTGTTGTTATTTTGGTGAGGATGCTGAGTTTTTGTATTGCTCTTTATTGAGAAGTTCAGAGTCTGTATAAAGTATTTTCCCTTAAAATGTGAATGCAAATAATGCCTTATTTTCCCTTAAAATTATACATACCCAGTGCCTCCTGTGCTGTGGCACAGGGACGTCCACATTCATGGAAAATTGTGTTCCAGAGATGGGTGGATCTTCACCATCTGGGGAAATAAGAGCTCTGTTGTCAAGCTGGCCGCCAGGATTTAGGTCTTGGTTGTTTCACTGTGTGGGGGTAAATAAAGTTGTGTATTTCCAAAACATTTCAATTGCTGGTTGATACCACTGAACTTTGCAGCACTGGGCTGTTGGAAGTGAGTTTGCCGTGTTTAATTCTGATAGCAGCTAGTGGTTGTTGCCTGGTTTTTGTATCACTTTTGGTGATATGGAATCTCACTATGATAATCTTGTTTTGATGGTTTTCTGGAAAAAAAAAAAAAGAAAAAAAAAACAAACCAGGAAGGTGGGGTCACCTGCAGCGCGCAGATTTTATACCGAGCAGCAGGAATTTTGGTAGTGCATTTTCCAGCAGTGTGGATCAGTCCATGTCCATGGGGGCTGGCAGACAGAAAGGTATTTACTGCACAAAAAGCCTTCCCACGCTGTTTGAGGAGGCCAGTGCTGCAGCAGGGCAGGCAGGCATGCACAGGGGCTGCTGCAGGGCTCGTGCACCACTCGTGCTGTCTGCAGAGGGAGTCGATTGTTAAGCTGTGGTTCAGTAACCTGGCCTTACCCAACCAGCACTTCACATTAATGGAGCTGCAGCCTGCTGAGTGCTCTGCCTGCCTGATCAGAGTGCCAGGTGATTATCAGGGCTTTGCTGATCCCAGGTGCAGCAGGGCTGCCCTTGGGTGCCACCTGTATGTATTATTTGCAGTGGTGAAAATACTCTTTTCTGCTCTGCTTTTGGGTTTGCCCTTCAGTTGGGTTTGTGTGTGTGAGAGCCAGATTGGGTTCCTCATCCAGCTCACTCTGAAGCTCTAAAGAGCCAACAGGACAGTGAAACTCGGTGAGCAGTGTGATGGGTGTGGACACGAGAGCAAACTGAAGGGATGGAGAGGGAATGGAGCCTGCCAAGTATCCCAAGTGCACCTTCCTGCTAAGAGATAGTGTTGTCAAGCCACAATCCCAACACTGGTATTTTCAAGAGGTAGTTTAAGGCGTTTTCTCTTTTTCAGTTGAACGTATTGAGTCTTTGAACAGAGTTGTAGGAGATGGAGTTAATAATGGACTTGTTTTGACCAAAACTTCTTGGAGAACAATGGAGTGCTGTGATTTGAGATTTAAGATCTCAGAGGTCAGAAAATACCACAGTTAAGGATGGATATAGAACTGTAACTTGTTCTCTGGCAAATGTGTCTTAAAATATGGCTGTCTAAGAGTGATAAAAATGCTCCAATGAGGAAACTAAAAAGAGCGTGTGAAAAACAGGTATTAAATCCATCTCAGTTTAGTACTTTATCAGTTCTCACATGCAGCTGGTTGCTACAGAGCGCCTGGCGCTCAGCATATGAATTACTTGGGCTGCAGTCTCTGTGGAGAGGAAGGGAAAAGCAGCAGTGTTCCCACTGGGTGCAGTGGCCCAGGTTCTCTGTGCTATTGGCCACGTCTGAATGCACCCTGAATAGCCCATGGCACGATGTGACTGCTGCTGCCTGCCCTGCTCGTGTCACCTGCGGCCGAAGGACACTGGCTGCTGGCCCTCTGCTGACCCCGAGGAAGGCACAGGTTTGGGGCAGGTGGGGCAGTGCCTGTCCATCCCTGCTGACCCCAAGGAAGGTTTTGGGGCAGGTGGGCAGTGCCTGTCCATCCATGCTGACCTCAGTGCCTGTCCATCCATGCTGACCCCAAGGAAGGCACAGGTTTTGGGGCAGCTGGGGCAGTGCCTGTTTGTCCACACTGACCCCAAGGAAGGCACAGGGTTTGGGGCAGGTGGGGCAGTGCCTGTTTGTCCACACTGACCCCAAGGAAGGCACAGGGTTTGGGGCACGTGGGGCAGTGCCTGTTTGTCCACACTGACCCCAAGGAAGGCACAGGTTTGGGGCAGGGCTGGCAGGTGGGCAGTGCCTGTCCATCCATGCCAGCAGCTCCCAGGGCCACTGCCCAGGGCAGCATCTCCCCCTTTCTGCAGGGCTCCCCTCCTCAGACCTGGAACAGCATTTCTGTGCATCCACGTCCTTCCCTTTGGGCTTTTACAAAAACCTCCAGGGTAATTTTGCTTTCAGGGCAAAAACATTAAAAATTTTCAAATGAATGATCTCCTTAAATGAGGGGCTTTGTGGTCTTGTTTGGGGTTGTAGGTTTTTTGGGTTTTTTGTTTGTTTGTTTGTTTTTTGTTGTTTTTGTTTTGTTTTGCAGTGAGGTTGTGGTTTTATCAGAGCTTAACAGTGTGTTTTCTGAAAGGAAGTGATCTGGGGGGTTTTCTTTCTAAGTTTCGCTGAAATCAGTGCTGAAAGATTTAAAACACAAAAAACAG
>VWZP01008629.1:0-37561 GCA_013396995.1 Dicaeum eximium | reverse complement strand
ATCCCACCCCAGTCTCCCGAAACCCTCTCCCAAAACAACAAAAAAAAGTGCAGAAAAACAAATCCATGCTGTTCACTCTGGATTCTCAAAGGTATAGGTAACGCTGTTTGTATCTATTCAGTACCTGAATAAGGATTTTTGCAAGATGCTGTTTCTTTACTGAGTTATATTATAGCAAAAGTTCCCACACTGCTGGTAGATCACTAAATAACCTGCATTTTATTTTTTTTATCTTAAAAAGTGAATTAAGCACCTGCAATTACATTAGAGTTTGTTGTTAGCTGGTTGCTAAATTAAATTTCTCCAAATCTGTGATTTCTAAGCTGTGTATTGGCTTCATGAACAAGCTGATTGCTTAAATTTCACATTTGAAGGTAGGGTTACTTGGAGTTAATCTGTAATGCTATTTTTTGAAAAGGAGAAAAAAAAGTAAATTTTGGTTAGAACCTCTGAGCAGAAACAGAATCCAGTATTTGTGGATAATACATAAAATGGCTTATAGGAATTTGTGTGCTCCTCTAAGATGCATGGTATGCTGCTGATTGTGGTTAGTGATAATAATAGATCAAAGAGCTACAGCCCTCAGGTTAAAAAGCAAATTTAAGACTAATTGCTGAATGTTTCTGACAATTTTTGTATCACTTTATTTGTTTCCATCCTCGCTCCTAAACAATACTTTCTACTTGCATGTGGAGGTGAAATAACTTTTTTTGAATGAGCTTTCAGGCCAAAATTTTTGCTGAGTACAGGAGTCTTTTCTATTGTGCTTTTTATTCCATGTCTGCTTTTGAGAGGTGTTACCCCAAGTTTCTAGAAGTGGCAGCTTTATGAACCAATTCCATAGCAATTAGGTCTTTGGGGAAAAAAAGAAAGAAGAAATTAAAAACCTCATACGATCTTTAATAACGCATTCTGAATCTTTTGGATTTGTGAGAATATCTTACTTCCTTGTAAGATAAGGAAGTGTGTGCATGACCCTTTTGGGTGCATGTTCAGCCTTAAGTCTGCAAAACAAAGCAGCATGTTAGAGTTTATTTTGGGCATGTAATCTAGCAGTGGTCTGAGAACTTTTCATCAGAGGGCAGAATGGGGAACTCAGTAGTTTGTCCCGACCAGGATTTTGCCTGTCCCAGCTGCTGAGAGCTGTAGGGTCTGCCCAGCATTGTTAGTGATGCTTTTCTGAATCCCGTGTCCTACTAAGATCCTAGTGCAGTCCTGCAAAACCCGGTGTTTGCAGGGTTTGAAATCCCTTCGTGCTGGATTTCCTTTGCTCACCAGCTCCGCTCCTGTACCTGTGGTCAGGATGGGTGTGGGAGCTGTCCCAGTCTTGGCTCAGGGGTCAGGATGGGTGTGGGAGCTGTCCCAGTCTCGGCTCAGGGGGTCAGGATGGGTGTGGGAGCTGTCCCAGTCCCGGCTCAGGGGGTCAGGATGGCACGGGAGCTGTCCCAGGCTTGGCTCAGGGGGGTCAGGATGGGTGTGGGAGCTGTCCCAGGCTTGGCTCAGGGGTCAGGATGGGCACGGGAGCTGCCCCAGTCTTGGCTCAGGGGTCAGGATGGCACGGGAGCTGTCCCAGTCTCGGCTCAGGGGTCAGGATGGCACGGGAGCTGTCCCAGGCTTGGCTCAGGGGGTCAGGATGGGTGTGGGAGCTGTCCCAGTCCCGGCTCAGGGGTCAGGATGGGCACGGGAGCTGTCCCAGGCTTGGCTCAGGGGTCAGGATGGGCACAGGAGCTGTCCCAGTCTTGGCTCGGGAGTGCCCCGTGGAGATGGCAGCAGTTACTGGGCAAAGCGGTGAACGAATTAATGAATTAATGAATTTTCACGTGGTGCTTTGCTTCTCCCTGGCAGACCCAGGGGTGTAGGGAAGGGGCTGCTCAGAGCAGGGTGCAGTGCTGGTGCTGCCCGTGCCCCCATCCCCGGGGCTTGCTCAAGGAACCCCACCATGTCACCCGCCGTGTCCCCGAGCGTGTCACCCACCGTGTCCTCACCCTCACGGACACCCTCACTCCCCCAGCCCTTTGGAAAGGCGCTTTCACAACCAGCGAGCCCCGGGTTACTCTGGCAGCGTCTCGCCTTGAGAAATCAATCGTGTTTGTGTCTTTAGCCCTCCCTGAGTGCTGCTGCAAGGGACTCTGCTCGCTGTTGTAGAGTGGGTTGGATTGGGAAGCAGCCTCAGAGATTGTCAGGTTCCAACTCCCTGCCATAGGCAAGGACACCTTCAACTGGCCAGGGCTGCTCAGAGCCCCATCCAGCCTGGCCTTGGGCACTTCAGGGATGGGGCATCCACAGCTGCTCTGGGCACCCTGTGCCACTGCCTCACCACCCTTCAGAGTGGACAGTTTTTCCCTAACACCTGATGTAAATCAGGTATTCCTAACATAGCTGCTTCAGTTCCAGCCATTACCCATTGTCCTGTCGCTGTGTGCCCTTGCAGAAGTCCCTCTCCAGCCTGTGCAGGTGATTCCCCACATTCCCCACTCAGACACCGCCTCTCACCTGCCAGGAGCGGTGCTGGACGTGGGACGTGCTCTCCTAGCCAAGTTTTACCAAAGCCACTGCCCTCAGCCTAGGAGCAGCAAAGGGATTGCTTCTGGAAGTGCCTGAAGGTTGGGGCAGCACGACAGCAACCTTTCTTTTCCCTCATATCCCTCAAATATGAGCTTCTCCAAAAGGTCGGGGATCTCACTTTTAGCACTGCTGAAGGCTCGTCTCTAGAAACCTGTCATGCACTTCAGCGTTTCTGAAGACTGGAGTGCCAGGGACCTTGCAAATGAAGGTGGGTGGGAAATTTGCACAGTTTCCAGGCAGACTATCTGAGCTGTCAGCTTCATTATTTTGAACTAAATTAGATTTGTGCGACAGAGTGCAGTATGCTAGAGCAGTCAGAAAGCTCTTCCTCTAATGGTAGCTTCAGAGCTACTTTGCTAGATATAACTGTGTTAACTTCCAAACTCACCTGGATAAATTCAAATAAAACAAAATGACTGAAACCTTGCACAGGTGTGGATCCTGGGATATGGGAAAACTTCCTGGAAAGCTCAGGAATTCCACTTGAAGACAATATACTTTAATGTTTGGTGTTTCTAAGGATCAAGGTCTGTTGTTTTTTATGGTTTGGTAGAAATTGAGCACGTTGTTGTTTCTGGCCAGGGGATGCATGCCTGTGGACCAGCAGCTGCACTCCTGCAGCTCCCTGAGCACCCTGAGCCCAGCAGGGAGGGAACATGATGCTCTCAGGGATGCTGCAGTGGAGCTCATTTCCCCCCTTTCCTAAGGATTGCCCCCTAGCTCGTAGCCCACTCGCTTGCATTTCGTGTACACCGTGGGTTTTTGTTATTTCCGTTTTAATTCTGTTAGCGTTGAGCACTAAGGCTTTCTAATGTTAATCATTAAAAACAAGTATTGGCCAATAAATATTCCTTAAGGATTGGAAGAAGTTACTAAACATGACTGGCTTGTCGAAATTCTGCGTTAAACCTTTGTTGCAGACTGCCCTGCTGGAAAATCCATCAAATAAACCCACATTGCTGCAGAATGAGCTCTGCAAACCCTGCACAGCTTCACCACACTCTTCCTTTGGATACGCAGTGGCAAAAAGAGAATGATTCCAGTGGATGCAATTAGGATCTTCCAATCCTTATTTTCAGTCTGGATCCATGTGAAGTAGCTGGAAGATGAGCAAAGTGTGGGGGGTTAGACATGTCAGCTTCTGCTCAGTGTATGGAAGTGAATGTTGGAAGTGCTCCAGAGCTTTATGGCTGCTGCCAACTAATGACATAAGATAATGTTGCAGTGAAACAATGCACTTGATTTGCATTTGTTTCCCAGCTAACCTTTCTGATTCTTGGGACTGCTTGGAATTTATGTTTCTGGAGATTTGACGGTAAAAAAAAAAAGGAGACTGGGCATTGAAAACTTTGAATGATTAAATATGCAGTAATGACAACTTCAAACTGTGCCTGAAGATAATGAGATAAAGAATGGTTACTCTCTTCATATTAAACCCATTTGGTGGAATAAGCAAAGAGGATGAGTGTTTTGGATGGATATGTTATTTTGAAAAGGGAGCAAATTCAGAGGAGCTAATGTGTACAGAAATAGAAATGAAAAAAATGAGTTGCTGATTTACTTTTTTTTTTAAATTTCTGGAGTCAAAAATGCATCTATTATGGGTCTGCAAATTGCCCTGCATTTCTTCTCTAACATAAATGGGAGTTAAGGGTGTGCAGAAGGCTCTAATAACAGAGTTTGCAGGGTTTTGTTGACATTTTTATTTGGACCAGAAACGTGCATTTGAAATGAATCTTCCAGATGCCACCATCTTCTGTCCTGTGGTTCACATCCTTGGCAGCTGAGGGGTGAACAACCAGATATTTCTGAGCCAGGAGGGAATGAAAAAAGCCCTCCAGGAGTCCCAGAGCATTCTGGCAGTGGGACCTGCTGGAGCTGGCCTGGCACAGCCCTTGTGGCACCTGGGACTGGATGGTCGATCCCAGGACTGACACTCCTTCTCCTTTTGTGCTGTAATGTAAGTGCTGCTGGTGTGTAATTGCACTTTCACCTGTTAGCTCAGCATCTGGAATTGAGAAAAGATTCAGTTACAGGCAGAGGAAATGGTTGCGCAGAAGAATTGGAGGCAGGGCTCTTGGCAGATGTGTTTGTTCTTAAGTTGTGACCAGAATGAGCAAAGTACCTCCTTACTCGTCCTAGAAATCCTTAGAAAAGCTGAATTAAATCCTGGAAACAGGAAACCAAACTGAAGTGACAAATAGGCTGTATCTTTCTTCTTTTTTTTTTTTCTTTTTTTTTCACTTCTGTTAGTGAATTTCTTTCTTTTAGTGAATTTGACTTCTTTTAGTGAATTTCTTTTAGTGAGTTTCACTTTTTTCACAGCTAGATAGGGATATTCTGATACTTACAATAATACTAATCTGTAAAGGGAAATGTAATTGTTTTGATTATAGGCAGCTGCCTTAAGTATTTACAAGCAGCTGTAACTTAGGCAAACTAATTTAATGACTTACAATCGTCATTTCAGGAAAATAACCTGCTTTGTTGTCAATAAATTCTTGTAAAGTAAACCTATTGATTTGCAGCTAATTGGATATGGTAGATGTCTGATAAATTAATTTTAATACGAGGCTAACTGAGTTGACTAGGTGATGTATTAGTGGTTGTAAATGACTTCGAGTCATTAAGTCTATTTATAAGATAGCTACAGGAAAAAGAAGAGTTAGAAACCTACCTTAATTTCTAATAAATCAGCACTGCATACCAGGATCCAGATGACTTGTGAGCTCACAAGAGGAGCTTCATGCTTTTCTTATCTTCACACCCTCCACGCTGTGATAAACAAGATACTCCATGTCCTCCCTGATTGTTCCATGTCCTTCCACCTGTATTAGCCCTTCCCATCTTCTCTCAAGATGTTCAGGTTCTGCTTGCTTCAGCACAAACACCTGATATTGTGCTTATAAAAGGAAGTCTTGGGAAGGTTGTGGCAAGGTCTGTGTTGCTGCCTGTCCTCCCTCTGCCCAGCTGCTGTTCCAGGCTGGAATGCTGCGAGGCACAGGGGGTGGCAGCCCCAGCACGGATTTGGGCAGCTGCAGGAGGTGTTCAGCATGGGCATTTACAGTTCTTTCCAGATTTTGCCTGAGGTCCTTGATGCTCTGAGCTTGTGTCTGGCTCCATAGGGAGAGTTTTTCCTGGTGGGGATAGATTCTGGCTTTTTTCCGTCACGCGGCGTGCCCCAAACTCAGAGGTGATGTTGATGTTGGCGTGGCTTAAATCAGTAATTTAGTACAAGTGAATGCCATTTTCATGTTGAGTGGGGGGGAAAAAAAATATTCAGGACCAAATAGGAATGAGCTTGGGATCAGGAATGCAGGGGAATAAGGAATGTGAGCTAGTGGGAAAGAGGAGGATGATAGGAGCAAGGAAAAGAGCAGGTATTGGCATGAGGGAATAGAAACTCAGTGTAGTGCCCTCGGTCCTAGGAATGCTTGGGGTTTTTGTCTGACATGACTAAAAATTAAGAATATTCAGCATCTTATCACTTAGGATTACAAGAAATAGCTTTGACTGAGTTTTTTGGATATATTTCATGGAATCAGTTTGAAAGGCAGCAGCAAATACACAAATGTTTCCCATTTATTTGTTTTGGTACAGTCTGGGTTTTTTCTGATGTTTCATATGGACAGGTGAAGGTACCATGTACTTCTGTACTAGACATGAGAGCTGATGGTGAGAATTGTTAAATTAGCCACTGTTCACAAAAATGGAAAAATAATACGCTGTTTGTATAAGAGTCTGCATTAACTTTGTAGCTTTTTTTTTTTAATACAATTTGCATAAAGCCAAGGAAAAGAATTTGGTTACTTTGTTTGCACTACTTGCAGTGTCTGAAATACCAATGTTGTTACGGGTCTCATAAGGTAACTACATACCCAACTCTTAATTATATTTCTGTATTCTGTCAGGCCTGTGGATTAGGAAAGTGAGATGTCCAGAGTAAATTGAGGTTGGGACTTCTCCGCCAAGTCCCCGGTGCTCCCACCAGCAGCTCAGTATAAATGAGTCTGTTTCTTTAAAGACTTGAAGTAAATATTGAGAAGGGTTTCCTAGCAACATTTGTAAGGTTAAGTAAAAATCAGACTTGCCAGGTGTTGCTTCCAGAGCACACCAGCCTTTCTATTTCAACACTTATCCTTTCAATACCTGACCTGCAGTAGGAAATGCTGAACAGGATCTGGTGTTATTGTAAATAGATAATTTTGCAGAATCATATGTCCAAGGGCAAGTCAGCTGCAATATTTTTCCTACTTTGGGACACAGTTTTTCTTTTGCTGTGTATTTTTACTGTACTTAATAAACTAATGGAGATTAATCTTACTTGGCTTCTGCAAGTATTAGCTATAAATGTGTGTGTGTTTTTTAAAAATACAATCATAAAAGCCAGTGTTTAAGCCTGCTAAAAAGAAGTTCTTCTTATTATTGTTTTTTTCATAGTAAACCAAAAAATTATGTGTGTCCCAAGTGGTCTCAGGGGTTTGCACAGGTCTGATGTACAGGTGGTAGAATCTCTTGCAGAAATCTCGATTTTTCTTCAGCTTTGCTTTCTAGTGCTAGTGACAGGAGAGAAGATCAGCCTTTCTAGAAACAATACTTTCTAGAGTGACCTAAAAGCAGAGTCTTCCTGTTATTTTGGTCTGCTCAGGAAGTTGTGTGCCCTCCCCAAAGGTGCCTTGGGATGTGCACGAGGTGTGTGTGCCTGTGGGGTACCTGTGGTGGGTAGGACAGCTGCCCCTCCAGGAGCAGCTGGAATTTAGGTTAGCCCAGGATAGATAGACTGATAGATAACAGGGGGGGAACAAGGAGTGGAAAAATTTGGTTGGCTGCTTCCAGTCCCAAGTTTTTGAGTCTATAAATAGAGTCTATCGGAATATTTCTAGTTAGTTCTGGGGAAAGTCAGCTGCTGTGCTGGGGATTGGCTGTGATCCCAGAATGAGGAGGGGAAGGAAAAAAAAAAAAGATGATAGGAAGCCTATTGAAAATCTACCAACAGACACCAGTGAAATGAGAGATTGGAAGATGCTGTATTTGGGCTTCAGTTTATTTTTCTGTCGCTTCTGTCGGTGCTGGGTGCTCTGCAGTGACTCTCTCTGTGTGTGCTGGGAGTTTCAGAGTTAGCCAAGCCCAGCAGGCAGGTCCAACCCACCAGGGTTCATAGTTCAGGAGCCAGGGCTAGAGCCTGATAGCAGGAATTAGCATGGAAGTATAAGGAAGCAGCATATGATTATCCTCATTCCATGCTGCAGCCTCAACAGCCTGCCCTCTCTCTGGGTTAGATGGATTATATGAAGGAAAATGGAGAAATTAAACCAAAAGGTCAATTTTCAGCTAATAAAATTAAGTTATGGTGTAAACTGGGACTTTTTCAAATACACATAGAAAGGTCTTGCTGATAATTTAGAGTGCAAACTAATTGAAGCATATTATGGTACCAGAAATAGAGATTTAAGGGAGCCATGATGAGCTTTGCAAACAGTTGATATGCTTTCTAGGAAACGTAAATGACACACTTGAAAAATATTCTGAGTTGAGATTCAAACACAATTTTCTTTGGATGGGCAGAAAAAGGCAAGTGTTTTGTTATTGAGGAAAGGATGTCAATAAATACTTTGGTTTTGATAGTTCTTGAAGAAGATTGGGTAAAAGGTAAAGAACTATGTATTTTTATCTCACTGGGATGTAGGAAAACAGCTCCTTAAAAAAAAAAAAACAACAAACCAAGAACTTCGTACCATTTGAATTAATAAGGAGGAGAATCTGTCAGGAGGTTAAGATCTACCCTTGTGAGAGTTGGTGACCATTCCCACACACTTTCCATAGGGCCAGTATGATACCAGATGGTGGCTGTGGGAATTAAAACTCCTAATTCATTGTGATCATGAATTTTGCCTTGAAGAAATGCTGAGGAAAAACTCGTCTGTGGAGGCAGGAGGGGAAAATCATCCTGTGTATGGCTAAGGTAGATTTATTTTGGAATAATGCACTAAATTTTAAAAAAACCTGACAATATCAGCTATCTGTGTTGGATAGGCTCCAGGAATATTTCAGCTTACAATTCCATTTGTCAAAAACTGAGAAATTGGAAGCAGAAGATAAACAACATATTAATATTTAATTTCTTTTTGGGATAAAGTTCTGTCGTGTTTGGAAACTTCATTGAAATATTGGTCTCGTTAGAAGAAGCAGCTCAGAACTGACACTAACTGTTCATTGTGCCACTTGTTAATTTGGATTTTGCAAACCAGTGTGATAAACTGATCTGGAATGAAACTGGAATGGAGTTCTAAAATGATGTTTGTGCATAGGTCTGATGTCAGCAGATGTTTTGCCTCTTTCCAGAGCAGTATATGTAAGATATATGTCACATACAAAACAAAACCCCAACCAAAACCCAAATGAAGCCCCAAGCCCCCTCCAAAAGTCAAATCAGCTCTGGATTTAATGGTGAATTAGAATTCACATTTTGTGAAATAGCATCTGCTCGAAGTTTCAGAAGCAGACAGAATTGTGTCTTTAGAGGGAGGATTTGATCTCGCATCAGTCAGAGTCCTGACAGCTTCTCCTGACACGTTGCTTGATGCATGGTCTGGCAGGCAGGCTCCTGCAAGGACCTTCTTTGCTTGCAGCAATTAAAATAAGTCCCATTAAAATCAGTGGGACTGGCCACATAAAAAAGGCTGCTGCAGGTTGAAAGTTTCCAGTGTCTCTAACTTCTGTATTATTTATATTATGTGTTTTATGTTATGCTTTTTTCCTGAGTTGTTCTGGCACTTTGATTCTTGTCATGCACAGCGTGCATCTTTTCACACTCCCAATGCCTGGCTGTGATGGCTTGAATCCTTCATTATTTTGTGATTAATTGTAGAGATAGAAACGTTATCAAATCAAAATCCCCGAAAGGCCTCTTTTAAAGGCTCAGCCTAGCTTTTGATTGAGCTGCCCCACAAATTGCTTATCTGATGACTGTGTGGTTTTTAACATCCTGCTGAATCTGGAACGCGTCCATTAAATACTTTCTGCAATATCTGGGGAATACAAAAGCTTGATAAGTTATTTTGTCCATTGCTTGGGTCAAGCCTTTAAAGAGATGGCAGTGCTGTGTTGGATCCATTAGGTAGGAATGGGTGGGTGAGCAGGATCATGGTTTGTGTTGTCACTGGTTGCATTTGGGTGTTCAGTGCAGATTTTCAGGTGCTGCAAGTCCAATTTTTGTCTTTTCAATACATGGAAACTCATAAATTGCAGTTGCAACTGTACAGGAGAAATTGTGATGCAGGTGAGGAATAGCACAGCAAGGAAAGCGCTTTGCATTAGCTCTTTTGTGCATTGCTACATGTGGTGGTTTTTTAAAACAGATTTTATCCCTCGGGATCTAATAAAAGGCTGGAGAGTTATTTGGTTTATAAACCTATGTGGTGTATTATTTGGGTATTCAGAGGGAAAAGGTCAAAGAATGTCTTCTGTGTTATCAATTCCTCAGTGGGAAACTATATTAAAAACTTGAAAATGTAATACTATATAATTTAGAAACACAATATATAATGTGGGTTGAGAGACAATTACTGTGTTGTATTTCTCTGTATTTTCCATTTTACTGAATGCATTTCAGCCTCAATTGGGTTTTGGCTGTAATGCTATTTGTAGCAGTTTCATGAAGCTGCACAGCAAATTACTGTGGTGTACTGGATAAAATCAACTCCTCACTTCATTCGTGAAAGTCTCATTATGAAAAGCTCTTACTACTGGCTTATGCAGGTGACAGTGGGTTTTGTCCATGTTCATATAGTTTTGTGGAATCTCCATTATAAGTTTTAAAGCAGTTTTGAGATGGACATATTTTACATATCTAGTCTGTCATTTTTCAGAGTTTATTCATTTAGAACTGAATAAATGCACAGACTCACAGAACGGGTCTCTTTCTCACAAACTACTGTTGCCTGGCATGCAAATGTAACTTAAGTATTCAGCAGCTAAGCCTGACAAGAAATGAAAAGTGTATTGTTTATAAGTGCTTAAAAACAGAAATACGTTTATTGTCAGTAGCCTTCTTGGCATTAGTGTGGAAGCTCTGGAGACAAGGGGTACGTGGTTTGGGCATGCAGGGTGTTGTTTACATCTGAGTAAAGGCCCCATGTTCATTTTTTATGATGGAGTCGAGCATGGTTTGGTTGAAGTGGGCGAGGCAGATACAGGAGGTTACTAATGACTCTGGGTAATTCAGGATAAAGCTGAAGTGGACCCCGTATTTATTCTGTGTTCTGTTTCCCAGAAATTTTCCTTTGTTCCTGTCTGTGTCTGTGGATTTTGGTCTTTCTCCCTCTCCCTGTTCTCTGGTGGCTGAGAGTTGCCCTCAGGAGGAGCCTGTGTCCTCCCCCACGTGAGGAGGAATAGAAGAGGACTCCTGGGCAAATATGACCTTGGTGAATGGTGTCCCTTATTGTCACCTTCAGTCAAGACTGTGTGTGTTCCTGCAGATTTCACTTCTGGATCAGTGTCCTAATGGCCTTTTAATTAGACCAACAAGGAACTGGTCTGTCCAGATTTTCTGGTCCCATCAGAAAAGCTTTAAGAGACTTTCTCTGCAAAATTTCCATGTGACCTGGATCTGAAACACACTGCAGAAGTGTATTCCCCATTGGTAGAGCAGAATATGTGCACAGAAGTTTCCTGCTGATCATAGGTCTGAAGTTTCTCTCTCTTTATAACCAAGAGGAAATTCTGGATGCAAAAATGTGATTATTTACACATGAGATTCTACGTTGAGGTGTGTGTGTACGTTTAAGAAACATCTTTGTCTTCCTGGCAGGAGTGGATGAGGTTCAGCCCCTTTGTGGCCCATTCCACACACGGGCTCATGGGCAGTGTCCCTCCTTCCTGCCCTTCACTCTCCTCAACTCAGCAAATGAAGTTTTAAGGCAACCATGCAGCTTCTGTTTGCCATCTAAGACAAATTTTACGAAACCATAAAATTAAAATTTATCTGATCTTGGGAATTAGTTTGGAGTGGGTTAAGGTGGGTTTTGCTGCCACCTTTATTTATATAATACTGATGTAGTAATGCTTGTAAATCTTTCCCCATTATGTAAACAGCTCACTTTCCTGGTGATACTGACAGTGTCATGAAACCAAGCCTGAGGGCTGGGGGAAAGTTTATCTTGCACAACAAATTTCAGTTCTTGCTGCTCAAAATATACTTTTACCAAGGAGTGTTAGAAAGCAGTGTTGTCTTTTTTGGTTTAATTATACAAAATTGAATTATTCAAATAAATAGGTACTTTTTTTGAGCATTAGATAAAGTTTGACTATTCACTGTAGGGAAATGCATGCTCACTGTTACTTTTATTCATGCAGAATTTGAAGTAGCTTAAAATGAGTTTGTATTTTAGTACTTAGCCTTTTCTTTATTGTATTACTGCTCCTTCTTCCCCATAATGGCAGCCTTTTTTTTCAATTTTTATAAACCATGGTATTATTTGTAAGTTTAGTTCAGGAAGTGGGTATATTTTTGTAAGAAGAAGGGGAGAGGCAAAAAAAGGGTTAACACCAATTTCCATGACATTTTCCATTTCTTTATTCTATCAGAATGATTTTATATAAAGCGTGTATCAAACCATTGCAGATCTCTTGTTCTGTTCCACTTTATTCCCTTTTCCTTTCACCATTTCAGTACAGTTCACATGCATATTTCTACTAATGAAATTTCAGATGGGCAACCTATCTCAAGGTGTTGATTACAGAACAGTAAACGGGCTTTTCCTCCCTTACTCAAAAAACTCTCCTAGCTAATTTCCCCTGTGTGTGTCGTGAATCCCCAGCAGGGCATAAAATGTGTATGGCCGCAATGAAGGATAAGTTAAGAACTGCAGTTAATACCAATCTTAGCCTGCCCTGTTTGTACAGCTCCTTATTTCTCCGGTAAACCCCGAAAAGATTTTATTTACTTGCTGGGAAATCCAGGCAGTGTAATTAAATGGCAATTAAAGCACAGAAGTTACTTCATGGTGCTATCGCCTTGCTTGAACTCGGGGAGTTTCTTTAAGAAAATACTGAAATACTGTGCTTGAGTGAGCTGCTGCTGCAAATGAGACAGGAATAAAAATTACTCCTGCTGGCCAAGGAAGGGATGCAGTTGGTTGAAAACTTGGGTGGTTTTGTAGGAATACTGGAGCAGATGAATGCGGACACTCAAAACGCCGTCGTTGGAGAGATGATGTGTAGAGTCTGAGGTTGAAGCTAACGTGAGCAGAATTAAAAATAGCAAGTATGACAGACCCATTAATTTTTGAACATAATTTATGTTTTGGAAAATAAAAACAAAAGCTAAAGTTTAAACGAGATTTGTCCTTGAATCGGTAATGGCATTCAAATGGAAATCTTAGCAATGTGAGGTTGCTCTATGGAGCATAAGAGGAGCTCCAATGAATAATTAAACAAGTGATAGCTAATAAAATATACAGCACATTGCTTCAAACTTAGAAATTGTAACTCTGCCTAAGGGATGAATGTTTTTCATTACTTTTTAATTGTTGCCAGTGTTGACCTTCAAGGTCTTTTTCTGGCAGATAATTTGTTATGGTAAGGATGAGATCATTAAGTATTTTAGCACAAGCCGCATGATGCAAATAGTTTCCTAATATTATAGAATGCTGATGTGGTAAGGGTTTGTTTTCTGAGGAATTTGTTCTCCATATTTAGTGATATTTGGGATCATATCTTAAAAGAGCAGTCCTGCTGTAACCCTGCAGGACAGTGCCTGTAGGTAGCATGAAATTAAACACCACCAGTTTCGGCGGCAAGATTTTTGTGACGGCTTTTGAGTTGTAATAAAAAGACATGACTCTAAAGTATCAGCATAGTTTTTTTGGCTCTTAATGATGTTTGTATATTCCAAAAACAAACAGCAACTCTTCTCCTTTGCTGGGTTCATGAAAGCATCCACATAGCAGCCTGCAGGTTTTCCCCACGCTGGAGCAAACCTCTGTGGCATCTGAGGCTCCAGGGCCTATGTGCAAGGAATTAAATGTTACTAAATTTTGCTAGTTTTATACTGTAACTCTGCTTTTTCTGTTTTACAGTTTGCATAGGTAGGCACTGAAAATATGCATTGTGCAAACACCAAATGCTCTTGGATTTGTGTTGACAAATTTTAGTTTAAATTTTCTACAAGTAAACATTTAATTTTTTTTTTTATTTCATCAGAAATGCCTGCTCAGAGGGAAATGGCGGTGGGGAGGAGCAAGGTAGCATATAAACTCTTTTCAATATTATTTTTCTAGCCTGGGGTGCTTGGAACAAACTGAATCAGTTGTTTGCTCGAATGTTTGTTGATAGGAACATTTATTGCCTGCACGGTTACGGGTGGGAGATGAACAGAGCTATTGTCTGGTGTTCATCAAAGCTGTGGGCAGTCACTTGCAGGAAGTCTATAAATAATTCTTAGCATAAAATTTACCTTGGTACTGCTTAGAATCTACGGTGTGCTCTGGCTTCCCTGCAGGAAAGGCACCTCCACGCTTTGAGTCTTGGCACGCCTGCACCAGCCTTCGAGTTTGGGTCATTCTCAATCAAGGAGGGGCCCCAGAATGAGCTCCTACCCCTATTTCTGTTTTTCCTGATGTTGTCCCTTACTTAGCTACACATTAAATGAAGGGAGAGTTTTAGAGTGTTCAGAGGTGTACAGCAGTGAAGTAAATTGTTATGAACATATCAGTGCTGGTGTTCAGGTACCTTTGGTTTATTTTCAGAGATTTGCCACTTACGTGTATGTCAGAAAGATTAAACAGATATTTACCGAACTTGTTTATGATCAGAATGAAGACTAAAAGCTGTAGGTTTGTCAAAGTTACTGACAACATTAGAAGAGGAGGTATTGCTGTTGAAAACGAGCCTTGTTTATTACAGATCTCTGACAAGGGAGACAGTGTCAATGTATTGTATCTGCTGAGAAAGGAAGGCAGTTCAGCCCTGAAAGAGCAGGGGGCACACTGGAGGCTGTGCAGCCTCCCTGCTCCTCTCAGGATGTCCTGTCTCCTCTCCAGAGGCTGGAGATGGGGAAAGCTGGGTGATGGGGCTGGCTGTGCACTCCAGACCCTCTCCCTCCAGGCTGGCAGGAGAGGAAACCACCACGAAGGGTTGTGTTGGACTGTAATAACTGGTCCTTACTGGGTGGTTTCTAGCCCCATGGGCACTGTAGCACCTGTGAAAAGGCAGAGATGTAAAATGGTGGTGAAATAGCATTAACAGCTGCCTGTGGCTTGGGGCTGCAGGCTGTTCAGCAGAGCCTCCAGCTGCCCTCGTGCATTTTTGACTTACAAAGTGGCTGTAGCAGAGGACAAAAGTAAGAACTGGGAATTAACAAGCCCTGAAGACTTACATTGCTGTTTGTTGGTATATGTTACTTGTCATGCCTTACAAGGGGTGGTTTTTTCATTTCTGTTTGTCTTCAGCAGGTTTGCATTCCTGATCTAAGTCTGATGTGTATTGTTAAATTCAATCGAGAATGTCTGAGGCCATCCGAAAATGTTCTTCTATTTGGAACAATCACTCAAAAGAAGCCAAATGCTGACTTTGGAGAAAGTTGTGATTTTGAACCCAAATGCTGCAGAATTTGAATAACATATTCTGGGAATATGCTTTCTCAAGTCAGTAGGGAAAGGGCTGCTCAGTGCAGCATGCATAATGGTGAAGATCCAAAGGAGCTATCAGGAATGCAGCTATCAGGAATCAGAGCCTGAGCAAAATTGAGCGTCATCTAACCATGTTATACACCCTGCAAAACAGCAGATTAGAAGTAATGGAAATTACTATCAAATCTATCATTGGATTAAAAATAGTGTTAACTCCTTAAGAGGAAGCTCTGTTTATCAGCTTGCACTTGAACAGGGAATTCAAAAACACTCGTAGACATTTTATTACTTGCAGGAAATACACTACTGCAAAAATCCAGGGGCATAAAGACAATGATTTGATATATATTCTTGCATGGTAGAGAATTAAGATGCCTGTATTTGTTGCTTAACTTGAAGCACAGTTCATAGCAATGAACTTCTGTGTTGTTGCTGAATTTATTCAGAGGTGAAGCTAAAAATCATTTTGAAAAATCAAACTCAAAATGCCATAAATGACGCACGAGATCTGAGACTCCTTCAGGAAACAGTCAGCAGTTGTAAAAGTGTCCCATTGACATGTAAAATATTCCCTTTACTTGTGAAATTGTTCAGTTAGCCCACTGACAATCCCTACTGTTTTTGCATTTATTTCTCAAGCACTGCAGAGAATGTTGCTAAATTAGAACTGTGATTTTGCATGCTGCAATTAATTTGCATTACGGCTTTCATAGGAAGTGAAGAAATTTGCCAATTGTGTGTTTACTGGGCCTGTTAAACAGTGTCTGGATTGCTAAATAACCTTTTCTCTGCCTATGGTGTAGCAGGAGAGTTCTCACTTGTATTTGTCTTGCGTCCTGGGGCCTCTCTCTTTATCCCTCATGTTCATTTACCAACCTAACTTGTACCTGCAGTCTAATGCGAGACTCAAAATGTTTTCAAGGATTTAATGATGATCACCTTTTGTCTCTTTTTGCTAGTAGTTTATTGTTTGTGTTTATAAAGTGAAATGAACTACCCTAATACTTACATACCTACATACATATCTATATATATGTATGTCTACTGCAGCATTCAAAATTTTTTTTCAACAGCTAGAATTACATGTATTAGTTCCCAGTTTGTGTGATCCAATCTTTCTTCTAATAAATCACAGACAAAATGCCGTTTGGCAAGGGAGGAACTGCTGTCCCTTAGAGTGTGTAGTGCATGTGCTTGAATTCCTTCAGCATCAGAGTGGCCCGTGCAGCAAAGGCTTCACATTGTCCCTGGTTCCCAGCTGAAGCAATTTCTTGCATTTCCCTTATTTTGAGCCTTGGAGCCTTGGGTGTTTGCACAAGCTGAATGCTTTCTTTTTTTTCCTTTTTTTTTTTTTTTTTCCTGCCTGTGTTTATATCTGTAAAGTGGGTGTAGGGAGAGCAAATGCCTGAAGTATCAGGAAATGAAATGGGATGTCTCAAGGCTGGCTTAAGGCCAAGATGAAATACATCTCTCTTGGCAGCAGGGGTGCTTGAGGCAGCCCTGTGATACTGGATAACTTTTTTTTTCTTCACTTGGTTAGTCCATCCGCACCTGAGCTGACCTCCTTTGTGGGGTGTTGGGCAGTGTGTGCTCGGCCATCGGCGTGTCCCTGCTGCACTGAGGGCAGGGGAAGGCGCGTGCAGTTCTCGGCGTGTTCGGTGCCGTCCTGCTCCCCTCGGGAGATGGCCTGAGCACCTGAGCAGGAGCCAGCCCTCGCTGGGCACAGGACAGAGCCCCCTCTGCGCTGTGCTGGCTGGAAATGGGGCCCACCGGCTTTGTGGGGCTCCATCCTGGAGGAGATGTCCCCACATGGCACCGGGCTCTCTGTCACCTGTGTTCCTGTGGGCTCGGCCATGCCAGTGTCAGTGACACAGCAGCTCTCGGGGTGTCTCCTCAGGAGCTCTCGGGGTGTCTCCTTGGGGTGTCTCCCCAGGAGCTCTCAGGGTGTCTCCTCAGGAGTCATCAGTGTTTCTCCTCAGGAGCTCTCGGGGTGTCCCCTCAGGAGCCCTCAGTGTTTCTCCTCAGGACCTGTCGGTGTTTCTCCTCAGGACCTGTCAGAGTTTCTCCTGAGGATCTCTCAGGGTGTCTCCTCAGGACAGTGTCTGCTCGGCTCAGGCAGGAACACATTTTTAGCACGTTCTGGCTGCTGTGCCAGAGCCAATCAGTCAGGAACACGGCTGGGTCGGTGTTCTCGTAGGGCCTTTCCAGAGAAGAGCAGCCCATGGCTGTGGGCCCGGGGCAGCCCTGCGGGGCCGGGCAGGCCCGGGAGATGCTGCTCTCAGAGCTGTGGTGAGGCAGAAAGGAGAAGCGAGGATCACTGGCAGTAAGTGGCTGCAAACAGTTCCCAAGGTTCCCCTGCCAGCAGCAGAGCCGAGTGTCTGGCCTGTGTTCTTGGCACCCTTCCTCTGCAAGCTTTGAAAATGTTGCTGGAAGTTGATGCTTTCGCTGCTGATATTTTTTTTTTTCTATTTTTCTTTTTCCCCTTTCTTATTTTCTACTTTTGCATATGGCTGCTGGCAGGATGCAAGGTGCAGGTGGGAGCAGAGAAGAAGCAGGGCTGCCAGGAGCTGCAGTTCTGGGAAGGCAGCAGGGTCCTCTGCTGCAGCAAATCCAGAGGTTTTTGCAGTTCCCCCTTCTGCACTCACTGCTGGCTGCCAGAGGCATCATCATCCAACCCTTAATTATTACGATGTGAGTTTCAGATGTAAAGGAATAGACCATTTAATTTGTAGTTTTTAATACCGAAAAAAAAAAGTGGGTCGATCAGGTATTAATAAGCTATTGCATTTAAATGGTGATAACCTGATTTTAAATAGTTTTTAAATATTCCGGAATTGCTGCTGCAGCCCCTGTGCAACACAGTCATGCACATGACACATCAAATGAGGGACAGAACCTAGCGAGCATTTTTAAACTAAAAATGTGAACATTTTTACTCATTCATTGCCTGGGGTGAAATCAATGGCATTTCATAAAATATCTAACCAAAATAATTAGTAGGGTAGTTAGAAGTGTCAATATTTTCAAAAACATTTCTCATGTTTCATAATAATTTATATAGACTATTATTATAATAGCAAAATACCTATTATTGCCTAATTATATAATATAATATGCATAGTTATTTAAGTTTTTCCAGTTTTTCCCAGCTCCTATTTTTTTTAATTCATTGTAGCATTTCTACCTGTAGGGAAACTTTTTTTTTTTTCACCCCCACAAAGTTTTGCAAATACAAGAAATACAAATAAAAGATTCCATGTTTCAGGCGCAGTACAAGTGGGATTTCTTTAAGAAGTAAAAACCTGCGTTCCTAGAAGGACACTGACAAAAGGCAATTTGACAGAACAGAAACTTTCTTGTTTGTTTAAAAAAATGTTTCACTTTCATGGAATTGACAAAGGGCTGGGGTGAAAGAGAGGTGCAGGATAATCAAAATTGCGTGCTGGTCGGATTGTGTACTTTGTGGGTCATTTGTTTGTATAAACAAGAACCTGTTGCTATAGCTGAGGGCATTTCAAAGTCTTAAACCTTGACAAGACCAACAAGAGTAAAAAAAGTGGTGGATTTCATGCATTTCTGTGGATTTAACGATAGTTCCTTTCTCAGAGCTCCCCAGGTCAGCTCTCAGGTGGGTGTGCTGAAGTCACCTGGCGGTTAACTTCCCAAAACGCTTTGTTTTCGAGCAGAGCTCGGGTGAATTCCTCTGCTCCTTGGAGGAGACACTTCAGCACTGTGGCCGAGTAATTAAAAAAAAATAAAATCTTTTTGAGCTTTATTTTATTTTTTTTTTAATTTAAGCAGTGAGGGAAATTTGTAATTGGACATGGTTATCAAAATATGTAAAAATGGTGCCGAGAAATGTGCTCTTATCTCATGTAATTGCTCTGTAATTGTTGGGGAGGGGAATCAGATTAGGGAGGCTAAGTATTTCCAATGCTGAAGTTAATATATTTTTGCAAACAGTAAGTCTAAGTCTGCATTCCTTGAAGTCAGTGGGAGTTTGTGTGTTTTGCAGAATTGGAGTTAGCATTTGCAAGTTCTCAGCTTTATGTAAGCAAATTTGAGTTTTTGAGGTTTTTTAAAGAATAATCAAAACTTTTAATCAAAGGATTCATTCATGTTTAAAATATTTTTTAAGTAGGAAGTGTTAATCTTGAAGGTATAATTTATATTTTCTTGACTTGTCTTTCTCTCCTACTCTCCATTATCTGTTTTAAAACTGAAATAGAGAAACATTTCCATCAAGCTTAAAAATCAGTAAATTAGTAAATGTTTTTAATGCTTGGAGATTTTTTTTTTTTAGCTTGGTTTTGGTTTTTTTTGTTCCTCGAGTTTGTTGTTATGAAACTCACCAGCACTTTCTGCATTTTGTACCTGAAGTTAAAATATTTGTGTGGTACATTAGGAAAGCATTAACTAGCTGTAGTGATTGGGGTTTTTTTGCCAATTACTACCTTTAAACTAAAATTTTATATATGTTAAGTTAGTGTTTTCATGTCAATAACTTCATTTGGAGGAGAGCAAGTTGTTCTTTAAAGCCTGTCATTCTTCTTAGTCCTTCCAAAGATGAAGAGAGCAGGCAAACACATCAAAGCTTGTGCTGTAGGTTGTGGTGTAGATGAAAATCAGAGAGCTGAAAACCAACCTTCTGTGGAAGCTGTGCTTCACAACCATCATGAAAAGCATGCTAGCTCCAGCAGAAATGCTTGCCTTGAATTTGGTGCAAGAGCAAGTATTTTTGCTGCTGTGGAAGCTGGCTCGGTTTTGTTTCCATGCTAACCAGATTTGCACTTTGTTTGACACTGTGTGCTCTGCTCTCGCTGCCGGGGAGCTGCAGCAGCTCTATGTATGTGTAGTAGATCCTGTGTCTGTGAAAGCAAAACCAGCCCTGGAAACAAAATAGGGATGGCTGGGTCCTGTAAAACCTGCTTGGAAAAGTCCATGGGAGCAAAGGAGCGAAAGGAAATCTCCCCCAGTTCTGTGAACGCAGAAATGGAGACGTGGGGAAGTGGTTTTCCCAAAACCATCGGAGCTGACCTGCAGCTTGGAGGCTGGGATTGTCAGCTCTGTATCAGAGCACTTTTACTGTCAGCATCCCCGTTTTTTTGGTGTGAAAAGTAAGTTAGTACTTGTCCTGAACTTGCCAAAAATCTAATACTTCTCACAGCAAGATGCACGTCAGACGGCTTTTCATATCTTTGCAACCTTTACTGGTGTCTTTCAGAAGTGGGATCTAACCTGAGACATTTACTAAGATGCAGAGCTCATTTAAACAAGGCTGTTGCTGACTTGCAGTACTCTGAGCAATTTTACATTCTTAGCTAGGAGGGGTGGGGTGGGAGTGCTGATGGAGAAGGCTGTCAGGGACTTGAAAATAATTCCTTCCAGCCCTTGCAGGACTACAAGCAAAAGTTGCCTGTTTTATGTACTCTAAAATTCCTCCATTCTCTATTTAAGTCGAAAATTAATTTTTAGGCTATAGAGACCATGATACCAAAGTTTAAAGATTGAATTCTATTAAATTCAGATGTAAAAAAAAACCCCACTTAATTTTTGAGAATAGTCAGAAATTCGCTGAAAGTTTAAAGGCTACATAATAAAACAGAGGCAGGTCACATGGATGTTCACTTCTCGTAGATGGAACCAGTGGTCCTTTTATTTCAGTTTTAAGAGTGGAAGGAGCACTCAGGCTGTGCTTATTTATAATCGTTGATCCTTAACTCTCATGCATCTTCTCTGTATTTACACAAGTTCTCCCTCATAATGCGGAGTAGCGATTTTCTTTGTCCTTTAACAGACTTGTTTCCTCTTCAGTCATGCTTTCATTCACTTCCTTTTGGCTCTTTCTATTAACTCCAGCCTATTCTAATTCCTGCTTTTTGCTGGTTTTTTACCCTGTCTTTCCTTTTCTCCCCAGCTTCTGATTCCTCCCATCATTCCATTCCTCCTTCCTTCCTGCCCCCTGCCAATGGCTCGGATGGTTTTGAGTGACCAAGATGTGGGAGTATTGCATGATGGACATGGAATGGAGCAGTGGCCTGGGAGAGCTACCCCCAGCAGTCAGTGCTCCTTTCAGATTTCCCCACTGGTGGCAAACAGCTGCCTCTGTGCACTAGGGAGCCTTGGGGATATTATTCCCTGGCTTCCCTGGGCTTCCCTGTGGCACAGCCCTGTGCAGGTCCTTCAGTGCTGCGCAGCTGGAGAGGGCATGAAGCAGTAATGTACACTGGTGTCATGAGGAAACAGAAATACCAGCCAAACTGCTTAACCCAGCACCTTACACTTCTGCTGGAGTAACTTGATTTAGTAAGTTAAAATGTCAGTGCTGTGGCTGCAGCGCCGTTTCCTTTCCCTGCCTTCCCGACAGCGACAACGCTCCAGGGTTTTTTAAAACGTCTCCCAAAAGCAGGAACGATGATGAAAAACATTCTCTTAATTGCGGGCAGTTTTTAATATTCCTGGGATCTGTTTTGAAGGGTGCATTTGACAGAGAGAAACCCAGCAGCCCCACACTGAATCCTTTGTCCTTCCTGCGGGGTGAAACAGTAGATAGCTTACTGTAAGTGTGGCTGCCTGCCAACTCGTGGCGCAGATTCTTTTTTTAATACTGTAAACTGGCAAGAAATCAAGAATTGCCGTTCTTCCTTTTATTTACTTTCCCTTCTGTATTAAAGAGCTCAGTAAATAAGAGAAAGTTAAATGTTGAGTGAAGGTTTCGTACTGATTAATCATTAAATAGCAAAGAGTTATCAGTTGGGGGGGTGGGATTTGCCCCCTTTTTTCCATTTCTCTTTGGTTGAAACTGGAAATATCAGTTGCTTCATCTGGAATAGATTATCACAGGGAAAAGTCTGTGCAGTTTGAAATGAGGACAGAGCAGAATGCATCCATCATGCATAGTTTAAAATAATCTGCAGGACTGCTTCTGATTTCATCCTTAGATGTACTTCCTCCCAATTTTCTTCAAAACTTGTGTTAATAATGAGTACTCTGTCTCTAGAAAAGGCTTTTTTGTAGAGTCTGCCCCCAGCCTCTGCTTGTAAGTATTTTCTTATTTGAACAACTAAGCTTCCTGAAATAGCTGCTGAGTTTTTTGTTTTGCTGTTATATTTAAAAGTGGTAAAGGGGTGTGGAGTTCCTTCTGCTGCTTCTCAAATCCAAGGCATGCCTTGTGAGCTACTTTGCTTTCACGCTGGAAAGGGAATCAGCATTGCTGCTTTTCTCATGGTTTTGTTGCTAAATTATTGTCAAAATTATCCCCAAGCAAAAAAAAAAAAAAAAGTTGGTATTGATACAGTGCACATTTGAGTGATTTATCTTGAGAGATGTATTTCTATGTGCATAATGCAGGAGGCCAAATTAAATTTAAAAATTAACTGTTGCTGTTAAATACAGACCTAATGTGAAAAATTAGCCTGCAACAGATTGTTTTAAATCCCAAAGCGTACTGTGGTTCATTCAGAGGTCAATCTTGCTTAGAACATATTAAACATTTAATAATATCAATGTATATCTGTTGCTGACTTGATGAACCTAACATATAGGTCGTGTATGCACAGCTTTATTAAAGGCATTGTTGAAAGAAAACATGGGTTCATGTTTTGTTTCTTTTATACTTCTTGGCTGATTGGAAATTAAGGTTTCTGGAGGTGATAAGGAATAGTTTTGCTTTAAAAGCAGTGGACTGTGACTGAAGAAATCTGGACTTGATCTGGCAGATTTCTTGAAATAACTTGCTCGAGTCATTAATTGTTTTTGGGGGTTTTCTTTTGTTTGGTTGGTTTTTTTCCCTCTGAGTTCTTCATCTGTAAAATGGAGATAATCCTGTTCCCTTACCAGATGGCAGTATGTTATAGATAAATTAATGAATGTTTGTGGGACAAAGCAGTAGCACTTAATGGGTTCAGCATGAGTATTCACATTAATGATTCATGTTTAAGAATGATTGAAAAACTGCATTAACTTGAAAGTTGGGAGTCTGCTGTCCCAGAGGCAGAGGCTCAGTTTCCAATCTGCAGTGCCCAAATGAGGGACACAAGAAATATTTATTCAGGAAATTTAGTAGTTTACAAGTTTCCTTCCTTCGGTTCCTTCCTTCCTTTAGCTAGAAAGAATTTTTTTTCAGACTCTGCTGGAAAAGTCTGGATTTCTCAAGTAAATTCTCTTTGAATTTGGAAGGAATAGGCACATTTTTGTGGATATTTGTGCAGGTAGTCTGGCACAGAAATTAATGAGTAAATAAACTATTTAAAGATGATTAAATTTGAGAGATGATCCGAAGAAATGAGAGCAGTTTTTCTAAGCAATTATTAAAAAGACCCAACCCTCTCCTGCAAAAGCACAGATCAGAAAATATCCCATCTCAGTTATAGCCATCAGAAATCTTCCCCCCATTCTCCTTTTTCTTTTGAATCTACATTTTGAGCTTGTTCAAGACATGTAGTAAAGTTTTCTTGCAAAATGACAGGTAGAACTATGATAAACTTGTTACTATTTTAGGGGTGCTGGATAAGATGCATAAAGATCTTGAATACAGTTTCGGTTTTGCTGCCTTTCAGTGCAGCAAGCTACAGGGAAAATACAAATTCAGTCTTCAAGGATCTTCGACCTCAACGGGAGAAATGAGTAGGTAACAACTCTACTTTCACTTGTGTTTTGCAGTCTTTTTTTTTTTTTTTTTTTATAAACAGGATTGTTTATTTTAAGTGTAAGCGGCACTATTTCATCCCTGCTTTGTTACCTATATTGAGGGAAAATAAAAACATATCTGCACAGAGTTGGAGTTACAGTATGGCTGTGTGACTTGAGAGGAGCCTTCTAATAATTCTCCTTTGATACTGGGAGCAGATTATCTTCAATAACTACCAGATTTCTGTATATATTTTTGAAATGCAGGAATACGGGCTTGATATAACTATTACAATGACTTTATTTAGTAAAAGACAGTGCACTGCAGTAGCATTTCAGAGTTGCTTTTGCCACGTTTGGATGGTTCTCTCGTGGATCTCAAAAGCTCGGGTTTTGTGCTCCTTTAGCTGTATATTTGGAAGAAACAAAAAATGCTTTTATCACTTGCTTCCTACTGACATACTGGGTTCTTACAGTAACAATTTTCCTTGGCTGTTGCAGCGTGTGCCAGGAGATTGCAGATCCTGTGTCTGTCTGTAGACCTGATACCTCAGAAACTGCCTTTGATCCGATATGCCGGTAAGGCAATTACCCTGAGTCAGATGAACCCTCCACTCCAGGTCCCTTGTTATGGGTCAGGCTAGAGCAAGACCTTTTCTGGTCAGGGAGCCAGTCTGTGAATTAATGTCACTGAGAATTACGGGTAAAATCCCCAGCCATGGCTAGTGTCCAAAATCAGTAGCAAGACTGGTAATTTAAATGTCTGCCGCTCCTGGACAAAAATAAACTGCTTGCACCTCGTTCTTTCTCTCATCCTTTGGATTTGTCCAAGTAAAACCAAGAGAATAAGTTCCAGGAGGAGGAAGAAGTGTGTCTTCCTCCTTCACTCCAGTAGCTTCATGTTTGTCCATGTTTTTTCCCCAGCTCCTTAAACTGGAGGAAGGATGTGGCAGTGATAGTCTCTCAGCAGGTCACAGCATAAGCTGCTCCGTGTTTTATCCCTGTGATGAGGCCATATACCACTCGCTGCATTTACTGTTTCCTTTGCCAGTTTTGTTTGATTTCCTCCTCTTGAGCAGGGCTCAGAACAGCCCCAGCTCCTCAGTCCCTTTGCAGAGCTGGGGCTGCTGGGCAGGGTGACACTTGCAGCCCCGTGACCTCCAGGGCTGCCTCATCTCTGCCGTGGCACCTGCGGCAGTATCGGTCACAGAGGGATTTTCTCTATTGCTTTAAGCTTGCAGAGAGAAGATTTAGTAGGTGTGTGGCTGTGCCATTAGCCTCCTGTGACCCAGTGTCACAGCAAATCCTTCCATGGCTGTGGAGAATTTGTTTTAGTTTGAGCAAATTCATCTTTGTTAGAGCCATTTTGAGGGAAACTGTTCTCTCTACCCGTGGGGTCATCTTCTTAATTCTAGGTGGTATTTGAATCATTGGGCCAGTCCTGAGTAACATCCCATCTGGCAATGGGAAATTCAAAAATACAATTAATTGAGTTTCCTTATATCATATGGTTGTGAAACCCTTTCTAACAAACTTTCACACGGAAACAGAAGTTTTATGCTTGTGGTAATAATTTCATTAAAAAAATGTTTTGGTGTACTTAGTGCAAAATAACATTTCAACTTTTGGAAAACAACCACAAAATTTATTTTAAAAAATAAATGTTGGCAGACACATAGGCAAAGGAAATCTACCAAAGTTTGTTGATGTTTGTCTGCAGTGCAGAGCAGTTAACAAATTCTTCCCCTACGCGAACAAGCAGCATCTCATCAGAACACTTCAAAAATCTTTAAATAACTTGAAGGCTTTTTTCTTTGATGTGAAGTTCACTGTGCAACATGTTGGTGCCAGGGAGGATAGTTAATTATTATCTTTATTACAGGCGTGGCTTGATTTAAATATCTGTATCAAATGTCTCCTCTGTGGCACACTGATACTGCCTGAGCATTGAGCATTGAGTACGTGAGCTGCCTTCAGCTGGGGCGTGTTCAAAATGAAGAACAGGAAATATTTTACTATCCTTCTGATCCTAAATGGAGCTGTGCTCAAATGTCATTGGGAAAGTTGGAAGAGCCTGAGCCTAGCTTGGGAAAAAAGTAAACAAAAAGGGATTTTTAAGTGAGGTGCAAGATTTGCCTGTACAAGTAGAAAAGTGAGACCTGCTGGTTTAGACCAGCAGGTTGCCTCTTGCCAAATTCCAGATGACAGTGACTAGAAGTGACTTGGTCTGGGTCCCTTGGTGTGAAAATCCCTGTTTCAGCTGCGACTGCAGGGTATTTTTTTGTGGGGGGAATTGCTCAATCATAGAGTCATACATGGAATAGTTTGGGTTGGGGGCAGTCTTGAAGATCACCTAGCCCTCTGCCACGGGCAGGGACACCTTTCAGTGACCAGGTTGCTCAGAGCCCCATCCAAGCTGGCCCTGAGCACTGCCAGGGATGGGGCATCCACAGCTCTCTGGGCACCCTGTGCCACTGCCTCACCATGCTCAGCATAAAGATTTTTTCCCTAATATCTCATCATGCCTATGTTATTGGGTTCTAAACAGATACACAGGAGAGCTTTCTAGTTTCTTTGGAAAAATGATCAGAGGGAGGAATATCAATGTTTTGGATAGGTGGAGGCTCTGCACAGCAATACCTGCTGCCCATTAGTGAGGTCTGAGGTGCAGCCTTTGCTTTAAGGCATTCACAGACTTTTCATAGCCTTGACATGCATTAGCTATTGGATAAAATGTGACCCTTAAGTGGAAGGATGTACTGCTGAGATAACCTTTAATTGACAGATGTGGGAAGGATTTAAGACTTGTTCCCAGCATTTTTTTTTTTCTTATAGCAAATGTTAAAAGGTTTCCAGTTAGCTTGGCAGTTTTGGGGGGGAGTCTTGCCCTGAAGTTTCCATTCTCCTTGTACATTGCTTAGGAAGAATAAGCTCCTGATTTTTTGTCTGTGGATGCCTGTTGATGGAATTTAACGCTGTTTAACTGAGATAATCAAAGGGTCAAATAATTTTGTGAGTTGTTAAGTATGGTTTCATCTTCAGTGCAGTGGCTGTGGTCCCTGGGGTTGAAGAACAGGGATTGTTATGGTTCTTTTACATCTGGCTCTGTGACAAGAACACCCGATCTTGTCGCTCTACATGATGAAAAAATAGATAAATAAATAGGATTTGTGAGTTTTCTTTACAAGGCTTTTCCACAGGGCAATTGATTTTATTTTAGTCTGTACAAGACAGACCAAGACAAGAGAGAAAAAAAATCTTTTTTCTCTCTCTTGCTTTCCTAAGTCTGGTGTAAATGAAAGAAGTCTGATATGTACTTACAGATCTTTAAAAATGCCTTAGCAGTTTTCCTTTGGCTTTCTGAACAGAAGATTCTGTCTTGTTAATTCTGAAGAAGGAAATTTTTTTTTACAGTAATTTTGAATGCCCTTGGGCCCTCTTATATAATTCTTCATGACAAGCACCTTGCACAAGGCTTTTTGGGGTGGGAACCCTCCTTTTTAATTAGGTTGCAGATAAAGGTTCAGCTTAGTCATGTTAATGGTGGAAGTTTCTTCAGTGACTTTTCCCATCAATTGTATGCTTTATGTCAAGGTCAAAAGTATCACTGTTCTTCAAAAATTATCCCATACTTTTTTTTTTTTTTAAAGAAGCAGTCTCCTTTGGAAGAGTCTTATACAAAAGATTAAATTGGTAGAATCAGGAATTCAAGATAAATCAAAAGACTTTTTGTAAATATGAAGACATTCCATTTAATGATACTAAGCTGTTTTCCACTTTGAATGATAAGGCAAATGCAAAATTAAGTAACAGAAGTCAAGATCAGACACATTTTGAAGGCTTGTTTGTTTTTAAAGTGTGTTTCTCTTCCTAGGAGAATATACTTCAGGTAAATATTAGGTCTGTCTGTAAACTGGAAAATCAACTTCACATCTTACTTAAAAGGTGCCTTTGTAGTAAGGGCAATATAATATCATTAAAACAGTGTTTTCCATGAAGAGAAATGCAATGTCATGCTATATTTAACTACTTTGTGAGAGGCAAGCTGTTGTGATGAGAAAATTTCAGTAAAGTTTCTAATATTAAAATATCTTTTGCAAGTCTATAACCTTCTTTGGCATTTATCACTGGGAATTATATACTGGTTGTCTTCTTGAAAGAAGGCTTAGAACTGTGTCTTTAATAATTTTCAAAATATGAATATAATTATAGGTTTCTCATTATAACAGAGGTGCCGGTTGTGTTTTTTTAGTGTATAGATGGTTAAAAGCTGGTATATTGATCATCACAGATCAACATATTTGTGAGTTAAAAAGTATCTGTTTGTTGCGTGAAAGATAACTGAGATTTAAAGATTCCTTAAAAATGTGCAGGTGGAAGTTTCCTCATGTCCTTTCCCATGTTCCTCATGGGTTAGGGGTGTTCTCCTGGAGCAGGGTGTGTTTGTTGGGGCACAGGTGAGTGTGCAGGAGTGTTTGGGGTGTTCTCCTGGAACAGGCTGTGTTTGTTGGGGCACAGGTGTATGTGCAGGAGTGTTTGGGTGGGTTAGGGGTGTTCTCCTGGAGCAGGCTGTGTTTGTTGGGGCACAGGTGTGTGTGCAGGAGTGTTTGGGTGGGTTAGGGGTGTTCTCCTGGCGCAGGCTGCGTTTGTTGGTGCCCCGNGGGGCACAGGTGTATGTGCAGGAGTGTTTGGGTGGGTTAGGGGTGTTCTCCTGGAGCAGTCCCCGCTCATTGTCCGCCCTTCCTGCCGACGTGCGCGCCTGGCCGAGCGGGCTTCGCTCTGGGTGCTGCTGAACCAGGAGGGGTTTCCACCTGGGAATACCCATTCAGTCAGCAGGACCGCTCTGGTTCTAGCTGAAAGTGAAACCGTCTGATGGAGGTGTGGGTTGTCCTTGGGATCAGCCCCTGAGGAGCTGTGCTGCTGGCTGCTGTCACTGTCCCTTCTTGGCCAGGGGCTAACAGCAGGTGCCCAGGGCTCACAGTAAAAGTGCAAGCACCTTGTAGTGCTTTCCCAATATATTTTCCCAGCTTTCAGCAATCTGAATCTCACAAACTTCCTGAAGCAGAGATGGTATCTTTGGTATATTAGCCCGTGATAGATTTTTCTTCCATTAGTTTGTCTTACTGTTTTGTAAACCGTGTGCATTTTTGTCATCCACAATATCCTGTGCAATGAGTCCTAAGGTAGAACAATGTATGTGTTAAGAAGTACCTTCTTTTTGTTTATTTTGAATTTATTACCTGATCATTTCATTTGATGCTCCTTTGTTCTTACCTTGTAAGAGACAAATGATTCCTTATCCACTGCCTTTATGGTGCTCCATTTATCACAGATCTCTTTGATACTACTTGATTGTTTGTCTTCCAGGCTGGAAATCCATGTCTATTTAGCTCCTTGATCAGAACCCATTTCATACCTTTGATCATCCTTGTTCTCCTCTCTGCCTTCCCTTGTTCTGTTGTGTCTTTCTGATACTGTAGGACTGCATGCAAGTTAGCAAATGTATTTGTTGTGCAGTGTCTGCTGTTTAAATGCTGGCTTGAGGGTGTGTTCTGTGGTGGTCTACATTTCCCATAATTTTTAACAGTATTTGCTTTTTTATTTGACTGCTGAAAGTAAACCATCAGGTTTTTAAATGTCCCTGTTGAACACAAGATCTTTCCCTGTGGTGGTAACAGCTCACCCAGAGCCCATGCTGTATCCATAGGGTTGGGGTTGTTTTCCTCCCCACCACTCCCTACAGTTCTTTATACCTGCCAACACTGATTTTTGTCTTCCATTGTCCAATTTAGTGTTTTGCTGTGTGGGATCAGTTGCAGTTCTCTCAGTAAGCCTCTGTCTGTGTTGCTGTGGGCGACTCGGTATCAGTAGGGTACCCTTGCTGCACACCATTCTTCCCTCTTTTTCAACCCATTTATCCAGCTGTGGCCTACAAAACTCCTGCGGAACACTGGTAGGGACCTGTTTCTGTAGAGAAACTGAATGTTTGGTGCCATCTTTTCTTTCCCATCTTTTCACAAGTTGTGTATTTGTTTGGAGATCAAACGAGCGGGTTTATCTGGTCACGTTTGCGCTCACATACAAGGATTCCCTGGCGATGCTAATGGATTTATGGAGCAATTGTCCACACGCCATGTGGACTCTTCCCCAGCACGTGGTATCTCGCTCTCTGTTCTTTGTAACAGTTCTATCAATTTGCTCAATGCCTGTGTCAAATTAATTGGTTTGTAGTTTTCCGGATGCTCCTGAGAGGCCTGTTAGGAGCTTGGCAATGTGTTTGCTGTCTCACACTTCCCTGCTGCAGAGATGGGTCTAAATAAGATTAACATGAGCAATGACAGCCCAGCTGTGTGTACGTGAGTTCCTGCAAAAGTTGGGAGGGCACCATCTCACGCTTGTGCTGTTACCACTTGTTTTGGCCATATTTCTCTACCTCTGATGCTTAAATTTCAGGCTGATTCTCAACCTAGAGATATAAAAAAACCTACTCCAGTTAGAGGATCATCTACCTAACTTCTTCCATAGCAAGCACAGAGGGAAAACATCTTTTAGTTTTGTTATTGTTTGTGGGTTTTTTGTTTTGTTTCTATCTGTTTGGTTTGGTTTAGTCCTATTTCTTCTTCAGCCTTTTTAGCTCTACATAGATTTATAGGCAGATCCATGCCAGCGTTTCTTTTCAGACAGAGATAGATTACAGAGATAGAGACAGAAGGAATAGTTTTTTCTTCTTTGGGACAGTCCATTAGCTTTCTGTTCCACTTAAGCCCAGGCAGCAAGAAGGGACCAGTGCAGAACTCAAACCTAAGTCCCTGAGTGAACCTCCTTCAGTGATGCACTGGTGAGGTGGAGGAACTTGATTCACTTTCGAGTTGTGTGGGCATTTTTTTGTTATTCATTGCTGTTTGTTTTGAGTGAGCTGTTTGGGGTTTTGTTTTTGGTGGTTGTGCTTGATTGGCTTTTTGGGGTGGTTTTCTTGTTTTTGTTTTGTTTTAATTCTCTTTAATATTTCCCCTAAAGACAGCTAGGAAACATAACATGTCAGTTATCTTAGTGCAACTTTACGATTTCATAATTAAAGTCACAATGGCAGGAAATGCAGAAGTTTAGGTTTCAGTAGCAATATTGGCCTCATATGGACTGTTTTAACTTCCTGCCTTTCATAATCAATTCTTATTTACGTACTTTGTGACCTACATTAAGAACCAAGAGTCTGGCAAAATGTGAGGATTTTTATCCTAATGAAGCTCCTGGGAAGTTGTGAGGAAAATAAATTTTTTGGTTAAGAGTTTAAGGGCCAGAAGTTTAAGTGATTTACTGTATTTTTTGTATGAAGCTTATGGAACTTGGGAGTGAATGCAGACTTCTGAGTCCTACCCCAAGCTTAACATGCTTGATTTTGTTTCTAGTAATATTCAGTGACTCTGCTGAGATCCTCTGTAAGAAGCCTCCCTGTAAGCAAGGCAGAGTGAAGAGGAGGATAAAGGTGTTTGGATTATCAATAACTGCCCAAGGAGACCTGAAGGTGGAGGAAAGGGTGGGTACTGTGAACTCTCTGGGACACAAGGCTGTGGGCATGTCTTGAGAGGGGTCAGAATTATCTCTTGAGAGACAACAGGTGACTTACAGTTAACTGTGGAGCTCTGGCAAGGGGACCAGGTAAAAATGTGCTTCTCTGTAATACACAAGGTCACTTCAAGCTATGCTAATAAGTTAAAGATCATGCATTCCAGAAAGGCAGGATATGAAATCCCTTAACGTGCTCTGTGTGTTACAACAATGCACATGAAAAAAAGGAAGGGCAAGTAAATGGGTTTGAAGCACATTTTTGGTTTTGTTTTCAGCTGGTTCATTTAGAGGAGGCCTGTTGGGAATCTGCATGATGGGAATTGGAGTTGTATTGCCCTTCACTAATACAGTTGACAGGGCAGAAGAACCTGAAAGTGAGAGGTTTGTGACAGACCTAGAGCTGAAGAGCAAGGCAGGGGATCAGCTGAAGGCTGGTTTTGAGACTGAAATCTTTGAAGGTCAGAGGCTGTGCAGGAGCTAAGGTTAACTTCACCAAAACCACTAGAATTTGTGAGGATTGGACACAGCAGTTGGAGACAGTGAAGTTGCAGGTTGCAGACCAAGGGTCCTGGCAGGTAATTCTGGTGAGGAAGGTGTTTGTGCAATGGGCATGAGGCATGAATGTGCTCACCAGCCTGGACAAGAGGCGTGCTGGTCCTTCAGGAGGTGCTTGCAGATGTGCACAGCTATTTGGAGTCGCAGAAATTAATTGAACCTTTTAATTTTTGTTGAGTTAATAGGTAATTCCTGCGCTGTGTCAGTGTCGGTGGTTAATTATTTGCACATTTCATTAGGAAAGCAGAAGGAGATTGTGCCTGGTCCTTGGCATGATCTGGTTGGTGTTGGCTGTCATGCTGTGCTGAGCTCAGAATTGCCCTTCTGCCTTAATATATTGTTAATACTGCATATGCTTCTGTCGTGGCCAGGATATTCAAGGCACTGTGGGATTTTTATTTTGTTTTTAGCTGTCCCACAGTTGTAACTCAGCAGTGAGTATGTGATCCACAGAGCCATTCTTTTTCTGTCTGTCATTTTCAAGTAACCTCAAGTGTCACTCCTTTACATTATGAATGGTATATATTTCCAGTTGTGATGTAATGGTTTGGCTGGTGGCTGAGATAATGAGCTGAAGGACTCGAGCTGATGATCTCATCCTTCAGCCCGCCAGACTCTCTAAATTTTTTTGCTAATCACTGCTCATAATGAATACTCACTTACCTAGAATATTTCTTGGTACTTCAAAATTTTTCATATCAAGCATGGGGCGAATTTAATAATGAATCAAATGTGACTTTATATTATTTGAAAGAATTTTCTTGTACCTTTTTAAGGTAGATTATTTCTCTGATTTCTACTGTACTGATACCTCCCTTGTTCCCTCCATGGCTTCAGAGAATTCTTGGGCAGTGAAGACCAGGTAAAAAAAGTTTTCTTTCTGAGCAGAGTTTACATCTGATTATGCAGAGCCTCAGAGTGCACTAAAAGTGCTGTATGGCATGTTTCATAAAAGTAATATTTTAGTAAAGTAGGATCTCGTGTGACGTTGCTTTTCATCATTGCTGCAGAACACTGATGTTCCTCCTTGGGTGGGAGCCACAGCACACAGATTTGGGAAATGAACGTTTATAAAACCAGAGTTTTCAGGTACTTGTGGGGAGCTTTTTTGCTCGTGTTTATTTTTGTGGAGTTGACTGGATCGAATTGATTTAACTCTGCATGTGATATGTAGATTTTTAGGTGTATTAAAGGTCTGTATTCATCCTGGGAGTGGATTTTTGACTGAGGCATCCAAGTTTTCAATGCAGCTGCTGTGGTTTGCATCTGTAATCCATAGAAGCAGGGGGGTGCTGCCAGAGGGTAATTTGCAGGTGCCTTTGTTTCTGTTCTCAGTGCACAGATAACGAAAAGGAGAGCAAATATCTCCCCTTCTTTTTTAATTCTGAAGTGCTGTCATCTTTTCAGCAGAGGGCTTTGGCATCCTGCCTCCAGAGAGGTTTGCTCAGTCACAGCCTAGTCTGTGTAGGATGCTGTTCTCATACTGTTGTTTTTTCTTGTTAGAGCTTTGATAATATGACTGTCAGGTTGGCATCTTGCTCTGTTTTGTATCTACAACCAGCAGAGCTTCGTTTTTGCATCTCTGTCATGTACTAATGAGAACTGAGTCTCGAATTCTGCTGTTGCTCCTTGAAAACTAGGTGCCACACAAAGCTCCTCACTCGAGATGTGAAGTAGAGTCAGATGTGCTAGGAAATACACTTTGTGAAGGTTGTCTTTCCCTGCTTTCTGGCTACTGATGGAAAAATGTGATTGCAAACCACTTTCTGACTATGCAGACTTCATCTGTACAGAGGTTTGGAAGAGCAGTAGGGTGGCTTTTCATCATCAATAAATAATTCCAGTAGCATACGGCACTTGGAAATTTTAAACACTGATAAAATACAAACTTCCAGAAGGTGCCAATATAAAGAGAGACGTTAACTTCCAAGCAATTTTGCCCTTGCATTAGTTCAGAAATTGTAATATTCAGGAGGGATGTCTCTACTAATTGTATGTTACAGATTGCTTTGTTTGTGGCTCTACAAACCCAGCCATGTATCGTTTGTAATGGGACTGGACTTCTCGAATTTTGCTGCTCTTTCTCAAAATGAGCATTGAAAACACATTGAAGGAGTTTGCACATAGCCTTGCTGTTACCAGGTGACAGCTCTGGTGGCAGCCCATGGTGCTTTTGGAACCGACTGTGCAGGGGATGGCAGGGTTTAAGGTAGGTTCTGTCAGGTGTTGTTAGAGGAGCAGGACGACAGAACACAAAGATTCTTTGAGAGCTGGGTTGTTGATCCATATCAGGGGCTGCATCCTCAGTGCTGCTTCAGTACTTCCCTGGAAACCTGGTGCTGATCTTCTGGGGAATAGCAGAGTGCCTGTCTGTACCTCGTTAGGCACGTGCTACTTATATTTGTTTTAGCTCAATTAGCAGATGAGTTTAGCCTGCCCTTTGAAGTCACCCACCACCTAGACATGCTCCTGATTAATTGAGAGATGCAAGGGTGGAGTAATTCTCTCCTTACTCTGCTTGTGCTTCTGAGTGATTACTTCTCTGTAATTATTTACAATTACATGAGAATGGAACGGTGTGAGAGGCCAATTTCTGGTAATGCAGTCAGTGCACAGGAGCCAGCCATAAGGAAATTTCTTCAGCTCTTGCATGGAGAACTGTGATCTCTCTTCCTAGATCTCAGCACCAGGGGTGGGAATGATTATGGCATAATCAAAGTGCAGAAGTTTGCCTCTTGGCTTGTAGCTGATGAGGTTTTAATGTAGCCTTTCAATAGGCAGAGGGACAGAAAGCTTTATCATTTTGACAGTGGACTTCAATCAGAATTTATAAAAGGGTGAAAGGACAGGGTTACCTCTAGTAGCAGGGAACTGGGCTTGGTTACTTGAAAGGTCTCTCCCAGTCTTGTATTTTCTGTTTGTGAGAAAGATGACCTGCTTGTGGAGGGAGGTTCGTGTTGTCAACAGAGAGAGCTGAGAGGGGAGCTCTTCTTTTGCAGGGAAAAATGAAAGTTTTTCCACAATTCCCTGTCTGCTCTAATATTAATATGCACTTGATATAGTAAATTAATTTTCATGATTTTATGGGGGGAAAATTATTTTTCCAAATATTTATAAAGGCCATTTGCCATTTAATTACCCAAACAATCTGCTCACATTAGTCTGTAACTCACAGTCCCAATAAATACTCAGTCAAGAAAGATTTGCCAGTGCAGAGAAGGAGCACTGAAGTGCTAAAAAATATCTGTGCTAAAATGTACCTGGTAATAGCCAGTGGAAATAAATCTTACCTGCACCTTACTTTAAATAACACAGACTTTGAGACATTGAACATATACTATTCTCTCTTATTTATCTTCCAAGGATTTGTATTTGCTCCTGGATTTCTTCTCTTATAGGTCATTGGAAGTTCCTTAGAAATGTTTTAGGTTTGCTGTGCTTAATTGGGATATAAATCTCAATGGGGAAAAATGGTGCTTCTGCTATAATAGTGATATCCCCCACAAATGGAAGTTTTGTCACTGACCTTAAGGGGCTTTGATTTTATTCATCAGTTTATTATACTTCACACATTTGCTTCTTATTTCATTTACAGGGGTCAATTAGGAGCTGAATTTTGTCTTGAAATAAAAAATAGAATATTTTGTGTGCTCCTAGGTGCCACTTTGTTTGTTTTTGTTATGTGTATCCTTATATATCCATATATATTTTATAGTAATTTAAATAATTTAATAAAGAAAAGATAAATACACATTTCAAATTATATAAAAATTCAAGTGATTTACAACATTTAAGATGTTTTAAAACATTTTAATGCGTTTAAGAGTAGTGAATAAAGAGTTGTATTTGTCAGGTGAAGGGAGAACATATGATGTGATACTGCTGTGTATGTAAAAGATACCTTAAAACTTTCAGGTAGCATTTGTCATGTTTTCATTTCAGTGCAAGGTCAAATGAGTTTTACAAGAAAAAGTTCATAGTACTTACTGAAATGTTGATCTTTCTAATGGAATGCATTTGTGTAGTTTGTAATACCCATTCTTTATTCCACTGAATATTATATTTAAGAGTATAAAATGCAAATGTATAAAGAAAGCACAGTTGAAATGATAGGAATTATTGCTATTTGGGTAAACCAAGAAAATATTTGCATTCTCCACTTGCCAAACGTCACCCTTTTATCCAAAAATATGAAAACATACTATCTGAGTCATCGTACTGCAGTTACTAATATAATATTTTTTATTAAAATCCTTAACAATGAACGTAGGAACCGTGAAAGTTTCTACTGAGAAAAGAGCATCACATAAGGGTTAATGAGATCATGGATAAAAGGTTAGTTTGTAGTGCTCTTTATATAATAAAGATACCCTTTGATATGAGAAAAAAATAACTGAAAGTTAATCTTGAACTTCATCTGAATAAAAATGCAGCTTTGCTCCTTATCGCTTCGGTAAAAGCTTTTTAACAGAATCCAACTTTTTTTTTTTTTTTCCCCTTCACATAGCAGAGGGAGCTTGGGATGTACTTGGAGACTGAATTAATTTTTCATGGCAAAAGCTAAAGCTGAAATGAATATTTTGGAAAAAGGAAGGACCAGCGAGCATTCTTGGGTTGTGTATGGGATGTTTCAGGGGGTGTTGTCCTGTTTTGAGTTTGGGTTTTGCCGTGTGGCTGAGTCTTGTCTCCTCTAAGTCATATTTGCTCTCACTGACTGGTGAAATATGAAAGCTCAATGTGCTTCCACATGAGAACTTGCTGGCAAAATCAGAGCAGTCTTTGGCCAAGTCATATCTAAACTCATTGGAGGAAAAAAGTGAGGTCAGTTTTCAAAATACAACAGACCTGTAAGTAAGCTTATTAAATATTCATCTTTTAACCTTTTGAAGTAGACACACATTTCTTGGAGGATTGGCTTCTTAGGAGCTCTCCTTAAAACTTACTGGGCAATATAAAGATACAGAAACCCACTGATTGTATTTTATGGCTGCATTAAATACTTCACTTGCAAAAAAGCAAGAGATAAAATACCAACCAAGGGTGATTTTCACGTCCTTTGGTCCCCACATGTATGTGGGCATACAGATGCTGCTGTTTTGCTGGCTGGTATTTCTAATGTGCTTTTCAAAATGGAATATAAATACTGGAGTATTTTAATTTTTCATGCTGTTTCCTGTGTCTAATCCCAGGAGATGTGATGTAGAACGACTAGTAAAGTTTGTTTATTTTTGTAGGCTGTGTGGGGGGGGAGTAGGTAGGTGGGGGTTCGTTGCATTTCCTTCAGCATTGTTAACTATGTGTTTAAATGTTGGAACTTGGGCCAAGAAATTCCACCTCATAATTACATTTGTGGTTTAGTGGCAGAACAGAGTACAACTGCCTTTAATAGCAGATAGAGGAGAACACGCAAAACAACCCCTGTGTCACTCTGTGGGCAGGGATAAAGGGATAAAGACCTGGCTTTGGGTACAAAAATCACATTCCTAAGTGTATTTTCTGTGCTTAAGGGAGATAATAGAACAAAGGGTTGATTAATAAAGTAATTTTATGAAATGTTGTTTGAAATATCTTAATTCTAGGTTATACAGAATCGATTATATTTATAAATATATATATAT
>VWZP01008627.1:7176-120050 GCA_013396995.1 Dicaeum eximium | reverse complement strand
GAATTCCCCTAACCTATCACACAGATCATATAGAATATGTCCAGTGATGATATTTGGTTATTAGTAACTGGGCAAAGTGAACCTACAGTTTCAAGTCATAGAGTGATCAGGTCATAGAGTGAACCCAAATGTCATAATTTTTATATTTATTGTACCACTTTATTTGGACATTACTTCTTAATGCAATTTATCAATCATTATATGCTAGCTGAGACTTTCCCCTGGGTTAAGAGACAGTTAACAGAAACTTGCAGTGATTTTGCTCCATCAGCCTGGAATAAAGGCCTTGTGCTGACATGAGGCTGTAACCCCAGACACTTGGAAATTCCATTTTTGAGTGCTGGCAGTTTTGCAGATACATAGGTTCACACAGCTTGTCAGAGAGGCTTTGGAAAGGTCACAAGCTGAAGTCAGTCTGTGGAATCTATGCCCTGTGACAGAAGAGGGCTGTGGGCAGGTCTGTGCCAGCACCTCTTCAGCTTTCAGCAGAATTCCTGAGCTACTTGAAGACCCATCTGTGTTTCAAGGAATTAATTGACACAAACATGAAGTTTTCTGAAGAAGGAAAACATATCTGACATGGATTTAGAAAAGCAAGTAGAGTTTTTAAGAGAGGCATTCAGATCTGAGGAAGTTTTGGTGGTTTGTATCTGTGCAAGATTTAGGAAATGCAACTTGAGGCCCTGACAGATTATTTTTGGTTTTTAAAACCAACAAACCAAAAAATACCCCACTTTAGAAAACATTTGTCTGATTTAAGAAGAACTTTAGGTCAGAAATTTATATCTTTTATAGAAGCTGAGCAATGTGAATATGTATGCACATAATACAAACAGAAGATACCCTGACTGGCAGTATTGCCCATCTAATTAATGTTTATACATAATCATCCTCGCCTTTCCCAGTTCTAGGAATCTCACAGTTTATGCTGTAACTGTCACAGCATAATGAGACCTTCTTTGTAGGAGGACCTGTTTAGTTTTTTTTTGGTTTTGTTTTTGTTTTTTTTTTTTACTTTAGAGTAACCCAAAGGTCAAGAATCAGTTTTAAATACATTTTCTAAGAAACAACTGGATTTGCAGTCATAAAAAAAAACTTATTAAACAAAACTTTATAGTTAATGTGCCATCTGGGAGCTATATACAAAGGCTGCTCTAAAAGCACAAGAAACTCAGCTTTATATGAACTTATGTATGTTATGTTTTTTTAAAATATATATTTCACAGTTTTTAAATTTAAATGGATCTCACAATGAGAACACACAAAATCTGGATATACTGGAAACACATGTTCACATTATAAATATTATAACTATAGTCAAAAATATAGAAGAGAAAGCAGTATATGACTAAGAGAAGAACTAAATCAATATAGCTACCCACTTGTGCCATTAACTGAAAGAAATAAAGAAAATGAATTCTCTAAACATGGATATCCCCTTGTTTGAGATCTGGCAACAAAAGGGAAAAAAGCTTATAACACTGAAGCCCAAGTGATACACTGTAAGAATGCTTTACAAGTAATTTACCACACAGTTTAGTATGTACATAATCTCTTTGATAAATGGAATTTCCACTGATTATTTACAGATTTCACTACTATTATAACCTCATCCAATCTTTCTAAGAGACTGTGCTTGTATAAATAAGGATTAGTTAACAAAGTTAATTACTGTAAAAGAAAAATTACTGCTAAACTTGGGATGAAATTGGAGCCCAGAGATTGTCTGTTTGCTGCCTTCTACTTGCAGGTGCTAAGGCAGTTTTGATTAGGACCTGGATATTCCCAAAAAGTCTTTTCTGGAGGTTGCTGTACATGGTGGAGAGACCCAAACTAACTTTGGAGAGCTAATTGCAGCAGCATAAAATAATATATGTGTAGTTATTAGGGAAAGTGTAATAATTTAACAAAATCAGATGTCCAGTTCTATACAACGTTCCCATATCACACAGATTATCTGATCTATTCCACATAGGAAACTTTGCTTCTCAAGACATTCCCCCTTAATCATTAAAATGTCAAAATGCTTAGGAGTTGCTGTTGATTTCAACAGGAAATAGGAATTAATTGGAGTTCTGTGGTGAACGTAGCTGGTGCTGTGCAGTTGTTGCCCACTAGCATTTTAGACTAATTTCAATTATCTTGAACTCTGACTCAGAAAGTCAAGCTAGTAGCTCAAGTGCACATCAAAAAAGGCAGCACAGTTGTGGGTTGGTGTGTTCTCACAACAAGGCACAGAGCTACATTTTCCAAGGTTGGACTCTGACAATTAAGCCAAAAATGATTGCATACTTTGGCTCCTTTTCAGGTATTCCTACAGACTTTCCAGTTGTGATCTGTTGGCCTAAGGTGACCCCTGCAAGGCAGTTTGCAGCAGAGGGGAGTGCAGGGCTCTTCCTGTGCTGTACACACGTCACCACTGCACGTCCCCACTTCGAGAAATGCCTGGCACCTCCGTGGCTGCTTTATCTGATTGAGGACTCAGGACTACACGTTTTCACTAAAGAGCTCATATTTTTAAAGGAAAATTGGTTGTTGCCATTCACAGACCTGACATAATATGTTCTTTGAGAAGTGTCCTTACGTGGCTGTCAGGAGTGCACTAAACAAGCCTTTCAGATGTGTGTGATTAAAAGAGACACATCTAGACTTCATTAAAAGTATCCTATCTGAGTAGTTAGAAGAATTAGAAATCTATTTCAATCAAAAAAAAGTGATTAATCTGTATTTTAGGGGTGAAATCTATTTAAATCTGATATAATTAAAACAGGAATTTTTAAAAAATTCTTTGTGAGTGTTCTTGAAAAATCCTTTTTGCAAAATATGTTCTGATCCCAGGAGCTCTGGTTAGTCATACACTTGGTAAAAAGCTCCTCAGACAGTCATTCAATTTATACAATAAAAGACAAACCCTATTAAATACATCCCTCTTGATGGATGTGTGTGTTTAACCTTCAAAGGTGGAGATTCCTCAGGGAATCCATTTCATGCTGTATTATCCTTACTACTAGCTTCCTAAGTAGTTAATGTGATTCTTCCATGCTAAAACTTAATCTTGTTATTTTTGCTGTTGCCTGACACTCCCTCGAAGTGCAAATTATTTGTTTTCTCATTTCAGAGATGCACATGCAGAGTTTCTGTTTTTTCATGCAGAGATGCAGTATCTAAAGACTGCTATCCTCTTCCAAGACTGCTTTTTTCCTTCAGGTTAAACTTTTAACAGTCTTTTTAACCTTTCCTTATGTGACCTGTCTTCCCATACTCCAGTTGCCATTGCTGCTTCTCTAGACTCGGATTAGTAGCCCACATCTTTAGGGTAAGATGTGGAAAGTCTTGTCCAAAACCAGAAGTGCTTCAGTTGAAACAATGCCAGTTCTAAGTGAAGTGGGAGGATTAAATCATGCACTGCTTAGACCATCCTCTGACCCTCCAGTTTGCAGGCACTGTCTGGGAGAGGATCCTCTGGATTCACACAATAAACAGAGTCAAGAATCTGGAATTATTTAATGTAATTGAAAAGGCACTAAGCACTGCCTTAGTGTCCTTTCTGGTGGATTACTTGATGCAGAGTGAGTGCCATCTGGAGGTTAGGAAATGTGGAGCTCTGTATGCTTTCATGCTGAAAAACAAAATCCCCGAGCTTTACAAATGAAACATTCTTACACGAGTAGGAGCTTGAGCCTGACAGATGCTGGGCATCCACCACTCAGTGTAAAGTTTGTGACCCTGAGTAAGGCATGCAAGGACAATGTCTCTTGCTGTTATGCAATCATCAGTAAATGTGTAACCTCTGAGTGGCCTGTGCAGTTTTCAGAAAAAGCTCTGGACAGCACAAGGACAAGGAAAGTTTTGATCTGCTCTTTCCTCTCCTGCTTTCAGGTGTGTGAAGACAAATCAGTTCTTGGTGCAGTTTTCTGCTCATAGGAGAGAGCAAAGAGCATTTTCAGCTGAACAAGAACTTTTAAAAAGACAGTTCCCGTTTGGTGTGTCTGAACTCAGTTCTCCATAATTGTTCATGTCTGCACAGAGTGGAATCAGCCTTCCTCACCTGGGCTGGTTGCATGATTGTGGTCTTCCTTCTTTAGATAGCTTAGTTGTCATCTTGAAAGTCCTGATCCTCCAGTTCTCACTGTGTTGAGGAAGCCAAGAGGAGAACCACTTGGGAGTCGTGACTTCAGGGGTGGGACCTGGCTCTTGCTACAGTGCCTTTTTTTTTTTTTTCCTGAGACCACCTGGATCAGTGATCATGCTGGTCACAGTGGTCACCTTGTGTGCTGAGCTGCCTTCTGCCACTGAAGTCTAATCATAAGAACACATAGCTTTAATTGCAAAGCATGAGTGCACCCATCTCCAGCTCAGTCTGGTGAAACTCAGCCTGTTGTGTCAAGGCAATGCTAATGGCTTCTGTGTTGGGCTTCTCTGAGGCCTGAGCATGATCCTGCAGAAGTTACACACAGCTTAAAGGACAGATACTGTGTGTACCCTCTCCATGCTCTGCTTCTTGCAGATTTTTCCCTACAGAGCAATAAGCCATAAAGTTTCAACCTATGTAATGAAGATGCACTAGCTGAACAGGCTTTTGATATTGTTGTGTTGATTTAGCTTGAGGATAGTTTCCCTGGGCAGCCACAGATTTTAGGGAATATAAACCTGTTAAATTCAAGGCTGACAATCCTGAGGGTGTAAGACAGGTTGCTGAGCCAACACGCCTTCGGAGCAAAATGTGAAAGCCTGCTTCCTTGCCAATGAGTTTCCATCAGCTAAACCAGAAAAAAAAGCATAAGAGAAAGGAATTTAAGAGCAGCAAATCCACAGAAACAAAAATGAAAACTAGTGTGAAAAATATTTGGTCTCCCTCCCTCAGCAGGGAGTGGTGAAAAGCACAGAGCATGTCTCACGTGCCTAGGTATTATTCTTTAGAGCAAATTTAAACATGCAGATGACAGAAGCTGATGAATCCTTGTCTAACTGCACGAAATGCAACAAGCTGCTGCGTTTTTGTCATGCTGGCTTTTAGAACTGAAAGTGCATTGTTTATGTTGTGACTCATCTGAGCAGATCTCTATTAATTGTTGTCAGGAGATAAAATTCAGGAAGAAATGGTCTTCTGTCTGTAATCTGGTCCTTTCAGATATGAGTGGGTGCTGTAGATTTGCATGGGAAGATGGATGAGATTTGTAGTGCTGTCTGTATATGGCGCAGTCACCTGAAATACAAAGAGGATCATCCATTGTGGCATTGTTGGACCAGATCTGGTTTTACCCTGGAAAGAACTTGCTTTGTTGCTGTTATATTGTTACTGAAGCACTGAGAAAGCTGGAGCTCACCCTGAAGTTTCCTCTTTCGTGCAGCGCTGCTGAAGAATTAATATTTACCAGAGCCCTGCCAAGCTCAGTATTCATTTGACTGCCAGAGTTTGGTTGGTTGAGTTGGGAACTTTGCTTGGGAACACAGACATATAGTTTGGCAGTGGCTTCTGCTCCTTTCTCTTACCCTGGATAAGTTTTCAAAATTGAAAGAACTGCTTCTTACAAAAATACAACTTACTGAAATTATTTATAGTATCAGCACTTTTACTTGTAATATCAGCACTTCTGCTTTTGAAATTAGAATTTAAATGTACTTAAATATATCATACTGAATGTACATGTAAGTGTTGTAGAAATAAAGCAAAACAATTGGGGTTTTTTCCCCCTGTTGTCTTATGATAGGATAACAGAGGGAAATGAATAATTTTAAAATGTGTTGCATAAAATGTTGTCTGGAATGGAAGTTACCCTGCTCTACAATGGTTGTGATGTGGGAGGCTTTTTCTTTGATTTTTTGTAAGTGGCTTGGGTTTCAGCAAGATTATTATCTTACAAATTTGCTCCTAGGAAGTTGGTTTTTCCAGCACCTGTCTTTTTGCCAAGTTGTTAACATTAAAACTGATTGAACACGCATAGGCAGCAGAGGAAAACATTTCAGCTCTTTTATTTTTCCTAAAGATTATAGTCATAAAGAATTTGCCAATAATGCCTAGGTATGCTTCAATTTGAAATATTAGCCTAGCTCAAATTGACAAAAACTAAAAAGAGTGTGGGTACAGTTAAATGTCTGTTCAAAACTCAACATTTGGTCATGGTCCTTTAGGAAACTCCAGTTCTAGTACCTTGGAATAGAAGTAAAAAATACAATGTCAATTTTTTTGTCTTTAAGTAAATTGGTTAATGTTGATCATAACTGAATGCCTGTTCAACTGCTCAGTTTGACACTTACAGCCCAGCTCTTATGCCTGCAGATTCCTTGTACTAAAAGCTGTGATGTAGCCCAGGGTTTTCTTTATTCCCATACTATATGAGGAGTGGGTGTTATTCTTGCTAAGGAAGGTGAGATTACTATGTCCCGAATACCTTGTGCAAATGCAAATAAATTACTCATGTCCTGAGTTGCTCTAGAAAACATTTGCCCAATGCCTTGAGCAAGACACAGCATCTTATTTTTTAAATGACCAATACTGTGCTGGCGGAAGTCCCTGGCAGGAGTTCCCAGAGCCATATTGCTGCAGGCAAACATCCATGGGAGTATTCTGTGCAGATAGGCAGCTGTGCTAGGAGCACATGGAGTCAGAAGACCTGAGTTTTGCACTTCAACTTTGTTCTATACTTGGTGTGGGACTGCAGGGCAAGTCCTTTGATCTTCTGTCCTTTGCTTTCCTCGGCCTGAAATGGAGAAAACATCAGTTTACCCATTATTGTAAGAGTATTGTGAGTCAAGAGGGGACACAGTTCTGTACAGCTGTATCTGCAGCAGGGCTCAAGGGACACCTGGGTTGGCTCTGAGCTACTTACCTGTGCTGCATCTAAGCTCATTGAACTAGTGCTGAAGCTGTACATCCTTCCTAGCTGAGCTTGTCTGTGCAGCACAGCCATGTACCATGTGGAGCTAGGAGCAATGGATTTCTGTGCTGCACTGCCCTGTCCAGTGCAGATATGCTCCAGGTGCAAATAAAATTGAGTTTATGACTGTTCTGTTTATCACTATATGTCTTGATGTACCAGCACGGCACTGAGGTCCTAGAAATTTTTATTTTGATAAACAGCCATTAATTGAGCGTTATCGGATTTGGGTGCTACTGAATGGTTTTAATTATTGAGAAATGTCATGGTCTCAGGCATTGCCCTACATCTACTTCAAGTCAGACATTTAATGCATACCAGCCTTTCTTCATCATTGTTTCTGGGACAGGAATGTGGAACTGGAGGAAAGTCCCCTGCAGGTGGTAGGGTATGTGCTTTGATGAATCCGGCTTCAGGCATCTCGTTCTTCACCTGTTCCTACCCTTTTGCAAGAGTTTCTGTCTTCACAGCTAAAACTGGAAAGCAGAACATGCATCAGCTGTATGATGTGTTACATTATGCATGAAAGTGAGTTTGCACCAATATTCATGACTGTCAGCCCCAGGGGCAGGCACAGAGTCCTTCCTGCTGCCTTAGCTAGGGAATGAGGATGGAACAGGCTGAGCCTGTTGAGCAAGAGTCTGAGTGTCCCAGCACAACTGGGAGAGCGTAACATTGCCCTGGCTTTGCATGTGTCAGAGTCCTGGCATCATCCTGTCCCTCAAGTAAACAGAGCCAGGCAAGACTGCAAATGCATCTCTAGGAAAATCAGGATTGGGATCTGTATCTCCTCTGGAGGGCTGAAGGGGGTGAAGGTTTTGGATGGTTTCGTTTCCCATTTTAGAAAATCCTGAGTGTGATACTCTTTTTCCTTCCCTTTCCTTTAGCTTGAGCAGTGTGCAGCTGGAAACAAGGCTGATTTTTATTTTACCAAGAATATTCTTCTAATAGACATACTGATGATGTATACTGATGTATAAACATAAACACTTACTCAAGATATGTGGCAGAGACAGGATCTTAATTTCAGGTTCCTTCGGGTCACTGGTGTGTGCACAGCCAAAGCTTAGGTTGTACATGTGCAGCAGTCTGCTGAAATACCATAACAGTGGAGCAAGTCCAGTAGATTTACACACTGGGAATACAAAATTGTATTTTGGCAGAACACTCTGTTCAGCTTCTACTTCAGCCATTTCCAAGAGTATGAGAAGAGGTGATAATATCAGTGTCTGCAATAAATTATAAAGCTTGGCACTTTTATGTCTTCATTGTAGAAACCTCTAAAAGCTAAAAGATACTTAGCATGCAGTTCTTTGCATCTCTTTTCAGCTTAAGCCCAGCATGCTGGGAGATGTTAGCACAGATTTTGTCCAGTGCAGGAGAGCAGAGATAACGTAACCTAGAAAGGAAGATATTAGGATCTGATCCAAAGTCCCTGCAGCAGCAAATTTGTTTGATAGTGTTGACTTTGGATCAAGTCCTAATGCTGTCAGGGACCATCAGGACCATTGTCAAGGCAAGCCAAAGAGGCATGAACTGGATCAAATGACTTATCAGGTTTCTCCTTCCTCTCTGTTCAGGCTCTGCAGACTCTCCAGATCTTATCCTGTTGGACCTGGTCTGCCTGTCCATCTGCCCAGGCCCAAGTAGCCATTTGTGCCCTGGTTGCCAGTTCTGCTCAGCTGGGTGCTGCTAGGACACAGAAGGAGCTAGAGCCGGTTGCCCCAGAGGTGTGGTTCCTGTTTGCTGAGACCTAACCAAGGTATTTCTCCTGATTCCAGAACCCCTTTCCAAATTGTCCATTTTGAGACTCACTGTATACCCAGTCTTTTTAGCTATATTGTGACTTCTCAGAAAGTGAAACCTATTATTGTTTGCATTTTCAAAGCTCCTTCTCTCCTAACATTTTCGTTCAGCTGCTGCTTTAGAGTGCTTTCAGAAAAGAACATGCAAAGCAGCACTGACAGGCAGTACTCAGCACTGGTTACTTCCCTCTTATTTAATGCCCCTTTCCTGCTGCTTTATGTTGCATCATTGCTTGAGTGCTGGTGGGGTTTTCATGGTAACTGCAATTTCATAGGAAGTGACTGTAATTGGAAGCAATGGGATCTCCAGATGTAACCAGCAAACTCTTATCTTACAAGGTGATTACAGTGACTGCAGCTGAGATCAGGCTCTAGTCAAAATCCTCAGAACAATAAAGTCTGGTTTAATAGCAAGGGGTGCTGTGGAGATTGCTGCTGAGTAGTCAGGAGGACTTTTGTTGTGGTTATGTAGCAGAAGCAAAAGCTCCTGAAAGCTGCTGGTTTCCCTGGTGTGTTTACTGCCTTTATTGGAAATGTCTGACTTGTGAATATACACCAGAAGAGGAGCAGAGACCCAGTGTGACAGCTGCTGGGGCCTTGAACTCTGTTTGGGGCAGAGATGTTTGGTTAAAATTAAGTGTTTCAAGGAATCTGTTCTGAGAACTTCTTACTTTCAAATTAAAAAAGAGTGATCAGAGATCATCAAAAGTCTTTTCTAAGCACTCGGAGAGTTCTACAGAAGGTATTAAGCAACTATGAGAAGTTTTGAAGTAACTTTAAACATTAGTATAAAAAGTGAGGATTTTCAAAACTGTGTCCAAAATGTCATTGTTTGTCTTTGCAGTCAGCCTATTGGGCTTGTGTGGGATGAACTCACTTCCTCAAGTATTTGTGACCTTGCAGGAAAACCGAGTATTTAAAGTATAAATTTCCTCTGAAATTCTTGACTGACTTGTTTTTGAGTAGTGTGGATTAGTTCCAGACAGATTCTATCCTCTTGTTTCATCTTTCTGGTAAATGTTAATGAACTTTGAATCTACTTCTTCAGGGAGATTTTGGCACTTATTTGCTTACAGTATTGGGAAACACATACTGAATTTAGCAGATAATTTCTTAAACAATAATTACAGCTATACAACAATCCAAACACTTTGTGTAGACAAGTTGAGCAAGAAATACTTTTACAATTCTACAATAATTTTGGGAAAATTATTCTGAATTTGAAGATTGTGATAACTTAAGAAAAGGTAAATTCCACCTCAAACCTCCATGTTTGTTTTGGTTTTAAATTAAATTTTAGTAGGTTTGTTTTTTGGGTTTTTTTTTGGTTTTTTTTTTTTTTCTGTTTTTTTCTGAGATAATTGAAACATGAATAGTGTTTTTCATCTCTTTCAGCCAAAAAGCAAAAGAAGTCCTGTAGCCACATAACATTGTCATGAAGTGAAGACATGTAGTGTTTTCCAGCCTGGACTAATAGGTGTCCCTTTTCCTCTTGTGGAATCTGCTTATCTTGTTGCATTTGGTCCAGGGTCCTCACCAAGTTGGAGTGCATGCAGCTGGTTGGAAAACAGTGTTTTAGCAGCATCTGACTGATTTAAAAGGAATCTGAGGCACATTAGGAAGAACCAATGCATTAATCAGAGTGCATGGGATTTTAGCTCCTGATCTGTTCAGAAATGGATGCAGAAAAGTCTGTTCCACTTAATTCTTGTGTACAAAACTCCTGTATCAGATCTGAATTTTAATTCTTTCAAGTCAGTTTCTGCAAATTAAACAGTAATAAGCTAAAACTGAGGACAGCCTTTAAATGACTACTTGCAGCCAGCGAATAAACTGGACAGAAAGATTACAAGCATATGTTTTAAGTCTATGCTATTGAGTGATCTCATCAGACCTAGCACAGATACTGAACTGTTTCCCCTCATTTTTCCCATTTGCCAGTTTAGCATTTTATTTGTTCATTTGCATTGATACAACTGATTTACTGTCTACATCCTTTCATGCTGTAGGTTGATGTTTTTTGTGGCTTCATGCCACATGCATTGATGTAAACTGATTAAAACATCTTGATATTTTCTGGTTGGGGACATGAAACTTGAAAAATAATTATGATTGTCACTGTCAAAGATGGCCTTTGCTTAGAAGTTTGTTTTGTGATTAATTCATTTGACAAGCTAGTGTCAGTGCCTGACATTTTGAGGAAGAACTTGACTGAGGTTAGCCTTTTGGTTTTACAAGACAAATGATGATATGCACTACAAATTCATCTGGCAGAAATATGGCAGTTATTTCCTTTGAGTCAAAGGAAAAGATGCCTAGAGAGGCGTTTTATAGAGGAAAAATTTCAGATATTTAGACAGAACCTTTTTATTTGACCACAAGAGGGTATTGCAGTATCAGTTATGCAAGAATTAACTAGTGTTTGCATTTGTGTACTTTGACTTATTTTTAAAATACATGTTTCTCAAAACTGATAATTTATATTAGGTAGTAGTTAAGAAAGTCAGGTTTTGTGTACCAGTATTTGATATCCTTGTCCAAGGGTAATTTCTGAGTTGGTTTTTCCTAAAATGTATAGTACAAGTTTCTTAGAGCCTAAGAGGTTCCCTTCACTGGACAACAGAGACTTTGACAGTTACTCTGAAACACTGAAAAACTTAATGGAAATGGCTTGCAAGAGTACATCAGTCACAAAAGAGAAATAATAGCAGGAGATGAATGTGTTGCTGCTTTGTCTGGAAGTGCCCATTGGTCCAGGATGGGAGCTGGCACAGTCAGTGGAACTCTGATCTGATTCTTCCATGTGGTTTTACTTCAAGGAATAAGTTCTGAAATCTTTTACAGCTCATTTGTGTTTCCCAGTTTTCTCATTTACACCCAGTTCTTCTACAGTATACATCCAATGTTGATTTGCACTTTTTTTTTTTTTAACTGAATACTGTGTTGCAATACTTCCCTACAAAAGTTGTGTATTCTGAACTTTAAGGGCTGTGTTGCCAAATTTTCATACCATGTTTTGTACAGTTCAGACCATGGGAGAGGGACGTAGAAGGATTTTTGGATTCACCCACTCCTAGATCTACTGCTGAATTCAGGAGAAGGTGGAAGGGATGCCTGCATGTCTCTCAACAAGCTCACCTTGTAAAAGAAGTAGAAGAGCAGCCATGTCACGTTACCTGTGAGGATCAAGTTTCTGAGGGTCCTCATAGTGACTGATGGACAACAAAGCAATTTTCATACAAGACAGTTTATGAGATATTGGGGAGATTTAAGTAGCACACACATTTAAAAACCCAGGTGCAGTGCATATGTTGTATGCAAATAAGAGGCAGGAGCAAAAGCTGGAGGAGAGGGCAGCCCTCTGGAGCCCAGCTTCTCGGAGCAGGTCACAATTCGGAAGATCTCTGTCACTTCATGACAAGTGAAGAGGTCCCCATAGAAATCTGTCAGCACAAGCAGTGTTTCCTCCCTGCCTCAAATAGCGGCATTTGACTTGTCATCATCATCATCATGTTCCTCGAATGAATGAAGATCAGCCGAGGCAGTCAGGTTGCAGGCAGGAAGATGGGCCGTGGCGATGGCTGGCAGAGCCGGCTGTGAGGTGGTTGGTCAGAGGATGCTGAGCACCCAGCAGAGAAGTGACATTTGGCAGGGCACTAACACACTGCTTTTTCATCAGCCCTGGGCATTAAGCACCGAGGGCTCTGGAAAGCCTGGAGATGGCAGGTCCGGCTGGTGAGCCATATCTTGGTCTGGCAGGAGCAGAGTGCCTTGGGTCTCTGTATGCAGGCAAAATGAAAAATCCAGCCAGCTACCACTTTGGAGTCAAACTCCTTTTAAGTAATTTATGTAGCTGATTGGGTAAAGGCATCATGCATTAAGCTTTGCTGTGGGTTTCTTAAAAAATATACCTATTTCTTGTCTTTATGGAGTTCTGCTGATAGACTCTGGCAAGTGGAGTGTCTGTTGCTTCGGCAGCGTACAAATACCACAGGGGGAATGTCTGCTTCCAGTGACACAGAGTCTGACACTTCAAAATACAACCAAAGCTGTAGTACAGACTGCAAGAAATCTGTTGTGATTTTTTAAATCCCCTTATAAAGGTTGTAAAATATGTTAACTACTGATGTGTAGTTTTCCCTATTTGAAGCAAAAATTATTTATTTGGGCTGGTGTGTGAGTAGGGATTTGAAGTGATCTGGTTTTAGGAGAAAGAACTTTAAATATATGTAGTGTTCTTCACTGGCTGAGGAATCTTTTCAGTTACTATTTCACATAAGAAAATACTTAAGTCTTAGAGGCCAGATCTTGTCAAGAAACTCAATATTGTAAGGACAACCAAAGTTATCTTTGTTAGTCAGAGTTGAGTTAAAGTCACATCCTCACCGCAGCAGGGAGCTATGGTAACTGCACAGTGGAGCTTGGCTTCATTCTGTTCATCCTCACTGTTAGCTCACCCTATTTGTTAACAGGTCTAGGAGAATTGCAGGGTATAAAGAGGCTGAGTACTCTGCAGAGGCCATGCTTTGTGCTGCCTAAGCCCCTGCAGCAGTGGTTTGGCCTCTGAGTCTGGTGTGGTCCTGATTCCTGCACTCCTGGGCTCTGCAGCTGCTCACAAAGTCAGCTTAAAGGACAGGGAAACTTCACAAGTACTACAGAGGCTTGGTTTTCCCTCTCTGCCACCTGTAGCACTGTAGTGCTTACAGAAGCATTTTGTCCTGTGAATTACAACATTCCAGCTGTGTATGACATACTTCAATGCGTGAAATGCTTTTCTGGTTTTGGGGTTTCTTGTATTATTCTCTGGTTTTTACCTGTCTCCTCTGGCAGCTAACCTGGTAACCTCCTCCGCAGTTACCAGGGTATAATTTGTTGATCTGCATTTTGGTACACTGAATGTTTCATTTACCATCTGCTCACCATATTAATAAAAGACATTAACTTTCTGTTTTTATGTGAGAAACCAAAAATTCTCTGCTGCAAGTTATGCAAAGTTTTCAAAGCACAATCCCTAAAATTTATTTTAAATTGTGTCTCACTAATAATTGAGAGGCGGCACTTGGCTTTTAAAATGTTCTTCACCTCTGTTAGCCTTGTTGGCTGAGAATTGAGCTACTTCCTCTTGGTTTTTTGTCAAGGTAACTGTCAGAGTCTTAAATTAAGAAGCTTTGTCTGAACATGTCAATCACAAGCTTTGTCTGTTTTTCAGCAGAGCTTTTAGCATCTTCATTGCAGCTCTCAGTGTCAGTTCCTTTCTAACTGTGGAAGGTAGTGTTAAATCCCACTTCAGGCTGATGTTTGTCCATCTCTGACTGCTGGGGATTGGAAAGAAGCTCTCCCTGAAGGCCGGATGTTCCCACACTGGGGGGCTGTGTATAACCTTTTCTTGGATACACTAGAATCTGGTGGCAGATTTCCAGAGATGATGAGAATTCAAGTCTGAAGGGACCTCAGGAGGTCTCTAGCCCAACTTGCTCCTCAGAGCATGAGCTGTGAAATCAGACCAGCTGGCCAGGGCTTTATCCTGTTGATCTTGAAAGCCTCCAAGGATGGAGACTGCAGAACCATTTTGGGTAATGCCTCTCACCTCAGGGTTGCCACTGGGATGAAGATGTTTTGGCTTATATACAGTCAGAGCCTCTCCCGTTTCAACTTGTGCCCATTTTATTTCATTCCTCCACTGAGCCATGCTCTAAAAAACCTGACTGTGTCTTTCCAATAACCTGACTGCAGTTACTGGGACTCTGCTCTTCGGTCTCCCCACAGCCTTCTCTGCTCCAGGCTGGGCAGAATTTGATCACCAGTGGCATTGTCTGTGTTACACAGATGTGTCAGACCTTTACCTGACCCACTCTGTTCCCTGTTCCTGCCAGATTTGACCATTTACACTGCTCATGCCCAGCAGGGCAGATGCACCATGAGATCTAGAAAGGAAAATAACAGAGTGTACTGGGAGTGCACAGTCCATTTTGGCATTCTTTTCTTAGATCACCTGTGCTGTTCTGTACTCCAGTTCAGCCTTATTCCTTCTGTGGCTGTACCAAGCTTGACTGTTTTGCTGTAGAGTTGGAAACTTTTGCTCCCTGAAGAAATCGACATCCAGAGCAATGTGAAATTTTCCTGGATGTGTTTGGAGCTTTTTCTTTTTAGTTCAGTTGTGCAACCATTCACGTATGAATACTCAAATAGGCAAAACTGAAAGGAAAACAGCTGCATCTCCAGACCTTTAGGCCTGGAGAGTAGCCAAACAGACTTGGAAAAAATTTGAGACTGGATTTTCACTGTACCAGGCGCTTCAATAATGATTTTGTTATGGTGTGATGAAGAGAATGGGAGTCTGCCTCTTAGAATGGGCTGTATTCCAGTTTTCAAGCCAGGTCCCAGTTTCTAGGAAACCTTTTGCTTAGGCCACTATTTAAATTTAGAATCTTCCCAGAACAGTATACAGAAATACAACTAAAAGTGCAGTTGCAGAATTAGGATAACATCCTGCCTTCTTGCATTTGGTCACTTAATGAGAAAAAGGGCAAGACCTTATCCTACTTTTTGTGTGAACTACCCACATAATCTACACATGTACAGTATGAGTATCATATATCTCTCTTTGAAAATCCAGCTCTGATCACAGGGCTGATATAAGTGCACCTACCAGCATTTTCCATGTAGACATCATGAAAAACTTCAGCCAAACTGGGATTATGGAAAACTGTTGCCCTGTTTCACATGAAGCATTTCTTCTTGCAATATAGTGAGATCAGTGAATCTTTAATGAGGAACAGGGTTTCCAAAATGCTTCCAGGTTCTGGGGGCCCAGGACAGAAAACAGAGCAAAGCCTGACAGCATGAAGAGCCCCATGTCAGCTGAGGTCTCCTACAGCTTCCAGCATTCCTGGCACTTAATAGCCGGCATCTCCAAGTTCTGAGATATTGTGCTACCTGGGTCCTTGGTTTCTGGGCAGACTACTCAAGGCTTCCATATATTTTTAAAATAATGAAAAAAATAGCAACCAAAATAGGGATATTCATATTGGCTTTTAAATTCTTTGTCTACTTCAGCATTGCAAGTCCTTGGTAGATTAAACCATGAGAAAAAACATTTTGCAGATCTTTGTTCTTTGTTCTGCTGACCATGCTAAGGATACTTTAAATGTATCCTAAATTGTTTAAGACTGACTGGGAGTCAGTGTACAAAATTAGTTGGGTCAGTGAGATAATCACACACAGAAGTATCTACTGCCATTTAGAAAGTCCTAGGATAGCTGAGAAGTCCATGATGGATCACCAGATCCATAGCTAAGCTGCAAGAGACCTGCATCTTTCTACAAAAGCAGGAGGGACAGGCAACATCATCTGGCTGTCACGTTGCACTGGATGACCATGAGTGTGTCAATATTTCACACCTGGACATCCAGCTAGGAGTGTTATTCAACCAAATCTCCCAGTTGTCTCCACTTACTGCATTATGGATTGTGCCATGGAGTGGTCCTGGAACGTGCAGCCTGTGGGGACTCAGACTGCTGCTGGGGAAGGTGAGGTGCAGCCTCTCCCAGCTGCTCACAGCTGCCAGCACTGGGGACCAGGGAAGGGCAGGCAATCCCTGACCTTCAGGGTGGGTTAAACATCCCTGTGGTTCCTCAACCACATCCAAAGATCCACACTTCCTGCTACTGCACTCGTGTTCCCTACACTTCCATTAGCTGTAGGGTGGCAGAGATATCCTTACAGGAGTCCCATAGCAGCTGTTGAACATGTTGAACATTTCCTGTGAGGGAAAGGTATAATTACACCTACACTAGGAAAAGAGTGCCAGGGCCCACTCTCTGGGTGGAAATTATAAACATTCCCCACGTTAGTGGGGGAAGAAGTTTGTACTAAGTGATTACATTATATTGCATGGTCTGTTCTCTTACTTAATTCCTGTTTAAAAAGGGACTTAGCCAGGAGCAAAGGAAGAGCTTGGGTAAGGGACTTTGTAGAAAAAATAGCTTAACTTTCTAGTCTTTTCCTCTCTTTGATAATGTTAATATTCCTAATTCCAGCCATTTTTTCCCTCATAAAATTTTGTTATGTACTTGCACCTGACAATTGGAAGATTGAGGATGTGTTTAGACTGCCTTTTTTTTCAAGTCTGATGATGGAAACAACTTATACCATTAGCATAAAATAAAAAGCCCAAACCTTCTTATACTTGTAGGAGAACAGTTTACAGAAGCTAAATGTTTTGCTGATGAATGGGAATATCCATTTTGGAAATAGCCTTCACTGGCCCTGTAGTTGAAATGGTACCATACTCTTGGAAAAGACTGATATAGGGATTTTGAATAAAGCATCTCTGTGCTGTGTCCATTTGCTCTTTGCCCTTTGCCTTGTTTCCATTCCTGCAGGGTGTCATTAACTTGCCATAATGTGCATATTCTCACAGGCTGCATACTGTAGCTTGCACAAACTTACCATTCTGCAGGAGGATTAGAAAACAGCAGCAGTCAAAGCAGATTTTTCAAACTGCTTCTTTTAAAAAAACTTTATCCCAAAATACAGATTAAATTACAACTTTTAACCAATAAAAGTTTATCTTACTTTTCTATATGTCTTTGTGATGAGTGTTCAGATTCATCAGTGCCTTGGTCTGTGGTGGCTTCTTTACTTTGTACATTCTTCTTTTATGGACTCTGCTGTTGGGATTGTTGTCAGCTGGGAGAAGTAAAAAGACTTTGAGAAAGAGATCACACCATAGCAACCTTCATCTTCTGTTTACAGTTCAAATAAACGTCTGTACTGTGGAAATTTATGTCCTGAAGAATTTTCTAAACTAGAACATTAATTGGTTTAATAACAAAAGGATTAATGTAGATAAGTTGAAGACAAATCTACATTCAATATTTAAATGGTGAATAATTTTATTTTTTAAAAGCTGCCATTGACCCTGAAATTATCTCAGCTGGTCAGAGCATGGTGCTAATACCACCAAGTTTGTGAGGTCAGTCCCCATGTGGGCCACTTACTTAAGAGTTGAACTCTATGATCCTTGTGGGCTCCTTCTAACTCAGAAGATTCTGTGAATCTGTAAATTATACACAGGCACTCAGTAGGAAGAGTGTATTTTTTACTTATTTACAATGCCAGAAGGTACCTGATTGTTTTGAGGGAGAGGTTCCTGTAAGTGTCTAGCAGAATATGAGTTCTCCCATTAAAATCAATATTAAGACTCCCCTTATTTAATGCCAGCAACTCCACGTGTGTTTTGAAAATCCAAACCTGTCAGTTTGTAATTTCCTCACCTTTTGTTTAAAGAAGTAGATTTTACTCAAGCAAAGTGTCTATTGGCTGAATGGGATGTTTAGCTCCCCTCTGGACATCTTGGCAGGAGGGAGATCTTCAACCTTTAAAGGGTATGCCAGGAAAGGACATTTTTTCCCTCCTGCAACTAATGCTAAGACCCTGTTGCTGGCAGTACGTTGGGTTTGCTCTTTTCTTAATATGCAAATTGGCAAGATTTTATTCCAAAGTGTAAGCATTCCTTATTCCGTAGAGATTTCAGCCATGTATGTTTGTCCTTCAGCTGGCTTGCCTTTATAATTGGCCAGTGGAGCAGAAAGCATGGTCAGGGGAAGTGTCAGTGTGGGATGGAGTCACCATTTGGGAGGATCTTCTATCTGGTGAGGCCCTCGTGGGTTTTGGCACAGAGAGTGGCTGGAGAAGCCAATTAGGAGGCAGACTAGGGTTAGGTAGGGTTTAAATATCAGAGTGTTTCCCCCCTGATGGAAATTATATAATAAAAACCAATAACCACAGGACATGAGTGGAACACTATTCTTGAAATCCAGGGGTGGGTGATCCCCACAGAGCCCCCAGCACTGAGTGCTTGCTCAGAGCCCACCTGCAACACTCACAGCTGCAGGTTTGTGCCTCTTCTCTTCCAGTTCCCTTCCATCACGTGAAGACCAGCTGGGAGAGGGGAAAGCCAAGCTCTCCATGTAGTGCTGGCTGCTATAGAAACCACGAGCTCTGTGATGGGCTCTGTGATGGGCTCTGTGATGGACTCTGTGATGAGCTCTGTGATGAGCTGTGTGATGAGCTCTGTGATGAGCTCTGTGATGGGCTCTGTGATGAGCTCTGTGATGGGCTCTGTGATGGGCTCTGTGATGAGCTCTGTGATGGGCTCTGTGATGAGCTCTGTGATGGGCTCTGTGATGGGCTCTGTGATGGGCTCTGTGATGAGCTCTGTGATGAGCTCTGTGATGAGCTCTGTGATGACCTCTGTGATGGGCTCTGTGATGGGCTCTGTGATGGGCTCTGTGATGAGCTCTGTGATGAGCTCTGTGATGAGCTCTGTGATGGGCTCTGTGATGAGCTCTGTGGTGAGCTCTGTGATGGGCTCTGTGATGAGCTGTGTGATGGGCTCTGTGATGAGCTGTGTGATGGGCTCTGTGATGAGCTCTGTGATGAGCTCTGTGATGGGCTCTGTGGTGAGCTCTATGATGGGCTCTGTGAGGCGTGCTCGGCTGGGTGGGCACAGCAGCAGCAGCTCCCGACCAGAGGATGCTGTCACTGCACTCTCAGCTTTCAGTGCTCTCCACCAAAACCCAGCTGCTGCTGAACTGTTGTGTGTCTGTGACCTGCTCTGCAACATTCAGGTCTTTAACAGGGGAAATGAGATGCCAAATGGCTGAAGTTGTTAGCACTGTAAAAGAAATCCACAGCTCCTGGCTATGAAGGTTCATCTGCCATTTCAAGTCTGTTGTGACGTGTGGATGACATCAAGCCTCTGGTGATTGGAATTATGGCTGTAGCTTTCCCCAGAAAGTCACTTCCAGCCATCTCTGTGTCTCTCCAAATGTAAATAGCCAGCATTTAATGAGGTGATGTATGAAAAGTATTGTGTCTGTTATACTTTTCATGACAGTGTTCAGATTAAAAAAGTCTATAAAATGACTGATAGATATTTCTGAAGGCAGAGGAGAATGGACCTGTCGGCTGTGAGGGGAGAAAAGTAATCTGGCATTGATCCTTGGTCAATAGGACAATGGTGCTTATTCTGGTAAGTCTGGCTTTAGGAGAAAAAGACAGAACAAGAAGAGAGAATACAAATGTAGAACATCCCAAGGACATCTGAAGTGCACTCTACTAAAAGTAAAAAGGAAATTATATTAATGAAATGTTTTAAAGCAGTAGATATGATTGCTTCTGTCTGGGTTACAAGATCTCTAGAGGAGGGAAAAGGGCCTGCTTTTTAAAAACCCAGGTTCTGGATGGTATGGCTGAGTCAGTATCTCAAAAACATTTACCTCAGAGACAGATCTGAAAAAAAAGTACCTGAGAAGTACAAAAAATCAACATGGAAGATAAAGTACAATTTAAAAAAATTTAGAAGCTGAACTTGTTTTGTGTTCCAAAACATTCTTCTCAGAGGAACTTGTGTCCCACTGGCAAAGTATTGAGTGGGGCAGAGGTGTGCAGGGGCTGTGGATGGAGACTGGGGAGCTGCTGTGGAGGGGAAGGATGAGAGCTTTGAATGCCAACCTCTACTGCAAGTTAGAAGCCAATTTTGCAAGATTAGCTTTTATTTTTTTCCCCCAAGATTCTGCTTTATCCAGTTCCTCTCCTTTCAAATACCAGCACAGGCTATATGCACAGCATATAGCCTATATGCACTGCTATATGCACAGCAGCCTCCCCTTTGAGGAATAAATGTCACAGCAAAATGTTGGTGCTTCTCCAGGTCCCACTGAGTACCTTCTGCAACTCCAGGGTATCCTTGAATTTTGAGACAAGTAGAACTCAGAACACAGGCAGCAGACACGTGGGGTTGACAAACTGCATACACCAGCTATTGGAAAGTGCATGCTGAAAGAAAGGGGATGGCTCATCCCCTCTGCTTTGAAATCAGTAGCCAGTCAGGTTCTGTCAGAGGTAAAGATGCTCTGGAAGTACTGGAGTAGATCCTGTAGTGGGATAAGGATTCTGGCAAACTGCAAAACCACGTCTTTCCAGAAATACTGCATGATCTACACACCCACTTCTTAGTTATGAATAATCTAGGATTATTGCTGCCAGACAAACTAAATTGGTGCTGTCATAAGCTCTCAAAGACAGGCAATAGCAAAACCAATTCAAGGGGTTTTGTTTTCTTCTTTGATTTTTTTAGGGCTTTGCAAGCTGTGAAAATGATGAAACACCTAAAACAGTGTGAGAGAAAAGAGTGTTTGGGATTATACTACGTAATCTTTCTGGTGGGAAGCACGCAATTATGTACTGTCAGCACATGGAGCGTGATGGGACTACAATTTTACCTATGTTATTTCCCTGGGTTGCCAAAGAAACCATAATAAGAAAAGTCAAAGTGCTCCTGTTCTTATTGATCTTCTTAACAAATTCTCACAAGCAGCATTGACTGTTATAATTATTTTCTCTTCTCTAAGCCGATATCTGATGTCACACATACCAGTGTCAAAATCAGCTAGTTTGCCAGTGCTGAAATCTAGCATGAAACTCTATAAAAAAAGCTAAACTGAAGGAAATTGAAAGAGCACATGAATTATTTCCTTTGCTGTTCCTTTAAAATCTTTATTGATGTTGTCAGAAATGAGAAAAAAAAAAGGCTGCCAAGTCCAAGAAAATGAATCCTTGTCAATTTTAAGGTGGGTGAGATGACGATGAAGGTCTCCTAGATGGCTGGCAGCATCCATGGTGTGTCCAAAGAACTGAGTTCACAGATAAAGAGAGAGTGATGGCTAAAATGAGCCTATAAACTGAGGTGTCTGCAAACACATCCCATGCTATTTCTGCAGCCTCTTGTAGAAGCTGCCTGTAGCCCCACAGCTGAGAAGTTCTGCTGAGCAGTAGATGCAGAGAAAAGAGAGTTATTATTACTGTGTAACTAAAAGCCCAAGCAGGACAGAAAGATGTTTATTCTTTAGAGGAATCTGAGCTAAAAAAATGGGCTTTAGCTGTGGGACTAGAGAGGGTTTTGGTTATTTGGAGCATGAAAAGCAAGGGTGTTCCCTTCCTCAGATTTTTGTGTTCACTTGCAAAGTCTCTGTCTCTTGCTGCCCTCAGATGATGAGCAGTGACCCATGGATGTTGTGGGAGGCTGGGACTGGGAAGGCAGTTCCCTAAGGTCAGGAGAGTGCATGGCATTGGCAAGGGTAATGCACCTATGGCTGGTCTGCAGCTCTGGTTGGGACGATAAAAAGATGGTTCAGATTTATTCAGGGTGCAAAGCAAGCCTTGGAAGAGGCTCTTGGAAGCTCTTGGTGAAAGCTGAGAGGTGGACATGCAAGCAGAAATGTTAAAGTTGGGTTTGTGTCCATGTGATTTTCTACCTTTTCCTAAAACTAATGGAAAGCACAGGTTTTCCCTCATTTTTGAAAGAATTTTCTCAAGTAGGTTTAATAGTATGTGAAGGAGAAATTACAACAACTCCCTGCCTAATTGGCAGCCTGCAGCTAACTTATGAGCCTTTCTTAATAACATTTCAATTATTCTCATTCATACTGAGGATGAGTGCAAGATATAACTTCAGTATAATTATTAAAGTCCTATTTTTAATCTCCCTGTGCAGAGTAACTGTTGGGGGGTTGAGTAGCTCTGGTGTTTGGAAATGATGTCTGACAGCCCCAGGAAAGTGTGAAAGAGCTGCCCTCAAAGCCAGTGAATAGTCATTCCAGTAACTACTGTGTCTGAGAGACCTTTAGGTCCTTTGTCTGAATGGAGATTTGATGAAACTGAAAAAAACCCATTGTATGTAGGTGCTTGGAAGAACAGAAAACATTTTTCTTATTGTATCATATAGTTAATAGAAGACACGAGGTGACCCCACTGGCCAACCTTCCCTCTGTAACTCTTTTCCATCAGAGATTCAAAAACATCTTGAGAAATCTTTCAACACTGGAGGAAAGTCCCTAAAGATAATCAAGTGGTTTTTGCATTACCACTGTGGCTTCTAATCCTGAGAGCCACTTAAGGAGTGGAAGTGGTTTTCAAATTATTTCCACCTGCCCTCCTCTCATGCTGGTTTAAGTCTCTTCCCAGGCATCCATGGCCACACTGAGTGGGCAAGGTGGGACGGAATTACACATTCACTGCAAACGGAGCTCTGTGTCACGGAACGCGCCAAACAAATCATCAGCCACAAGACTGAGGTCAGTGGCTGCTGAAATTGGATCTGAAATTATGGTAGGATGTATCGTTAGAAGCAGTTATTACAGAATGTAGACTCTCCTCTGCATATACTTATGCACATATTTTCCCATTACATCTGCAATGTAAAGTGTCTGTTAACCCATGGCATCTCCCCAATCAACAGCCCCATCCATTTCAGCTGTGCTGTGCAGTTTGCCTGTAAATGGTAAAAGGATTGTAATTGTGTGACTTATGACAGCTTGTGACAGCAAGCAGTGTGGCCAGCCTTTTATGATTGCATTTCTGTGGGCTTTTATGTTGGTGGTTGATTGGTAGCTTAGCTATTTGCATAAACCTGATAATTTTCATGAAAATTTGATTCAAACAACCAACACAGCTTTTTGTACTATTTTTCTTTTCTTTCCTTGTTTCCAGGTGGATAGTGGTTCTATTTGGTGTTTAGTTAAGAAGTGAAATTAAAGCTCTCTGCAAATTCAACATAGTAAATATCTCTACATTAATGATTTTAAGAAAATTTCATTTATTCAGTATATATAAGGGAGCACATACTTGTTCTATGCTATGAGTACATCATCACACATGCACTGTGCATGAATGCTCCCGTATTGCACACAAAGTGTTGAAACAAGCCAAGTTTTGACCAAAATCCAATGAGATCCCAGGACCAAGGCAGCCTTTATTCTCATTTCCCTTTGGGTGTGTGAGAAGCCCTGAGTTTTGTGCCTGTGCTGTTTCTGTTGTAGATCTGGGCTCCCATTGAGAGGCTGCTTATTGAGCACAGGAGTACTTTGCCTGCAGTCCACAGCAGCTAATTTAGGTGCAGGAAGAAGAAAACCACGCAGAAGAAAATCAGCCCAGGTGTGTTCCTGGGCTGCAAAGTTCTGTCAAAGGGGCGGCATCTGGTCCCCCAGATAGGAAGATGCTCTGAGAGATGCTGTTCCTGGCATGCAGGATGGCTCTTTGGCTGTTCCTGTGCTCCAAGGTGATGTGTCATGATGAACAAACAAACTTGTAGCTCAGGACTGCATCTCTGTGCCTCTGGAAGACACCTTTATCCCCCTTGTTTAAAAATTCTAAGACTCTATTATTCAGGGCATACATCATTTAATGCAAATAATAATATGAGTAATGGTAAGCACCTTTTGTTCTTGGCATTGAGCCAGGTAAGTGAGACATCTTTGATTGTGTGATATTGGGAGTGATTCAAACCAGACCTCCTGTACTTAGAAAAAATGCCCTCATATATATAGTGGACTTAAAGCAGCTGCCTTACTAAAACATCATTCCCTGCTCTCATGAAGTCAGTAGCGAAATCCCCATGGTCAGAAAAAACTCCCAACTCCTTAACTAGGTGCTGTAAAAGAAAAGCATGGTTCAGTTATAGGTGTTGCTTGATGGTACAGTCAAGCTTTGAAGATGCTGCCCTGTTTTCAGGATGCAATTGGAGAGCAGCCCTGGGCTCCTCATCTGGGCAGGTCCCTGCCAAAAGCACTGGGAGCTTGGTGGTGGGAAGGCTGCTGCCACGTGTTCTCCCAGCAGCAGGTCTGTTGAGTTGCTCCTGTCACTAGGAAAGGTGTTATCAGCTCCTTTAGGACGGTCTTCTGACAAGATGCTGGATGTACAATCTCACAGGAGTACTAAGAGGTTTGCGGCCAAACTCACAGATCTCTTGCTGCTCACAGGCTCAGAGGTCTTTTTTGATACTGAGTTTTATGGTTTGAGCACGTACATTCTGGCTGCTGGTATAAAGCAGTTCCTGAACACACACTGCCAAATTTGGAGTTACATTGAAATTGTAGCAAAATATATTGCCAGAAATATTGCAGAAAAAAAAAAAAAGTAATTTTAAAATGATTTGGAGGGGGGAAAAGTATGTTCCCTATATTAATTTACAGGAGTTGCTGAGCTGTTTTTGTAGAAAGTTAAAAGTATCAGTCTGAGGCTGAGGTCAGACAGGGAAATGTTCAGGCATGATGATTAAGGTTTATAATCACAGAACTTATAGTCAGAGAAATTTATAGTCACAGAAAACCTGGTTTTTACAGTGGGAAGGTCAAAACATCCTCACCCCAGGCAGCATCTCCAGTCTCCCTACCATAAGTTACCAGTCTCGGCATAAAGAATTTGTGAAAATTGCTGTCACCATTGCTGTCACCATTGTCACAAAGTCATGCAAGGGCTGATCACCTGGCGGAAAAAACCCATCCATGTTTGATGATTCGGGCAGTTTGGGCGCTCGTTGCTTTGCCTCTGGCGGGGGAGGCGCGGCCGCGGCCCCGCTCCGTGCCCGGTCCCCGCCGGCAGAGGGGAGGCGACAGCCGCGCATCCACCGCCGCCCGCCGCAGCAGAGCGCAGGCTGCCGGGGGTGGGTGAGTGAAAGAATGCCTGAATGAATGAACAAATGAATGTCTTGCTTTGCATTTCCAGCTGCTCCGGTTTTTAGTTCCTTCTGTGTTGTATAGGTGCTGGAAGTGGGCTTTCTAGTGAGTTAGGATATTTAAAAGTGATGTGTTGATGGCATAAATATACATAAATTCCCAAAACAGTGAATGGTACATTTTTTTTCCCCCTGAATATTTTGTACTACATGACATTAAACTGTCTCAGAGCCTCTAAGTGAGTCTTTAATACATCAGCAGGTTAATGAACCAACATTATAGCCAAGATCTTGAGACAGAACTGCATACCTGATAATCACATCCCTGGTAATTTTGTTTTACTGGAATATTCCAACTGGCTCTTTTCTTCACAACAATAAAGGGACAGAAGTAAATGGACTGGAAAACATCATTTAACAGTGTTTCTGTCCCTTGCTCATGCAATGACTCTTGCCTTCTCTTCAGTTTTTTTGAGGGAGGTTCTTGTTTATTTTTGCTGGCAGATTCAGCCTGCACAGAGCCACAAATCATTCACTAGATTTTTTGAAGGGTGACCTGCTCTGCTCACAAATGCTGCTCTTTTCCCCAGCAGGAGCAGAAGACAGGAAGCCAGCAGCAGGAAAAGCTCCAGCAGTGTGAGTGGGATAGATGGAGAGAAGAGCACTGATTAAGGGTGAAGAGGGTGCAGAGTCACTGGTTACTGTGCAGCATCAAAGGAGCAAGGGAGGATGCACCTTTTGCAATGCATTAAAAGCATCACTTATTAATGTGGGAGAGATAATGTGGGAGAAGGGGTGACACTTAAAAGTATTGGTGAGAACAGATTTTGCAGTGGGGCTCTGGCAAAAGTGGAGAATATGGATTAACAAGGTTAAAAGCAGAAGGCTGGAAGGAGGCAGATCAAAAATCAAGAGGGAAGAGGATGGACAATATCTGTGAAACAGGAGAAAGGTGACCACCAACTCATGTGGGCTTCTGGAGATGTTCCAATGCCTGCAGGCAGTGAGTGTTCTCAGCTCTCACTGTTCCTCACTTTGGCTTTTATAAAATGATGGTGGCTTGGCTTTGTGGATTTACAGGATTATTCAGGTTATTCATGGAAAGGGCCTCATGAGATCGTCTAATCTTTGGCCTCATCTTCCCTTCTCCCTCTCTGCCTCATCTGATTAAAGCTTTTCTGTCTCCTATGTGTAGTGCTACCCCAATGGTTTTGAGTGATTTAGGAGGGCTTTGCAGAGGGGCTTGGAGCAGTTGAACGGATGGGCAGAGTCTAACAAGATGAAGTTTAATTAATCCAGGTACCGAGTCCTGCACTTTGGCCACAGTAACCCCCTACAGCGTTACAGGCTGGGGACACTGTGGCTGGACAGTGCCAGGCACAAAGGGATCTGGGGGTGCTGGTCCACAGCCGGCTGAACATGAGCCAGCAGTGTGCCCTGGTGGCCAAGAAGGCCAGCAGCATCCTGGAATATCAGGAATGGTGTGGCCAGCAGGAGCAGGGAGGTCATTCTGCCCCTGTACTTNTTGCGCGGGAAGGTGGTGGAGTCACCATCCCTGGATGTGATTAAAAAAAGACTGGATGTGGCACTGGGTGCCGTGGTTTATTTGAGGTGTTAAAGCACAGGTTAGACTCGATCTTAAAGGTCTCTTCCAATGTAGACATTCTGTGAATTCTGTGGATTTGTGAGTAGATCTGCTATGTTACAAATAATATAATGCCCTGTTACCCAGAGACCTCAGGCATGTAGGTGCCTCAAGACCTCAGTACCTAAGCAAGGAAAGAAGAAAGACAAACACAAGCAAAAAGGGTGTACATTTCCTCTGACTTTAATGTGGTTGCATCCATGCTTGTGATGCCTAAATTCCCTGTGTAGGTACAAACTTCTGAGTTGCCTACTTGAGGCCCTGTTCCTGGTCATTCTGTACAAATGTCATCACAGACATAATGCCAGTGAGAGGTGAAGTGCTGTACACCTATCTTGTGGCATGGAAGAGCTTTTCATCACAGCCTCTGCTCAGATGCAGATAAATGTGATTCCTGAATGTAGCTCTTGCTTTCTGAGAGCAAGCAGCCAGCTTCCCAAAACTACTCACCAGCTTCAGGAGAGGTGTGTTCCCTTTGTGTTTTGTATTACTATTCTCTTATTTTCATGGCAACCTTTGCTTTCTGAGATTTGATGGGCTATTCCTGTAAAACACCACAATTATTGCTTTAAAAACAGGATATCCTGCCACAGTCAGCAGGGCAGATGGGTTTTGAAGAAACCAGCTGTGCCCAGAAGATGGAAAAACTACTTCCCAGGAGGAAGGAGGGAGGTGTTTCAGAAGGAATAGGGTGTGCTTCAACCTAAAATATCAGGGCCATCAAGGTGGAGAGCCAGGCAGAGCAGTGATTCTCCTCTCAGCTGGGTCGGAGCAGCAGCAGTGACTGCCCAGCCCTTCCCTGACCCTCACCACTCCCGTGGGAGGTTGGCAGCACTCCTCTGTCAGGAGACCCCATTTCAGAGAGCTCTGAAGGAGCAGGGCAGTCCCTCTCAGGGCTGCTGGCACAGCCCAGCACCACAAGCACTCAGCCATGGCCCAGAACCAAAGCTCTGACTGACCTGCTCCTGGCTGCCTGCACTGCTGCATGTTGTGACCTTGTCTGTGGGGGTTCATTGTGCCTCTTGGAGAGGCTTTATTGCTGCATAAAAGCTTTTCTAACTCTTCTGCTGTTCTGGGGAATTATGCACTGGAAAGGTAAAGTGTATATATTGTATAGAGAAGAAGGACACTGATCTTTTGCTTTCTGGCATTTATTAATTTATTAAATTCCCTTTTTTTCCTCAAAGTGAGCTTTGTTTAAGGTGCCCAGGAATGAGACAGGCACGTGCATATATGGAAATAGTACCAGTGGTCATATTCATCATTTTTTCTGAAAATTTTAATTCCCTTCTCCATCCGCTGTGGACAACTTTTAAAGAGAAAACATAATTTGATCTAGGCAGGATAAAAGGCCTTTCTCTGTGAGCTGACTAAGTCTTTCAAGTGCCTTTGGTGGGCCACAATTAATGAAGCACAAAAGAATAATCATCTGGTTGTTTAGAGAAAATGAAATTATAGGCTGTTATAAGCCAAAGTGCTATGATTTTCTCAATCTCACTCCACTTGATCTGAAAAAAAAATCTTGCTGGAAGAAAAAGCTTACACTTGAATGTTAGCTACCATGACTGCTTAAACCTGGATGCAACATGCACACAATTTTTCATATTAGAAATGTATATTCCCTTCCACCTCCTTTTCCTCTGTTTTCTGCAAAATGAAAAAGGGGTGAAGTTAGCATCAATTCAAAATTTGAGGATTATTAAAATTTGGAAGGATGGGTTCATCTACCCTGAGCATTTTTTGGCTCAAATGCAGGAAACATTGGAAATAGTGGCGCAGAAAAAAAGACCCATCACAAAAAATCCCCAAACCAACCCAGTGAACCAAAACTAACAAAACCCAACCAATCAAACAAAACCAACAAAAACCAAACAAACAATCAAAACCCCAAACAAAATCTTAAGGACTTTCTGCCTGATATTTGAACTCTAACTGTGAACAAGCTCCTAGATATGTTTTTAGATATGTTTTTAGAATATAGCCCTCTGTGGGCTGCTCTTCACTACTCAGAGAGCTTTTTCCAGCATGCTTCATTATCTCAGGCAGGCAAGTGGCTGAGCAATGGCTGAATGGTTTACTGAAAAACAAAAACCTTTCAAAAGTAGAAATATTATGTTTGCATGAGCCTTTACTGAGAGGCTTGAGCATTCACAGTCCTTGCATGAGAGCCAGGCTCCAGCTGAGGGGCAGAGGATGTCATTGCACAGCTATAATCTCAATTATAATTTATCATTCAGGTCACAATAACATGAGTGACTGAGAATTTTCGTTCAGTGCAGATTCACAGCCACACAAACAAAATATTTTTAAGAAATCTTCTGTCAGCATTCCCTAAGGTTCTAACTCCATCCTTTAAATTTCATAGATATATTTCTTACAGGCAGCAGAAATGGAGTGTGGCCTTTGTGAGAAGAAATACCTCTTGCTTTGTCCTTGACCATTCTGTGTGATATATTCATTGGCTTACAGAGGCAGACTGAGATGTCTCTCTGCTTCTCCTTCCTAGCTAATCCAGTTCTGCATCAGTACTGCTATAAAACTGTCCCTCCAGTGCCAGACCTTCCTCATCCAGAAAGATTTCCTTTGTCAGGCTCACACGTCTTCATGTATGGCATTGTTTGTATTGTAGCTTCAATAAACTCTCCCTGGAATACACCTGTCACTGTGAACACATCTCTGCTGCCAGCCATCTAACAATCATCTCCAATGGTATTCTGGCATCTGGAATGACAACTTAAGGAATATTTGAATTTCTCCCAATCCTATCACTCTGGGCTAGCTATATGGGAATGAGTTATATTTCCCAAAATATCAATATGAAGTTAAAAGACAGCTGTATCTTGATTCTGTGCTTTGACTTGGGGCTGGGAGTTCAAATATTTACAGACTTCCACTTTGTAAGACTCTTTCCATTATGGAAATAAGATGTGCCAATTTAAAATAAGTGCAAATTAATGAGATGAAGAGCTCAGAATGTTTCTCCAAATAAAGGAAGCACTAAAATTTTATTAGGCATGTAGGTGCAGTTAAGGTTAGCAAACCAACACAATTTTGATCCAGCTTGTTGTATCCTTATTATCCAACCACAGAGCACTGGGCAGTCTGGGGTACAATGGGACTGGTCCCATTTTACCTGAGTTACAATTCCTCTTGCATATCTTTTTAACAATCATCTCTCCAACAAATACTAAGGATTATGCAAATGTAGTTTTGCTTGATTGGAAATCCAGAAATCCCAGCACATTGTTGCATTTTGGAGCTAACAGGTGATCCAGAGATAAGATTAATATGAACTCTTTGGCTGCATAATTAATTTGGAAAGTTCAGATTTTTTTTTTTTTTGCATCATGTCAGGTCTAAGTTTTCACTTTGGACATAGTGTGTCTTGTGATCCCACCCAGCTTTTATTTGAGCTCCACTCCTCTTTATCCTTTGCTTTATACCCCTGTGATTCTCTCTCTAAATGGACTTGCAAGTAATAGCAAGCAATAGGTGAATCAAGCTACTTTTTAGCTAAGTCCCTATATCAAACCAGAATATATCTTTGCTAGTATGTTCTACACCTTTGGAAGAGTGTAGGTGGACAAATTTTCTAATGATTGGACATTCCCAACCTCAGGCCATTGGCCACCATCTTACACAGGAATCTCCTGAAACAGTTTTTTCTTCCCATTTTTAATACTGCTATGTGGGAAACTCTTAGAACCTGCAGAAATAGAGGGAATTTTTATTAAAAATACTTTGGTCTGCTAACCAAACAATTCCCAAATCAAGGCACTGAAAGAGGTTGCCCAGAGAAGCTGTGGATGTCCCATCCCTGGCAGTGTTCAGGGCCAGGTTGGACAGGGCTCTGAGCAGCCTGGTCTAGTGGAAGGTGTCCCTGCCCAAGGCAGGTGGGCTTAGAACTGGATAAACTTTAAGGTCTTTTCCTACCCAAACCATTCTATGATTCTATGAAATGCTCCCAGGAACAACGGCAGCAGTTGGATGGAAGTCCCAGATGTTATTTCCCTGATTTGTTCTGATTCAACCTCTTACAATTTGAGATCTTGTTAAACCACCGTAGTTGTTTGAGTTTCCAAGGAGAGCTATATCAAAATTCAGCCTTGAAATCCCCACTTTGTTACCAGCTGTGGAATTAGCAGGGAAAAAAAAAAAGGAACAAGTCCTATCACCCCACAGCTGGATGAGCAAACATCTTCCTTCCCAAAGTTTAGCCTGCTAGAGTAACAAAAGCTTTATTGCCTGCAACCTCTTCTCCAGGGAAGTCCTTACTTGCAGTAATCCAGACAGCAAGCTGAGAGGAGGATCAAGCTGATTGTGTTTGTCCTGTTGTTTTTTGTCTGTTATCCTTTATATTGCATTGCCCAGGAAAGGGAATTGGGATATTATCTGTTCACAGCCTACTAGAAACATGCTGAAACAGGCTTGGCCACTCAGAAGCATGAACAAAATATTCCTGACTCCTGTTATTTTTGTATTTTGCGGACCCAGAAGGCCAAATCTAAATGTGAAATATTAAATTAATGTGGAAACATTAAAAAAAAAAAGTTCAGTGTGCCCTTGCCATGCAAATAACAACAATAAATGATCCTGTAAGCATCTGGGTCATTCAGGGTTGTTTCTAACACCTTTTTTTAGAACTACAGAGGCATACATTTATATCAACATCCTTAGTGTCAGACCAATCTAATCTGGCAAATAATCTAATATTTTTTGTTTCCTAAATATCAAAACACTCTTTTGACCTTCCAGATTCTTTCCAATATGTCAAATTAACACATCTCAGTACTTTTTCTTTTGCTGAGTTAACAAGTGCTGAGGTCTGTTTTTGTGACAAAGGTAAATCATTCCTCCTTCCACTGTGATAATTAATGGTGTCCTCCACCAGTACAGGCTCACAGCAGTCCTGTCACTTTCTGTGACTGGTACAGTTATGATCAGCTTTAGAGAGTACATTCCTGCTTTTCTACTGGGACTGCTGAGGATGAATGGATGCTATTAAAAACAATAATTGATGTGTACAGCACTATTCATCTGTTAAATGCTTATTCTTATATATTGGATAGTTGGTGATATTTTAAATTCTACCTTGAATCTTTGGATGGAATTTTCCTTGAATGGACTGTCTTTCTGAAAGCCTGAAGAGGCACATTAGCCAGAAACTGCAGAAAATCATACTTTAGTCAAACTCTTTGGTAGGTATTTTGGGATTTCACTGGTGTAGCCCCACTGGGTCCTGTGGAATCAGGCTTGCTTTGCAATGTCCCTCATAATTTACTGAAATATGACTTACCATGTTTCAAAACATCTGCAGGCTGTTAAAATCTGCTGCTGCTATTCCAAACCTACAATCTCAGATCCTGAAGACCTTCCTACGTGCACAGTATGGCCTGTAGCTGCCCTCCTGGTGTGGTCTGTCTGGAAGGAACAGCTCCAGGGGCTGCCTCATGCTCCAGCAGCTTTGAAGTTAGGATTTCATGATTTTGGAGGTACTATGCCCTCCTTCAGAGGGTCTCTAAGGCCTTCACTTCTTTACTGAATGCTCTGCAGTTTGCAGCCATGGCAGAAGAAGATGGTTGTGTCTCTGGATGAAGTTACAGATATTAGGGCAGGGATTCCTTGTGCTACTAAACCATGTAAATTTACACTTTTCTGTAGAAGCATCTATAGATGTACTAAGGCTTCTAAGCTCCAAGCTCCCAGTAAGCTCTCAGTAGAAGCTGGTAGCTGGAGGCTGTAGCAAACTTTTCATTTCTTAGCTGCCCACGAGGGCTGGGGGAGCATCTCCCATTTGTCTTTGGATGTTTCCTGAGGCAGCATCTGGCTGCAGGGCTGGAGCAGCCTGTGCCCAGGCTCTTCCCTGGGTTCCAGGGCAAGGTGTGGGTGGGAGAAGGCTCCTTCTCCAAGGACAACTAATGCCAGTGAGGAAGGAGGTATCCCTGAGGTAGCAGAGAGCACAGAAGGAAAATGCTCTGCCAAGAGTTAGGGAAGACCAGTACAGACACTGCTGATGGATGTGCAGGACTGGAAAAGGGTTTATAGGGATTTATAATTTCTGTAGAGAAGAGTATTAGCAGAGTCTTATTTTCTGAAGCTGTGATTAGAGGGAGACTCCTCAGCATTGGCTGATTGTCCCTTGGGTCTGGAATGATTCCCAGGGTTTGAAAGAGCAAAGAGGAGATTACAAAGAGACAGCCCCAGTGGAGACCTTGACAAATTGTTCAGCATGTGGTCTCTGACCCCCTGGAAAGTCTGAGGACATGGAACAAGCACTGGCTGAGGAAACTACTGCAAGAGGAGACACCATCCCACCCCCAGCTTGTTGCAGTATGAGCTGTCATAGAAACAGAGCCACATTCCTGAGATACACACCACTCAGTCCTGCACCCTCAGACACAGCAAAGCTCCTCCTGCACCTTATCCATGGCTCTGAGCTGTCTGAATAGCTGCAGCACTACAGCATGAAATCTGCCTGTACCTAGGTGGAGGTTTACAATTACTATTTGAAATCTGTCCTTTTTTTTTTGTTTTGTTTTTGTTTTTGTTTTTGTTAGAGGAAATGATTTCATAGGGAAGAGGTTGCACAGAACTCACACTTTTTGAGAAACTGTCTTGACAGCCATCCCAAATATATTTTTGGTTAGGTTTATTTCAAGCAGCAGATATGATCTAAGGTCTCATTCAAGTCAGAAAAAATGGCCTAGGAAGGAACTGATAAAACACATCTGAAGGCATACACAGAAATTGCAGGGATGTGATGATCCTGAGAAGGCTCTTGAGATGTACCTGTTCCTGTAGGTGGTGGTAATGAGGTATATTACTGTCCCATCCATATCACTGAGTGAGACATGTAGGATATTTCCAGTCTTTCTACTGGAAAAATAGCTTGGTACAACTGAGTGCTTTCAGTCTGTAAAGAGAATATGGCATGATCCCCAAGGACAGCATGCAGGAGACCCAGATCCTCTATTAACCTCTGCTTCCAGCTCTCCACATGTCTGTGGCTGAACCCCTCATCCTGCTGTGCTTCTTTCTCTCTTTGTGTATTTGTTTGGGGCTTTTTATTTTTCTGGGTTAGTGGTAAGCTCCTCAGGATTCACAGCCTTAGACCTGCAAGCCTTGTGTCTGTACAGCACCCAATGTCCCCTGGACCCATCCACCAGCCTCAGGCTAATGGTGATGGCACAGTAATGCCAAGGGGATCTGGGGAGAGAGGGGCCACTGCTGCTTTCTGAAATTGCTATGTTGGAGCCTCCTGCATCTCTGTTATTTTAAACTGAATGCTTTGCTGACTGCTGTGCTCAAAAATACATCAAGTAAATGGGAAAGGGAACTATTTTAAAGCATCCCTAACTTGTCACACTTCTTCATCTCGAACTGGATCACCTGGAGGGCACCAAGCACATGATTTATGTAGGTTAAGGTCCTACTGAAAGTGATATTTCCTGGTCTGGGAGTAGAAGAGATGTTGGGTGACTTAAGTGCTTACTCATTGAATTCACATATCCACTTCTAACCCCAAGCAACCACTCAGTCAGCCACAAGGGGAAATACAATAATTTTTAAATGCTAAAACAATGTAAAGAGCTAACTAAAAAAAAAAAATATAGCTAGATGATTCACAAATGGAAATAAATAAATAAATAAATAAATACACAACATAAATTATGCATTGCAGTTATTTGTTCAGCTACAGTAATAGCAGTTTTGTGGGTGTAGCTACTCTTATAACCTGCACAAAAGAAGTTGTACCCTAACAAAAACATCCCCAGGAAATTAATGTTTATTTAGATTCCACATTACAAACCATTTTACAGAAACCTGGAAAACTTTTAAAAATCTATTCAATAACATATTTCTTTTAGGAACTAATAATGCAATTTTATTTCCCTCGGAAGGTGTGTGGGATCTTCTTAAAAGCAACCACAACATTACACTCCCCTTTCCCAGCCCCAAACAGGGAACCCTGGAGGCAGTCCATTAATAATGTAAAAATGTCTTTTGTGAAAGTCATGAGTCTTTCTGAATCTGTGGGATCAATCAGATACTAGAGCTTTAGATACAAGTGTGAATTGCCAAATTCTGTATTGCCATGTTGTTGCTGCCTCTGAATTTTTGATTGATTTTACTTACAGTTGTGACTCTAGGTCTCTGACACCACCCACAGTTTTGCCTCCCATCGTGCCCAGTTATCTCTGCCAGTGTTGTGCTGGGTGGAAACGGTTTCAATATGAGCAAGCCTAAGTCAGACTCCAAAGATGAAAAGAAATGGAATTGTTTTAAACAAGAAGTCTCTGAAAATGTACCATCCTTGTGATTGTGGCTTGGCAGAGCCCCACTGGGCACAAACAGTGGGTTCTTCATGAGCTGCCTGGGACCATTAACCCTCCCAACCCCACAGTGTCTTACAGGAGAATTGCCCTTGCTCTTACACAATGGCCCACCTGGGCTGCCCAGGAAAGGATTCAGCTTCAAAAAGCAAGATTAAACCTTGTGCAATCCTCTCACAGGGCTGTGCACACACAGCTCTCCTGCATCCCATACTGGCTCACTAAACCATGGCCCTTTCCTACTGTAGCAGACAGAACAACACTAATAACACTTTTTCTTTTTTTCTTTTTTTTTTTTTTTTCTGTAGCAGTATGTTTTGTTTTGCTCCTGGAAAATCAGGATAAAAACAACATTTGTTAAAGAGAACACATAGGAGAAAATTTCAGAAACTGCTTCTGATCAGTATTTTTTCTGGGTCTTGTTTTGAGAGAAAAATTGAAAATGCCAAAGGATATATTTGAAAATAATGAGAAAATATTTATTTCCTCCACCGTTCTTTCTGTAGGACAACCCCAGTAATTTCCCTCAGGTGTTGCCCACAATATGTGCTGTGCTGGAGCTGGGTGACAGGAGAGCTGCCCACGTTCACTGGAGAGCCCCTGGAGGTGTGGTGCCTGTTTCCACCAGCCCAGCTGTGGCCCTGCAGGACACGGGGTGGGACCTGCTGTGGCACAGTGCAGCCACTGTCCAAATGGTGAAGCTTCTTCCTCCCCAGCAGCTCGTCACCCTCAGCATCACCCGTCTCCTTCGAGGGTCACAAATTCAGCTTGCTCCCCCCTTGTACCCACAGCATTTCCGGTGTTCATAAGAAAATATTTCCCTTCTGTTGTAATGGAATAGAGGGCTTCCATCACTGAGTCCAAACAGTGAATAAGCACATCAAGGGAATAGATTGGCAATAACTGAGGCCCTAAAATTTTGCAGCATGAATTAAATATCCCAACTACCATTACACTGAGATCCCATTTGCTACATCTGCTTATTGGCTTGTATCTGAGACACTAAATGGTGCCAGGACCAGCTCCCTGTGCCACCCTGGCACGGACTAGCCCTGTGTCTGGAGAGGAGGAAAGCCAGTCTTGGAGCAGGGGAGTGCAATAGCACAGCATGGCCTGGCCATGTCACTCATGTCATGCTCTCTTCTGCTTTAAAATAGGCACTGCACTGAAACAGAAGCTGCACCTGCTGAAAGTAACACCAGAAGATCCTTCTGTGCCAACCCATGAACATTTCAGAGGAATTGCTTGGGATGATGGACAGAACTGCAGCTGTGACCCTCCTACCAAGGTGACCTTCCTCACATTGTTCAGTTTACTAAGGTGAATGTGGCTGGTTTTGGCAGAAGAAAAATAGAGAAGAATCACTGGCAAAGGACACAACCACTGTGGCTAAAAATGCTTGAGAGGGTGGCAGTGAAGGAGAGGTAGAGACTGCAGAAACTCTAGGTGAAAGGAACTCAGCAAAAGGGTTTGCAAAGGGCTTTAGAGCAGTACAGGCTGCTGTTGATAAACGTAAGAGATGTTGAGGAAAACAGGAGATTTTTTATTTAAATGTCCTTGGGATCCAGAGGCAAATTTTGTTTTTGAGTGGGGATCAGCCAGCAGTCTTTCCCTTTCAATTCCATCAGTGCCTCTTCCAGTCACACCAGTGATTCAGATCAACTGCAAATTAGTGCCTGATGTTAATCCATCAAGTGCCTGATGGATTAACTCTGAGCATTGGTGTGACAGCGAGAGCTTCCAGTTAACCTTCAGATAAGCAGCTGCTGGGAGAAACTAAGCTGCCTCTCAGCCATACAGGTTATTTCCCTACCAGTAAACCAAACAAGATGAGGACATGGGCAGTGCTGGCACATGTTTGTGCATCCTGTGGGATTGCTGGCCCATCCCTGCTACAGCTGTAGGGCAGGACTGCTGCAGAGGGTGGCTGAGCAGGGTCTGTCCCTCCGTGCACTGTGGGTGCTGGGGACAGCAGAGTCAGCTGTACAGGTGCAAGCCAAGTCATGCCAGTCACCCTCCAAACTAGACAATGTTCTGAGTGTGGAATGAGTTATTCACTAATGTGCATAGAGGATATTTAGGAAAAAAGCTTTAGTTCACATTTGCATGTATCAGGACAGCAGCAGAAGCCTAACTCTTCTTTATAGAGTGGTTCTCTGCTGCCTACAAAAGCCATGCTACAGAAAGCTAAAGCATCAAAAAGAGACTTGAATCCTTTGGTCATTTTGTATGGCTTTCACCTGGGAAAAAAGTTATTAAAACCTTTTTTTTCCCCCGCCTTAGTTTCTTGTAATGAATAAAAATCCCCATAGAAATGCCATCCACTAAAGATGGCATCTCACTCAAATATTTGCCTTGAGGAAAAAAACCCCAACAAATACAACTCACAAACAGGAAAAAATCAGCATCATTACATAACACAGATTGTTACATCCTACTTTGTGCAGCTCTTTTCCTCCAAGAGGAGATCCTGTATTCTGTATATGGTTACTTCTTTAAAGGAAGCCATTCACCCATCTTCCCGTGACCTGAAAAACATACTAAAGTGTTTTTATTTTTCCCAGCAGCTCAATGTTCACAATTTTCACAATGCTTATTATATTATGTTACAAAGGCTTTTTTTATTATGCCCAGTACTTTGATTAGAAAAGCTGCTTTTTCATACATAAAGTTGCATGAACTTCATGTATTTCTGGTGCTATGTCATCAGTGGAACACATAAGATTTTGTATTATATGATTTTCCAATGAAAATGCAGTGCAATTCACTGTACTTAAAGGAACATTAGTATCAAATGAAAACTGATTACTGTAATCAAATTTAATATCCATTTCATGACCAGCAATTAACTATAAGCAGGAGATGAGAACATGCAAATAAACATAGATGTGACTGGGATACCATACTTGTGGCCTCTGTTCACCAGGACATGACATTTGAAATTTGTATCCAAGTCCTGATCTTTTGCACTTAAACTTGTAAAATAAACATTAGATAGGCTGAGAGAACTTGAAATAAGGGATATTTTCTAATTGGGAATTGAAGGTATGCTTCTGTACCTGTGTGGTAGTTGTTGTTTTCCAGACAATATTGATGGGCTCATCAACATAATTTCAACAGACTCTGGGGATGAAATGGGGATACTGTCCAAGATGGAGACACTGACAACGTGAGGATTCTGTCCAAAATGGAGATACTGACCTGCTTCTCACTGGCACTCAGTGACTTGTACAAAGTTTCACAGAAGAAGCACAAACACATCAATGTCAAAAGGTAATTCACAGATTATCAGCAGTACACCAAGCCCCTTTTTAGGTCAGAATGCAAACTGCCCCAGCTGACTTCTGTTAGCACCTGAGGCAAGCACTGAAACCTGCTGCTGCACATGGGGAAATGTTAATCCACTTCAGCTGGCCACCTGTTATTTGATTTGTGCTGATTCCTGACTGAGAACTCAGGCCCTCTGCCTTCACTTGGGCCAAAGAACACTGTGCATTTCTCCATGATTCCCTGTGCTTGCCTTTGGAAAAGGCCCAGGTAGCAGAGCAGGATGCTCTGAAAGTGTAATGGGCTTATGCAGAGATTGCTGAGCATGGATCTGTGTTTCCCTGCCACTGGTCCCTCTCAGCACAGGGCAGAGCCCCCCCAGCAGCAGAGCAGCCCTTCCTCACCTGCCTGCTGAAGCCTGGGCAGGCTGGGCTGGCTGCTGGCATGGAGAACACTGCGTTCATCTGCAGCCAGTCTACCAGTCTCCATTTCTGTTGCCATGGATACAAGAATGAAGCAATAACTTTATTCAGGCTTAGCTATTTTTATTGTAATTACACAATAGGAAATTATTTGACTATTTTTCCATTCATCTCACCCACAGCTTATTTATGTTATGATGTTTCAAGTGCCTGTACTGAGCCCCCAAGCACTGACTTGCTGTTGGTGGGGGGCTGCTCCCTGCTCTGGGTGTGGGTGCTGGGCTCAAAGGGCTCTGAGGGCCCACCCAGCAGCACCACACAGCTGTCATGGAGCCTGGCACTGCAGGAGCTCACAGTCAGGAATTAATGTTGATACATTTCTTTTTCTCTTGATCTGTCCAGAGGAATCCAGTCATAGGGTGATCTGTGTCATCCTGCATCAAGTGTGAGAGGAAGGAGTGTTACCACAGCAGGTATCATCTCACAGCTTGTGTCTCCTGCAATCCAGGCAGCTCTGTCCTCCACTCCATATCTACATTGACATTCATAAAGGGAAAAGTACTTTAAGAAGGACTTTATACAGAAAAAATGAGAAACCCCCTTCTCTGGACGCGAAGAATTTTGTCATTGCACCTACTGCTGCTACAGTTCAGAAGTGGTGAGTTTTTCACTTTCTGCAACACTGTTTATTTTGACCATCTTTTGGGCATTAGCTAAACTGATCTAACAGAGAGGGGATGCTGAGCCAGGATTTGAGAGCCATGGATTGAATTCCTGAGTTTGCCCTGGCCTCTGAGGGGCTGGGTCTGTCTCAGTTTCTGCTCTTTGCACCAATCTACCTCCCTGCACCAGCCACACTTGGCTGCACAATGGGGACCTGTGTGGAGCCCCCAACATTTTTGTTCCTTTCACCTCTGGTTTACATTTGGTCATGGTTCAGGGAGAAGACTGCATGCTCAGGAAGTCAGGTGGATGCTTTCCCTGAGCAATAACAAAACTTATTTTTAAAATTGCCCCCAGGAGAGTGTAATAAAAGGACATTTGAACTGATGAATACTTTGGAGAATTGTGTTCTTTTTTGATGCTTTTTACTAATGAAATTTCTGATCTCAATGTAATTTTTGTAATTTTTCAACAGGTCATTCTTTTGAATGAGAGTCCTGCTCTAGCACTGTTGCCAACTATAGAAAAAATTCTGACGAATTCATAATTACTCACCAGTTTTATAGAGAAATGACACTAAATGTGTGAAAAGCGTTGCATTAAAAATATGTTTTAGATTGGTATGTGGAGGAACCAATGAAAAAATAGGAAAGTGATTTAAGAAATAATAGAGGCAAACTGCTAAATTATTCCCCTTTACTCACTGAGATGTGTGAACCACATCAGGTTATGAGAAATTAAGAATACAGTCTGTTGCCTCTGATGGTTTTTGTTGCCATTAACCAGATCTGTCCTAAATCTTAAATTTCATTATTTACTATTAGAAATTGACTCTGTATTTGGCCATGTGAATAAGTTTGACCTGTTCTCCTGGTTTGATGAAGACCAGTTAACTAAGAACAGAGAGGGAGATCCAGCTACATTTTGGTGATAAAATGTAGGCATATTACATTTGGCATTGAGCTTTCATTTGATCAGAACTGTTTCACAGGACGTGCTGTCTTTCTCTACTGAGGCACCTGCCAGCACTCACTTTACTTCCATTAACATATCACTCTTTCTCAAAGCTGGTGTTCAGTTCTCTCTGTGTCCTGTCAGCCTGACAGTCATTAATCTCTTCACAGGAGTACCATTCTGTCCCCCATATCTTTACCTGGATCCTTTGAGACCTCAGTGGGACACATCCTTGCTTTCCATCTGCTTGCTGAAATCTGCAGGACCACAGTCCATTTGCAGCCCTCTGCAAGATCAAACACTGGCCAGGGTCTTATCTTTAGGAAAAAAAAAGCTTTTCATGGCGTTAGCAGTAGGCTTAAGAAGCCAAAACAAGTGGTTATGAGAAGCCAAGCTTGACAGTGCTCTTAATCCAATTAAAGCTATGTCTGAAAAATTATTCTCATTTTGGCCAGTGATTGAGCAGTGTTTGGAGTCTTGTGCTAGGACAATCAAGAAGTATATTGTGATTAGAATGTGACAGAAAGATCTTAGGTTTATAATCAGACAAGGCCTCAATCAATTAAGATTTAATTATCTCCAAGACCAGAATTCTTCATTTTCAAAAGACTCGTCCTGTGATTTAAGTTTGTTATCACTTTGTAGCAGTGGATGTTAGTTGAGTGATATGAAGATTTTAATTAGAGCCAGAAGCTTTTACCTGAAGATATTAAAGAAGTAAAAATGGGCTTTTGAATATGTTTTATCATTTTAAGGGTTCTCTTAAAGCACTCTATCTCTCTTTCCTGAGATTACTGTTGTAGATTTTTCAAAATTGCATCTTCATTTCTCATTTTGGGAGCCAATTAATTTTTTTCAAGGATATTCTTTTGATTATGCTTTCCAATGTACAAAGCCACAGACCTACTGCTGACAACATTTTCCCAACTCGAAGGTACATTTTAATAACTGAACTCTACATACCCAATGGCAAGGAAATTTGTGAAAATTCAATTTCACTTGACAAGTACAATAAGATTATAACTATGTGGAAATTATTGGTCACAGATTTGGTGTGTTTAGACAGAAAACTAATCTGCAGGAAATCTTTGTGGAGTTCATTGGTGATAAAAAAATATATTGTGGACCACAATAGCATCTGTTTGGGGCTCCACATATGAATTTAGCTCTTTAGCATTTTGGACATCAATCAAAGGAGATTCCCATGGTCAAGTCTCTGTGACAGTGAAACATATTGGGCTGTGGAAGAGTCATTGCAGGGAAAACCATTGGCTCTGCAGTTCCCCTGGACTAGAGCAGTTGTGAGATCTGTATAATCCAAACAAATTGGACAGGTATTATTCCTTCTGACAGCCTGGATTTTGGTCGTATTTGCCCATATAAATGGGCAAATGGTTACCATGGGCAATGGCAACCACCACCATTTGCCAGCAGCTGTTGCTAAAAAAATGTAAAATCTTGTGCAGAAGACTGCAGATGGGAATGTAAGGTGTGGGAGGAAGATACAGAAAATCAGAAAAGGACAATGACAGGTCTGGAAAGTATGAGGTTAGGAAGAGTTTGGAAGGGCAAGAGGATGCCAGGACAGTGAGTAGCTGGGAGATACTGCATGAGGTAAGGCCAGGGAAGAAGATAAAGGGAAACTGAAGGGATCCTTAGCAGGAGCAAAGAAGACCAGAAAGTCTCATGGATGCAATCAGAAGCAGATGAGATTTCCTTTTCATGGGGGCAGATGTGTACATGTGGCTCACTGAAGGCAGATTTGCAGGTGAATGTGGCTCAGATCTGCAATCCAGCGAGTTAATCTTCCCCAAGCTGAAGTTCTGCCAGGATCCAACCATCTCTGTCTGTGTCTAAGGCATTTGAAAGGCATTTCCAGGCTGTCTGCATTTACCTGCATGGTGTCAGGCCAGGATCTCTGTGCGGGTCCAGGCCCTCCCTGCAGCCACATCTCTGGGGCTCTTGGGTGGATCCCCACGTTGGGTGCCCACAGCCTGATCAGTGGTTTGTTCTGCAGCAGGTGGGATTCACAACAATCTGGTTTTGGCTCAGTTTGGATGTATAGGTCAGTGCCAAGCCTCACTCCTCTCCCATGGCTGGCCAGGTCACATACAGATCCTTCCATTCCCTTTGCAGACCAGGTGAAGACATGACATCACTATTTTTTTCTTCTGAATTGCAACAATTTTTTGCATTCTTCAGTTACAGAGCTTTCTTTGGAGAGTTTTCATACAAACCTCACCATGAAATTTAAAGTAAAGTTCAACTCACATATCTCTACTGGGACAATTAAAATATATTTGGCCTACGCTTCATCTGAAATCACTGAATTTAGAGGCACCTTCTGGTAGTGCTCATTTCTTTTGTTATGGATAGCTAGGGCATGTGGGGTGCTCCCAGGCTGGGCTTTGGGGACAACCTGTACATGCTGAGGTAACTTGCAGAGAGATGAGAAAGACAAATCTCAAACTGGCTGCCTAATGCAGATTAGATGTCCAACTATATGGTTAAAATTTGGTCAGATAAAGCTCAGTTATAATAGGCATACACATTTTTTATTAATTAATTTCAGTTTGTGGTAGTAAGTGTATTAGGAAAAGGTGTGGTTTTGTTCCCTATCCTGGCATCAGAAACAGATAGTCTAACATTTTAATGGAAATTGCTGTTACATTCAAATTTGTGGAAGATTAGATTGGATCTTTTCCAGAATTATGGTAATTGCTTTATATAATACTTGGTATGAGTCCACTCTTGTTTTAAAGATTTGCTTTATATATGTGTCTGTCTATCTATACATGCTATATGTGTGTATATATACATGCAGACATTGTGTGTATGTATGCTGTCTCAGTTTGAATGTATGCTTGTATTTTGAAGTCTTATAACTCCTGAAGCATTTTGCTTCCTTTTTCTATGCAACGCTCTCTGTATGAGGCTGAAATCTTTTCTTGTCTTGGTGAGATGAAGAACTCTCATTTCGTACATCTTTATGCAGAACCAGAAATCATCTCTGCCTCAGAGCAGGGAGAAAGGAAAGAAGAGCAAGGAAGCTGCACAGCTTCAAAGATGTGACCACACAGAGCTTTATTTGAGGCAGATGAGAGGTAAAAGCCCCTCAGGATCAGGAAACTAACAGCTGAACTGAACAATCTGAATGCAGATTTAGAAAGGAATTCGATTAGAAAGTTACTTTTATGCTTTTGAGCTGCTGTGTCCTACCAAGGGCAAAAGTGCAAGCCTTGAAGTGAACTTTGAAATCAATCGTCAGTTTTCTCTTTATCCTCAGCTTCTTAGGCAAGACTCAAAGTACTATAGGCTAATGCAACCTTTTTCTGGATTGCTTTCAGACTCTTATGGCTGCTATTGGATTTGGGATTTTTACTTTTTACAAGTCAACAAATATGTGGGACATCTACTGTTCACATTTCTCTTGCATCTCTTTTCCTCTTCTGGCTAGTTCATTCAAAGATATAATGAGAAGGGAAGCCAGACTAGGTATTTTTTTTCTTTATAGGGAGTTCTGTTACACAGACAATGAAACTAAAAATGCCTTGGCATGCTAATGAGTCCTTTCCCCCCCCTCTGTCTTTTTAAGATACCCCTATTCTTCCTCTTTTTCTCATATGCCCAGATAATAATTATTTGCTTCTGTCTTCTCTGCTGAGGTTCATTAGCCATTGCTGGGCCAAAAACTGAGATTCAATACCATGGTTCTCTAAAGCCAGGGCAGGCTGAGTCACTAAGAAATGACTGTGTAAACAACGTGATGGGATGTAACTTTCTGATCCTGCCACAGCCAAAGAGTCCCTTACAGCACTTACTAGTGACTCATGCAGTATCTTTAATATGTGGAGTGTTTGCAGCCATTTTGGTTACTGTTCTAAATATTATCAGTTGGGAGCACTTGTCTTCTTCATGTTTAGCATCTTGACTGAAGCATCATATTATTCTGGAAAAGAGCCTGGAGGATTGGAACCTCTTCTCAGTTTCTAAAAGAAGCTAATCCAAAAAGCCTCTGGTGGTCTCTTTTCATTGCATCAGGAGCAGACACCCTGCAATGAGTTCCATCTTTCCAGCCAAGCACAAATCCAGAAGGCCTGATGCATGCCCCTAGAAGCTGTTGCAGCACCCAAGCAATCACTGGCTGCTGTTTCTGGAGTGCAATTAATGCTTGTTCCTCAGCAATGAATTTGCAGATCCACCACGTTTCATGCATCACACATGAGACTAAGTTATCAGGCCCTCCTCACTGACCCCCTCTGCCATTTCTCATCTCACTGTACTCTGAGTGATGTCTTACAACCTCTCACTCTTTAGTCCCATTTCCCTCATGCACCCAACCAGCATCTGTGTGATCTCCTCATCACCTGGATCCAGCAGGTTACATCTCAAAAATGCAGTGATGTAGCAGTGCCTGGAAGGAGCCTGTCTGGAAAAGGATCCTGAAGTTACACTATTAGCCTAATTTCTGTAAATCAGGTTCTTCAGTGAAGGAAATTGCTATTATAGAAATTTTCTTTGGTTTTCTTAAATAATATGTTGGTGTCTAAAACAGCTTTATTTTTTTATAGTGGAGTCTACATTCTTTACACTGTGTTTCCCTACCATCTGAAGCAGTAAACTCTTGTTTACTTTCTCTTTGCCTATAAGCAGGCATTTGAGCAAAAAGATGTACTGAAACCACAAAGAAATTGAAACTGTTGAGATAATAGAAAACTGTGGGTTAAATAAGGGAGCTGATGAGGCCAGGGAAGAAGAAAACTGGAGATAGTCTTCTTCTATATCCACCTATCAAATCCTTGAATCCTCAGTTCCCTATCTTTTGGGGAAAAGATGTAAGGTTGGTGGTCTCATTCAACCCACTGATAGCAGGAATTAACAAGGACAAGAAGCCACCACTCTGTGTTTATTTAAGCCTGCAGGGTGAAACAAAGCAGAGAAAATGGGATTCAAAAACCTGTAAATATCTAAAAAAACCTCCATCCCAATAACTCTCAAGCCTCTCAGGTAACAGGAATAAGAGAAGGGACCTGAGAGGGAATTGAATCTGCTTCTGAAGAGACCATCATGAGGGTGAAAATGATCAGTGGCTCCTCAGATACCACTCAGAATATCAGCTACTTCTTTCAACAGCTCCACAGCCATCCCAACTCCAGCCCAAGCCCAGCCATATTTTCTGCCTTTTGCAGGTCTCCTTTTTTCTTGGGCATTTCAAGGCTTTGTGTAATTACATGCCAAGAAGGCAGAAACCTTCTGCACAGAAGCTTGAGGGAAATAGAAATTTTGGGTCAAGGGGATGATCTGAAGGGAAAATTTGGAGGAGTGACAGGAAGCAAAATTTTGGGGAAAAAAATCCTTCTTAGAAGTGCTCAGGGAGCTCTGAGTTAGACAAGAGAGTATCCTCCAAATCCATGGGGCTCATGTCTTGCTCATCCAGCTGCTTGTGCTCATCCCTGCACTGAGCATGAGACACCAGCTCAGGTTCCCCTGTACTCACAGCTCCTTCAAGCTTCAGGGATTGGGAGAAAAGAAATTGGTTCAGTCTGTCCTGTAGAATGAGTCAGTGCTGGTTTCAGCTGGGACAGAGCTCATTTTGTTCCTGGTACAGTGCTGTGGCTAATGTTGATAGCACACTGATGTTTTAGTTGTTGAGTGCTAACACTGTGCCAAGGACTTCTCTGTGTCGTGCTCTGCCAGTGAGGAGGTGCACAGGAAGCCAGAGAAGTATGGCTAGGAGCCTGCTGACCTAACTGGCCAAAGGGATGTTCATACCACAGAGCATGGTGCTCAGTGGACAGATGGGGAATGTGGCTGGGTTTGGGGAATTGCCATTCAGGGTGGGCTGGGCATCACTCACTGGGTGGTGAGCAATTCCAGCATGAACCACTTGTCTCTTGGAGTTTTTTATTCCTTTCACTTTTCTTTTCATTACAACTATTATTATTGTTAATAATACTAGTAATAGTATATTTTATTTGTTTCAATTCTTGAACTATTCTTATGTCAACCCATGAGGTTTAGTCTTTTTTAAAATTCTCTTCTCCACCAGGGTGAGTGGACTGAGTGGCTGTATGGTACTCAGTTCCAGGCTGGGGTTAAACCACAGCAGAGCTTCACAGCAAAGCAGCTGCTTTCAAGGTGCTTTTCTGATGTCACTCAACTCCTCTCATGAAGTCACCACTTAATGCTGGTTGCTATAACAACCTGTTAGTCTTTTTCACCATTACTCATCCAGCACAAATGCCTACAGGTATGTCACTGTTGTGAAATTCAACTTCAAAGTGTTCATTTAAAAATATTTCTCCTGTGCAATATCTCACTGGCACAAAACACACAGCTTTACAGATGTTTTTGGTTTTTTTTTTAAGAAAAGCCAGTTCCAATTCATCCTGTGCTGTCTGAAGAAAAAAGGAATAAACCTTCCTTTCCTAAAGGAAAGAGCATCCTTTCAGTGATCCAGCATTTTAGCTGAGTACTTCCCTCTTTTATGTTCAGTATTTCCAAAATCTTTTTCAAAAGCTCATTTTAACCTCTTAGTTTCTGTTTTTAAAACTCACATTCTGTGTAGAGGAAGCACCTACAAGTATTGTAGTCAAGTCTGTGTCTTTCTGTACATGTATTTTTATTAGGAATGGGAATGAACTGAGAAAATGCTCTGAGAAACAGTGTTTATCTTTTTTTTCTGAGCACTATTTAGCTCATGTGAAATACTATCTCTTTGGTTATAGTAAAGACTATGAGGAAATATGTCAATACAAGAGGTCATACTGTGGATGGGACTAACAATTAGCTCCATGGAAGAGATAAAAGACAGTCAGCCAGACAGATTTAACCATCTTGGAAATATCTTCAAACAGTCTGGGGTGTGAACAAGCTCAGTGAAATATTTACAGTGCTGCATTGTCTCTTTCTGCAGTGGAGTGACAGCTGAGGGGCCCCATGGCTGTGACCAGCCTCAACATCTGGCACTCTCCTCCTGCTCCTCTCCCAGTCACACTCTCCAACAGCAGGCACTCTGCAGACTGGTAGCAAAAATCCAAAATAAATGCTGCCAGCAAGCAGGAGTCAGTCCCTCAAAGGTGCCTCTCCCTCTCCAATGACTATAGGAGAAATCTACAGTCAACTCTAGTGAAAAGTCTGATTTTGGGGCCAAACAAAAGTGTGCAAAGCTAGATGGGAATGTCCTGGCCTTGGTGGCTTCTACCTGTGGTATGGAAGCAGCTGTGACTGTGCTGCCTTTGGGAACACTGCTCTTCCATTGCTGCAGTGCAATCTCACTGGGTGTCAGAGGTGTGAGGGACAAGCCCTGGAAAGCAGCACCTTTCACAAATGTGCACAAGCTCACAAGCTTTCAGACACAGTACTTTTCAAGGGTTCATTTGTTATTTTGACTTATGCGTTTTTCTTTTTTTTTTTTTTTCCCCCTGGCCAAATTTTAAAATGTGTTTTGCAGTTTTCAAAGCTTTTGGAGCTCAGGCTCAGTTTTTTGTAAAAAGAGAGCTATGAAGTGCTGTATAGGGGCATATCAGAGTCCCAGTGAAGTACGTGGGTACTCGTGTTACTCTGGAACTTCTCCCCTCCCTTGCATCCTTGGGGTTGCAGGTCACTGCTCTGGTGACACTCAGACCTGACAGGGGGTGACTGACCCACAGGCTAAACTCCCCAGAGGGGATTCTAGGAAACATCATAAACAATGGAAGTTAAAGCCTAATTCTTTTGTCTCAAAAAAAGAAAAGAAAAATTTCCATTTCTCCAGAATTCATGGAAGCACTATGAAGCAGTACTCAAGTTTCTACTAAGGTCCATGCTTGTAAAAGAATTCAAAGTAAGGATAAGACACACTTAAAGACAAGTCCTAGTTCAGAAGGATAAAACTAACATTGTTTAATTCTTCCAGCTTTCAGTCAGATATATTTACTTTAAAGTTTAAAGATGGTGCTCCAGTCAGGGATGTATAAACCATGAATCCTTTCTTCTACTGTTATAGACAGATATTTTAGAAAAAAGCCATGGAATCAATCCAAAGAAACATACTAAATATATGAAAATATCAAACAAGTGTACAAAAATTTCTTATGCTTTGGTAAAAATACAGAGCTCAGCTTGCATCCCCATGCAGTCATATTCATATAACACCAGTTTAGCTACAGGATTCATGAGTCAGTGTTTCTACTCTCAGGTTTCTGAAATGTGGGCTGCCAGAACTCAGAACTAAGCTTGGCCAGAACAGTATCACAACATCCAGAGGAAATGGCTGATGACATTTTTTTTCACTCCTAGTTTAAGAACAGGGAGAGGAGCTGCAGGAGAGCTGGTATTGCCTGATTTCCTCATCTGGGATTAGGGCTTTTGAAATTCTTATCTCCTGTGTCACTATTGCTTGAAGACACTGTTCTTGCTCCCTCTGTTTTTCTTAAGTTACATGATCTGACCTCACAACGTTGTGGTTAACAATGTTAATGCTCTACCTTGCCTGGGAACTGGTGAGGATGAGATTTGAATGGCAAGGAAAGAGAAGCAAAGTACCCAAGGATCCACACATTGATGATCTGAGCACACAACAAATGGTTGTCTGAGCTGAGCACATTTTAGCCAAATTCTTCACAAGGTTTTACACCCTCCTCCAAAATGATCTCTGGCTTTGATTACCTGACAGAATTGCCAGGAATTTTTAGCACTTCTTTGCAACTCCCTTGGGAGGCAGCCGGAGGATGCAAAATGCTGCAGTGGCCCCGTTGCATCTTTGAGGTATTTTTCATCATTCTGGACTTGAGATCTCACAGAGATATTAGGAGATTTAATGAATAGGGGTTTTATTGAGTTAGGGGAGAGGAGGAAGGAGAATGGTGCCCAGCCAATGACACAACCTTGGCCATGTTTATCCATGGTTGGGCAGGAGGAGGGGGGCACAGACAAATTGGAAGCCTTGCTTCACTGCCAGAGGGCTGTATAACAGGGGAAAAAAGAACTGGTAAATGGGGGTGCTGAACAACTGCAAGCATGATGACAGTCTCTTTTGTGGAGCTGAGACAAGGTTATTACATTTTCAGTACACTTCAGCTCTAAAAATGAGGCAGATCTGTGTGGCATGATATTGGAGTGTTAAAAAGGGTGATGGTCAATCTCTTTGATGGTCCAAAGAGTATTCCCTACTTAGAGGCATGAGAAACCTGTGAGCAGAGCCTTTATTTTGCAGGTGAATATTAAAAGCTGTATTTAGAGAAAGGGTGTTTGGGGAAATGTCCTTGGGTGATACCTCTGCATGCTCCCTACACTCTACAATGGAAAATAGTAGCTTTCTATAGCTTTTTTTTAAAAAGTATTTTAGTAGTTATTCTCCTGATTAAGAATGTAATATAAATGAAATTCTGAAAACTGAGATTCTATACATTTTTTCAAGCGATAACATTTCTTTCCCAGGGCTGCTGCAATTGTTCATCCTTCTGCAGTCTGTATGGTTTCTTTCACTTCTCTAAAGAAAAGTAATTCCTGTTTTCAACCTGTACAGCAAGGTTCATCTTCCACAATATGGGATTACCCTGTCAGTTGAATTGTTGCTGCATGTCAGATGTATTAACCACCACTATTAACCTCTCTGTGCTGGTGGGTTAGCAATGTTACCAGCCTCTAAGATAATCCTTGCTCATTGGTGAAAAATACACTCTTCCCCTGAATTTTGAGGTCAATCACAGATAATCAAAGAATGTGTCTGCCAAGCACATAACATGGTGCTTGTGTGGTCTGTCAAATTAGCAAATTCCCCTAAGAAGAATCAACTGTCTTTATTAGACAAATGAAAACTTATTGTGTTAGTAGAAAGGTTTACATTCAACTACTAAATAAAATCACTAAAGAAAAAGAACTAAATATAGTTTGGGGTGAGATTTGTTGTTGTTGTTGTTGTTGTTGTTGTTTTTGGTGGTGTTTTTTTGTGTTTGTTTTTAATTGTTTCCCATGGTTGGGAACAACAAAAAGCCTTCTCTCTTTTGGGCTTGAGGTACCTGGTGATTTTTTAAGTTACCTGGCAGTGCTTTTGTTTAGCTGGAATTACCTGCCTTGCTAAACTCTCTTCTGGACTTTCTCCAGTGGAAATCAGTGTTATGAAGCAAGACAGGAGAGTTGCTTTCAACTTGTCATGCTGTACATTTGTCTGTGCCTGAAAGCTTCTGAATCAGATTTCTTCCTTTCTGTTTTGTTCTTTGCACTGGAGTTTTCTCATGTTCTTTTTTAAAGCTTTAATGATCCCAGACAGGAGCCCATTGGGTGCTGTGAATGAAGCATTCTGGGTTTTTCTGGAGGTGGAGATGTCACAACAGATGCAAGACTTCTTTCACACTGCCTAAATTATGCATTGAAAGCAGTGTTCAATGTATAAAACATTCATTATACATGGATCTTGCCAAACTCATATTTTCTAGATTATTACATCCTCTTCTCACAGACAGCATGTGACATAGCAACAATTTAAAATTTGACACTTAGACCGCTTTCTAAGCTACTGTCTCCCTCTCCATTTCTTCCCTTAATATCCAAAGGAAGAGACAAAAAACCTTGAAATAGGTAGCCTAAGATAACCACTTCTAGGGAAGACTCCAGTAGAGACTGACTTCAGGGTTCAGACAAAGCTGAATCACAGAAAGGTAAAAGCAGCTCATGACCCACAGTTAAAAAAGCCCACCAGCCTTTTCTTTCTAAGAACACTTGAGGTTCATCTCTCAAGCAATACAAGTACATTTGCCTAACTCAGAGCATCTTTGTCTCTTTCTTAAAAACATAAAGGTACTAAAGAATTTTTCAGAGGTCAAAAACACTGGGTCATTTGGGCAGTAAGGAATCTTTAGATGCTACGGAGAGTGATAAAAACATTATTTAGCTTCTTTTAATGTTCCTTTCTTTCTATTTTCTTTCTGCTTTTCCTTTGTATTCTGTACAACTGTCATCTGGATTGCTTCAAGAATGTGAAAATTAGTAAATGAATGACCAAGTTTAACAGTGAAAAATATTTCACACAAGGTATGGATTTTCAGAAGATGCAATGGTTGCCTCCAAAGTAAAGATCTTCACTTTCACCACAGGATCATTCAGCTCAGAAAGGACCCCAGGAAGTCTCTAGTCCAGGCCCCTGCTTGAAGCAAGACCAGATACAAAATCAGACCAGATTTCTTTATTCATTTAGTACTTCCTTGTGGGAATTAGTAAAGGTAAGAAGGCTTCCAGAAAGCTGTAAAAGCAGGCCTCAGAAACAGAAAAGAACAGAAAACTTAGAGCTCAGCTGCAGCTGGAAAGTCTGAAAGTAGAAAAAGTTACAATAGTACAGCAAGCAAGGACATGAAACAATGGCTTGAGTTTTGGCTAAGACAGACCTTAAGACAGCAGAAAAATATGCTTAGCAAGGTAGTAGAAGGTTTTTAGCTTAATAATGAAGTGTTGTGTATTGTTAATAGAAAAGCATACAAGCAAGCATTGTGTGAAGCAGGTGTACATGTGCTTTCAGTGACTGGATAGAACAACTATCTGTAAGCTTTTACAACATGCTATTGGCTAGAAACTTTTTTAAATGCTTTGTAACAAAGAAATCTTTGGCTGCTGCTGGCAAGTTGTGAGCTGTTGCCATCTTCCCATTGTCTCAACCATGTAATGAGGCTGATGCTGCATAAAATCTCAAGGAACATCTCCCAGCAGTCCCATCCTGTTCGTGAAAAAAAACACACCAACACACTTCCTGAGAGTTTATTTTTTCATGGTAGATAGTGGTGGTGATGGTGTTCTAAAATATTGTACTCCAGCTGTTTGGAATGGAATAATTTGCAATTTCTTATAGACCCCCTTTACAACAAATATGTAATCTTTCACAAATTCCCTGGACATTATTGGCTGTCAGGTGTGGCAGCTTGGAAGTTCAAACAGAGCATTTCAGTTAATGCTAAGTGATAATGAGATTATCATTGTAATGGCCAAAGGATGCAGGGTTGCAATGCCTGTAGGTACAGGTAAGGTCTACTTTTAATATATTATTAGACCAAGTGAAACAGCAGAATAAAGGGATCAAACTCTCTGGTTGAGACCCTTTGTCATCTTCACTTGAAGACCTCAAAAGAAAAGAACTTTTAGACCAGCCTTAATATTTGGCCAATGGAAGAATGTAAACTGAAGGAGGAAGTGAAGTATAATTCCCAATGGAAAGTTGCTTTGAAATCCTACCCAGATGATACTGGAAACTGTAGATTTCCTGCAGGATTTCTCAGACATCTTTGACCTTTCAAATTCCTTTAACTCTAAGTAACCCCATTGATTCTTACACAGAAAGATGAATACTAGAGCCCTTGACTTGGCAAGAGATGGACCAGGACCAGGATCCATCCAAGTGCTCCAGCCAGAAGCAGAAGGAGACCAGGCCAGAAATGGGCTGGGAAGAAGCTGTGACATGGCTCAGAAGTCCATCCATGTGGGTACCCCCACAGTGTGGCTTAGGCAGGGGCTGGCAGCTGAAATGGGGCTAATCACGTGGAAGTGCGCAGTCGAGCAAAGAGGGACGAGCAGCTCTTTATACCACAACAGTTAAATGATCATTTTGTTATTGTAGCACCAAACAGCTTCCATAAATAACTCTCTAATAGTGAGCTTTCATCATAAGGTCACTTGCTTAGTCCCACATAGGCAGCCACAAACTGCAAGCTGTGTCTGACTCAACCATTTCTCTCACACCCTCTCATTACATGCATTTGAATAAAACTGCTCTGTACCCTGCTGAGTAACCTTTCCAAACCACACTGCTGGTTGGGTAGGGCTCAAGAAAGACAGAGCAATTCAGCTTTGGCATGAACAGAAGCCAACTTTTAACCAGATTGAATTTTCACAGTAAGGCTAATAATTTTTGTGCTAAAATGCAAATAATTACTGTTGTAATTACTTTCCGGCATCCACAGGTGTGTTGGCTGCCTCTCAAGCTGAATAAAAGGACAAGGACGCCTGGTTTTAAAAGCTCACAATATTCCTGCCTTCTGCAAAGTTCACTGAAAACTGGTGGGAATAATTTTCAAAGGTGCATGAGTCTCCTTATGAAAGGCCACAAACTTTATGTTCACTCAGATGTCTGGGATAATTTATTCAAGGTTAAGATTAAGTGACCAGGCAATGAACTTGGTCTCTGTGAAAATGAGCTGGAATTTAATGCAGCCCTCCTGTGTCACATAAAAACATGAATAAGGTCTTACTAGTTCAGAGCAAATATCCCCCTAGCCTGAAAGTGTCCCTAAGTAGATACCTGAGGAATTGTAATAGCAGGAGAAATCAGTGTGAAATTTCTTCCTCCTGCCTCAGCCTACATCCACCAATTTCAGACCAATGGATTTCCTCTGCCTGCCCCAATTTGTCTGTTCAGTTACAGGGGTCTCTGTTATGGAATTCCCCATTTTCCCCTTGGAATAATTTTTTACCTGATATATAATTTCATTTTCCTTGCTTTTTTGGCTTCCACCAAACACTGAGCTGATAAGGAAGCAGGTGCTGTTTCCTAGGGCCTCAGTCCTGAGGGGCTCTGGTTTGCTCAGAAGCAGAATTTTATGTGTGAGTCGTTTGCCATCTTGTGCATCATTCTGCATTCATCTCTATCACACTTCATCTGGTATCTTACAGCCTTGGCAATCATTTTCCTAAGGTCCTTCCTGGTGCCACTTATTTCTCTTTGTACCACTCTGGGCAGCTCTGGGTCACCAGCAAACCTTTCCCATGCTCTGACCTTCCTGACATTATGAATATTTGATGGAGTTGGTCTGGAGGGTTTTGGGGCTGGGGACTTCTTAGGTGCTTCTTTTGCACTCATTCACATTCTCTCTGCATGCAGGACTATCTTTTCTTTCAAGCACACTCCATGAATAAAACACATGCAGAATCTAAAACCAGGAATTTCTTTTAAATATTTATTGGCTTTTCTTTTCCCCAGATGGATGGGCATCTTGGTTTCTCCATCTTTATTTATAAATATGGCATCCACTTTGCCCAGAAGGCAAATGGTATTGCCTTCACAAACAGGGAGGATTTTGTATCTTCAGCATGTGTACATTTCTGCACATTCTCAAATAAGTGTGTAAGGAAATAGTGAAATTAATATTTAATGTGAATGCATTTGACTCCAGTTGCAGAAGGCAGCAGTCTTTCAGTAATTGCTATTCTCTCAGATGTGGCTAATGTCAGAAATATAAGAGAAGAACTGAACTACCAATTAAGCATTTTGGCTGTCCCATGATATTTTGTTTATTTTCACTTTGTAGACAAAAGAATGACTGCAGAGACTAAACACACAGGCTTTCCCTTTATGAAGCTGCAACATAATGGACAAGTAAAGTACAAAATTGCCTCTCTTGTATTAACTACATTTATAATTTTTAGAAAAGTGAGCAGATCAAGGGTCAAATTAACTTAGAATTTAGAAGTGCATTATTAGAATCAAAACAAATATCCATTATGCTGTATATTCCACTTTATGACCACTCCTGAGCTACATGAAGAACACAGTTTTTCTCCAGGCAGACAAAACCAAGACAAATTAACTTTCTTAGAAGTTCAATAAATCCTAGAGCTTGGCAAACATTACTGATCTTCTTGTGCTTAGCAGTGCTACTTAAGGAGATACCACTGTAATGTATTTTTTCAAAGACAGACTGATTTTAGCTCAACAAAGATAAAACAGCTTGGGATTAATTAGGTGCAGTCACACAAATAAATATTAAATAATGATCCATTATAAATTATGTCTTATACAGTTAATATTCATACAAGTTTCATGCAAAGTTTATAAAATTTCTTATAATATTATATTAATTTTTACTCATACCCCACAAAGTTGAAAATATTCCTTTTTTAGACCTTCTGCATTAAGATTTGAACTATACTAGCAGCCACCATGTCCAGCTTGCAAATGCTCTCCAAATGTCTCCAACTACTGAAGCCAGAAACTTCTACCATGTTTTGGCTAATCCTAATTTAATAGTTTTAAAGCACATGTAAGAGAAAACTTTGGAAGCTGTCACACTTCATCAGACAGCAAGGAAAAGCTGTTTCCAGTGAGGAGGGCAGTGCTCCAGCCCAAAGACTGGAAACACATAAGCTGAAGACTTCAATGATTCAATGTGATCAGTTCTTTGAATGGGGACAGGGTTGCAAAGCTTTCACAAGAATGGTTTCCCACAGTGTATGGTAATGCTTTTATTTGGGAATGACACTGAACATCATCTCTACTGAAATATGAGACCCTGTCTCAGAAGTATCACAGTGACTCTTTGAAGAAAGAAACTTGATGTGAGTGTTATATTTAAATTGTATAATGGGTAAAACATAAGACATAAATTTTAAGGGTAAATTTTATTCTTTCAAGGTGCTGCTAGTGCCTTTATTTTAGTTAACTACAAAAATATGTATTTTATCCCAAAGATATACTTTGCATTTAGTTAGGTGAGGATGAAATATAATTCACATGTATGTCATTCCATACATTATATTGGGCCTTAAATTTTTATCCCCTCAAGCATCTTCAGATGCTCATGTCTACTCATAAGGTAATCTGTCCACAACCATTACACCTTTATTCCCCTGTTAAACAGGCTGAGAGCACCTGCCTTGGGGAGAGCACCTCCTGAGCAACCAGGGCAGTGGGTTTGGGGAAACCCAGCAGCAATGTGTCCCTCCACTTCTGCTTGGCCACCTGATACTAGAACATTTGGGATATCCCATCAGCATTGCCAATAACAAGGAATTGGTGTGAGCTTCTTTTTCTTTCACATTAATTGTGTTAAATATGGAGATGACATGATCAGTAAATATTTCTGATCTGGGTCTGATAAATTGGCCTTGTAAAGTGTCTGAAACAGCAGTTGTGGCTTAAAATGTCATTCTGAGACCAAGCAGGCACTGAAAAAAAAGACAAGTAACCCCTCAGTCATGGCACTAAGCTTTCTCTGCAGAAATGCAAGACCCAGGTGCTGTTTGGGATGGCAGGGCTCTTCTCAAAGGGTCATTCCCTGGTGGGCTGAGGTGAGGAGTTTGACAGGCTGATGAGTGGCTCAGCAGTGCTGCTCAGGTGGAACCTGTGTCCCCACTCTTGTCTCCCTGAGCTCTGAGGCAGCACATGGAGGGTGGGCATGCTGCTGGGCTGAGGTACTGGCCCGTCACTGCTTGAGCAGTCCCTGGGGCTCAGCAGGGAAATTGAAGTACTCAGTGGGATTTACATACTGAAGTGAATTCAGAGCACCTGGAGACTGTTGAGCCTATAGTACAGAACTGAGGTTTGCTGTGGTTACCTTGCCTTTATGGCTGCAGTTAATAATTTCCTGGTGTCCCCCCTATGGTGCCACTGTCTAATATAATCCAGAAAATAATTAAGTGCATCAGAAGTTGCTCAGTTCCCTCTTGTGTTGTTCTTCCAGAATGTGGCTGTTAAAAACTCCCTTTGGTGTATTTCCTTAACAGGTTTTTCCTACAAGCACCATAGTTCTGCAAGGAGGAACATTGGAGATGGGCCAACGAGTGAACTAAAATTGATAAAAAATTATCTAAAGGTAACTGTCAATGTATGTGGCATATTGATCATTTCTTTGGAAGTTATTTTACCCGCAAATGATGTCAGTATCTTCTGTCTAATACAAGTGAAAAGTAAACTTTCTTTTGGCTCTGTCATTTTACAAATATGTACATGATCACAACAATGCTGTGATCAGTTTCTCCCATTCATCCTTACTTTAAAACATTTATAGGTATGCATGCATGGGAAAGGGAATAAATCAAGATATCTCTGCACAAGGAGATGTTTTAAAAGATTCAAAAGCCTAAGAGGGGTTGTGGACCCTGGGGACAAACATTCTCAAGTAAAGCTATTCTGTTTGAAATTTTTTTGTTTGTTTTAAAATGTACTGACTAAATTGATACTTTAGGGCCTGGATGTTAAAATCTAGTACACTACAAGTGGGTTATTGCTGCTTATCATCACTTGCTCTATTCATGTTTACAAAGTCCTCTAAATCCCCCGGAGGACTGCTGGGGAATAAACAAGCAGAAATGGTTCTGTATTGCAAAAAGCTGTAGAAACAAAGATGTTTGCTACAGAGCTGCAGGTGAACCTGAGGCAAAAGCACCTGGGGCATCCAACACCTCTCAGAGTGGATCTGCAGCCTAGCAGACCATAATTTTGATTTATTGTGACCTATTTGCTCTTTTTTTTTAGATTTCTATTTCAATTTGCTCAGTCTTATGTCTGGGATTGCAAGGTTCAGGGAGAGAAGTCACCTGTACTTGCCTCAACTGTATTTGAGAGAAAATCTCTCCAGCTCCAAAGGAGAAAGACTGCAAGGAGTCTGCCTTGGAGGCCACTGGATTAATGGATTTCAGATGAATATCCAGGGGAAACTGGAAAAAAAAGGTGAGTAACATCCAGCCAATAGGTGTGATAAACAGATTCCTGGAGGTGAAAGTTTTCTCTTCCCTGTTTCTGGCTGTCTTGGAGCAGTAAGGGCAGGCTGCTCCTCAGGGGAGGGGGGCTGGGGGCCCAGGGGGATGCAGAGCTGGCCAGGGTTTTGCCAAGGGTCAGCACAAGTGCCAGAGGAAGCCTCATCTCCCAAATACTAAAGCTTGTGGTAAACCCAGGAACCATGATTACGTGACAGGGAGGCAGATGACATTCTCCTCACAAGTTTCTATGGCTTCAAATGCACAACTCAGTTGTGTAAAATATGTACATCTTAAGTCTATTCACCAAATTTTTCATTTGTGCGAAATATTATTTCTCTCTAAGTTCATTGGAACCACAACAGGTTATGAAAATCCGGTTTATTTACTGGTTTCAGGCTCTATTGCAGCTGCAAACAGCTATATGAAGGCTGGTCTTTGAAAAAAGGAAGAGCTATAATCCCTGTAAAAAACCTAAGCACTTCCTGAAAACAAGTTTAAGCAAAGCTTTATTCATCTGTTTCTATCCAAAAAGTAGATTGCTAAATAAAATGAGATGTCAGCAAAGTCAGCTAAAGGTTTTACCCCAAGTGATTTGATGGAATTTTGTATTGGCTGAATGGTGCCCTCTGGGGCTCTCATTCTAAAATATTATATAGATCCTCTCTGAAGTAAGACAGTTTTAGAAGTCTGCATGGAGAGAAAATGTGGAACTCTCTAAATCACAGAACAGCATCTCCCCTAATCAGCCCAGCACCACTGATCCTGACATTTACTATACTGCTTTTATCTGAAAGAAACAGCATCTTGCAGCACTGGAAATAGGTCCCATGTAATGCAAAGATAACACTTCTAAGGTGCACAGTTAATGCTTTAATATGCACTTTTTAAGCCATTATTTAGGTTAGACATCTTTCAGACTGAGAGTCCAGGTGTCTCTCTTGATTATGCCAATCCTCTGTCCTATCTGAGACTCTTCCTAGGCAGCTTTACAGATTGTTTAGAGTGCATACATTACTTGAGACCTCATCAACAGTAAAGAATCCAACTATGTGAGCTGAAAAATGTTTGGGTTTTTTCCATTTTATATGCAGTGAGACTGAGACAGTGCTGGACTGTAAAGGGCATCAGTGAAACCTGATGATTGCTAAAGGCATTAAATCCAAATTTCAGGGAGAGGTGTGGTTACTCTGCCTCAGAACCTCATCACAATGCAGCAGAAAGGTACAGGGCTGGAAGGCACAGAGCACCAGGCTGGGGTGTGCAGATCCAGAGTACAAATCCGTGGCTTTTCCCCCAGTATGTCCAGTTTCACCATAGCTCCCAGATGTGGGAAGTGAAAACAGTCACCAAGAGACAAGCCTGAAAACGAGACTCTGGGTTGTACATACGCCTTTTCCCTCACACACACACTTGCAGAAGGCACTGAAATGAATTTTGTTAAGTTATAAATGGAGACTGGAAATAGCCTTACCTGAGTCAGAGAAGGGAGCAGCCCTCCCAAGGACCTGTGGAGAAGGTTGTCTGTGGAGAGGAATGTCTCAGTGGGGATGGAAGCTCCGGCAGGCGCGTGTCCGCAGCCGCGCTGTTCCAGCCCTGGGTCACATCCTTGTCAGCAGCACCGTGGGAGCCAGAGCACACTGAGCTGTGCCAGCAGCACCCAGCTGTGAGGAGCAGTCACAGGCTGGACAGAAGGGATGGATCCAGAGGTACCTGGAAAGGCCTCAGAGGTGGTCCTGTGCAAATCTTACGAAGTTCTAAAAAACCCAGGTGCAAGGAGCTGCATCTGGTTTGGGGCAATCCCAAGCACAAGTACAAGCTGCTGGTACATGTCACCTGTACCTGGAAGGTTCATATTTTTAGCTCCACCTATTTTTTGTGCCAAATCCCCACATCCTCTCTAACTTTATGTCCTTAATGGGGCAAGCAACTTGGCCTATGCCTTACCTGTGACATCACATCCCACCTTTTTGAGGAGCTTCTCTGAATGGGACAGGTCTATTTTTCTGCTACACAGGGATACACAACTCTCACAGCTGATGTTAGCAATATGTAGAATTTCAACAAATAATGTTTCCTTCTACTTCTTTCTGTCCACTTTTCCTTTTTCATTTCGTTTGTGAGTGAGCATGGTTCCTATTGTGTACTTTCCAGCTGTACAAATAATTAGTTGGTGAAGAGGTGATGAAACCATTAGACGTTATTATTATTATCTTTTGTGGAACTATGAAGATAAAACTATACTACCCTTATAATCTGTTATATTGTATTCACAGACTATACAAGTGTAACTCTAGTGAACTATGCTTATTTCATGGAAAGGTTTCAGTGGAAATATTAATGGATTGAACAGTCTATTCAAAAAAGAAGGATGGAAATGTCATAGCATTAAAGATTCATTTAATTTTTTTTTCTTAGAGGAACTAATCTCTCTGAGCATGGTTCTAGAAACATTTTATTATGTCTATCAGGTTTTAATCCCTGCCCTTTATTTCACTTCTTCCAGACAACACAAGGAGAGTTGTAATTGCTGACAACTGCTAAGTCTAAAAGATCAAAAATACCACATTTCTTATGGCAAAGAAAGGAAAAGAAGATAATTTGGAGAAATACCTATATATTCCTCTGACATGAATTCTAAGAATTGTGTTGTTTTCTTTTGGTTAAATCTCCTTCTGGGGATGAATGGAGTGACTCTTGGGGAATGTATTGTATGTAAAAAATTTTTGACTGTACATTCTGCCTGTATTAAACTTATTTTAACCAATCAGCAGTGAGGAACCTTAAAATAGTCCAGTGAATGATTAGATGAAAAAACATTTTTCAGTTTTCTTTCTTTTCCCCTATTTCTTGCCCCTTCTCTTCTTTTAAAGACAGATATTTATTACTATATTTTAAAATTAAATTTGCAAACTTAGAAAAATGATTCTTGAAAAAGAATCTGCTTCTTGTTTCCCCCTTCCCCAAATGTCACTGTTTATCTACAAAAGTGGGTCACATTACTTGATCAGTTAAGTGTCCAGAGAATCAGGCCATGACCCTTTCAGTCACATGTAGTCATCAAAGATCTCTTGCAAAGGTAATTTAGGTCTCTCCATTCTTCCTGTTGGAATATACATGATCTTTCTTCTAGGCATGTGAACTCATCCTAGCCCTGGCTATTCCCCAGGTGAACCTCCAGACAAGTGGCTGTAAATTATAATGCCTTTATTCAGATGTGTGGTGGGTTACCACTGAAAAACTGTGGTGATTTATGTAGGAACTCTTAAATACTTGACATTCTAGCAGAACCTTCTTTCCAATTACAGTGACTACACTTCTGTCTGGTATTTACTGGTCTTAGAAATGTTAAAATAATTGTGCCACATCTATAGATTTTGTATTACACCTGCCAAGGGATGTGCAGGTCCACCTACAGTTTCATTTCAATGTTACTAATTTTTCACTTGCAGTGTTTTGTTCCTGTGATGCAATCACCTATGAAAAGACATTATGGCATTTTTGAATGCATATGTTACAAACTGGTATTATATCTGTGCCATCAGTGTCACCAGTGCAATAGAAGCTGTGTTTGGAATTCAGTGGTGACTCAGAGCACACCAGTGATTTTCAATTTCCCAACTAATGACCTGCTCAGTTACAAAATATTATCTGAAATTTGTCTTCTATGTTGGAGACACTTCTGTGCTTCTTGGATGAAATGAAAGTACTTAATGGTGCTTTTCAACAGTTAGACAATAAATATGTGTAATGCAGACAGCAGTGTAGGTTCAGTAATGTGCCACTGTGTTATGCACAGCCCCTGGCTGGTTTGGTTTTACAGACAGTGCCTGGGTGCCTGGGGCAGCCTCTGTCCCTCGTGCTCACACATAGTCTGTGAGCAGCAATGGGAGAAGGAAGCCCAGGATATGCTGTATTGAACTCAAAACTGCATTCACCAGAGAAAGGGGAAGAAGCAAGGTCAGAGAAAGAGCTAGCACAAAGACTGAGCATAGACAAAAAAAAGTGCTTTTTGCATTCTTCTAAGAATAATTGGGTATGATAACCTAATTTTGTGTGATAGCAAATACCTACTCTCCTTTTCTCTCTGAGACTTGATTACAGTCATGAATGAGAAGATTTATTTTAAGGGCTTTTGATTGATTGGGCTGGGGGTGGGAGGAGGTGCAACCTGTTTTGGAGAGTGAAATATAAAACTGATACAGTTATTAATAAGCATTGTGTTGCATAAGCTTGAAGCTGTGGCTGCTGGCCTGAAGGCCAGTCTGTGTAAGGGGCAATACAAAGGTACAGGACTGACAGCCCCTGCTTTGAACAACTGACCTCAGAAATTAGGTGTCCACTTCTTTTCTTTTCTCTACCTTGAGCTGAAGTTGCCCAGTTGGACAGCCTTCCCTGTGATTGTATGCTTCAAACTTATTGTATCCAGGCAGATGTTATTGTAGATGACAGGACTCACATGTTGGAGCTGTAAGGTCTCTTGATAATTCACAGAATGGTAGAACACACTCACACCAAGTGTGGGATCCCTGCCAGAGCAGGGATTGTGCTTGTGTGGTTGCTGGCCCTAAATTAGTTTCAGAGCAGCCCATTGTGTTGTCTTGGCTTTGGGTGTAGAGGTTGATTTGTGCAAGACAAGATTTGTGCAAGAGCTGCTGCAGGGGTCCTCCCAGCATGTGGAGGACCAGGAGCCCCTGCAGACCCTGCACAGCCCCTTTGGCAGAAAGGTGAGCTGTGGTCCCTTTGGAGGGGATGTGCAGAGCAGAGGACTTCTGCTCCCTCCCTGGTCATCCCAGCTCCTGCAGCCTGGCTGTGTCTAAGATCCATCAACAGCTGAGAATGATTTTTTGAGGTTGGGCTCCTGTAGAACTGCTGGGAAAAAGAGACTCTAAGATGAGCTGGTTAACCTTTGCACACACTCTTGTAGCCTTATATCTGTATAAATAAATCCTGGGGACACAAGTACATTGTGACTTACAAACTTATCCTCATAGCCCAGTAAGTGTGTTCTTCCACTGCAATGCAGCCCTGTGAAGTGAGGATCTATTTCTCATTCTCAAAGCAATGCTCTTCTTTGTTGAAGCACCTTTTTCCTGAAGCACCTGCTCGTTCTTCTCTGCTTGTGTTTCTTTTTAATTGACTGTCTATTGACAATCAGGAACAAATTAATGCCATTTAAGTTCAAACAAACAATCAAACCCACCCCTTACACCAATATGTAGCTGGTTGAGGTGAATTGCTTGCCACCTATAAGGAGCAGTTTCTATTTCTCCAGTGTGATGAAACACTCTGAATTTGTGCTATGGGTATTTTAATTCTTTTTAGCATAATAGGTCTTGAGAATATTAAACAGAAGAGTATCTGAAAGTAAAAATCCAATGTCAGTCACAGACAGAAGGGCATGATTTGTTTCAAATGAATCCCCTTAATCTTTGACAGGTATATTCCTTTAGGTAACTTTTTCTAATTTGCATTTATGATGCTGAAATATAAGGTGATACTGTCTTAACACACAATCAGCAAGGAGCTATCTTCCTTTCTCTCAGCCACAGTACACTTTCAAGTTGAAGATGTGAAAATGTGGAAGAGAACGCATGAGAAGCGGCGAGCTGCTATCCCTGGAAGTAATTTGAAGGGCTCACACTGGAGTGTTTGGGCAGGACTGAGGTGCTCTGTGGCTCACCCTGGAGCCTGGCTGAGAGCGTGGCTGTGCCAGGCTGGCAGGGGGGCACAGCAGTGAGTGCCTGGCTGGGGCTTCCAGGGACAAAGGGCTGCAGCCACCAACCCTTCCCCAAAGGCTGACATCTGGTACCTCTTCTGACCTCAGAGAGGAGGAGGGCTTGAAGAGGAAGTTTTCTTTATGACCTTCTGTAGGTAATGGTGGTGTTTCATTTCCTCATCTTGATCTCATTTTTTGAAATCACTTTCATATTTTTCTGATTTCTCTTTCACTACCATTTCCTTATTTGGTAGCATTAATTTCTTCTTTTTGATTTTCCTTCCTCTCATTCATCTCCATATTTCCTCTACTTCCCTCTGTCTTTCCATATTCCTCTTCTAGTTTAGTTTTTGTTCTTTTTCCCAAGCTTTTTTCCCTCTGAATCTTGATCTGTGCCTCCTTACTGAAGGCTGGGTATGGTTCCCCTTGCATGCAGGACATTGCTATGACAGCTTTGGGAAGCCTCCTCCTCCTCCATGCAGTCCCTTTGCTGTTTTCCCAGTTTATCCAGTTACTAGCAGGTCAGACAGAGGAGAGACTGGATAATCTATCACACAAGTTACCTCTTTAACTAAGCTAGGATTATAAAAGGCAAGAAAAAAAAATAGAGCTGCAAAATGGAAGTTTTGTAACTTCCCTGAATGAAATGCTTGTCTCTGGAACAATATCCAAAAGCAGATTTGCAGAGAAAAAAATAGGAATGAAGAAGCACATATTATATTTCCTCTGGGAATTTCTGGCCTCCATACTTCATTGTTAGAAACCTTTTGAGCCTGGATTTCCTTTGTGTGTTTCTCCTCAATGCACAGAATATGCTGGTAAGGCTGAGGAGGAAATGTTATTTCCTGAAGGAATCTCCACACAGCTTAGTTCAGGTTTTGTGTCTCCCCGGATCTTTCTACAGCTCACAGAGAGTGTCAAGGGCAGTGACCAAAACTCTCAACCATTTCCCTGGTAAGGAGGGAAACATGTTGGAATCATTTCCCCAATCCTTCTATTTCCATAAAGTTAATGCAATATTTTGGGAGCTCAATATGGCAGGTAGATTGTTGCTCCTTCTAATCGCTGATATTTCTTGGGTTGCCACTGCAAAAATTGGATAACCTTTTCTTTTAACTGCCTAGCTGTGGATGATTAGCCAGTTCCCACCTTTCCATATCACAGCATGGCAGTGTGCCAGAATGCAGAAATTAGGCACTCAGTCCCTTATGCCTCCCATTTCCTCTCTGGCATCAACTTAGATTCAGCCTTTGCTGGCACTTTACCAGTGGTAGAAGAAAAATGTAAGAATCTAGGTTTTAAATGGTTCCTTATAAACTCCTGTGTCCTGTGGGGTTTTTTCCACAAATCTTTTATTTGCTAAGAAGAAATACCTCATAACTATGTGTGAATCGAAATATTTGTTTAGTTTGGAAAATCATTTTGGTTATTACTATTGGAGCCTTGTGCTTCTGACCTTAGTTCTATCTATGTATTTTCCCCTGTACTCACTAGACACAGAATGATTAGTCTCCCAAAATGTACAAGGTGTGGGTTAATTTTTTTTTGTTTCAGTTATCCTTTCTTCATCTTTTTGAACACACAACTGGAATACTATGTGGTATTCAGGATATGGTGCAGTTTTATGGCAGGAATAAGTTTGTGTTGTTTGACTCTTAGTATTTATTTCAATTTCAATTTTTTAATTGGACAGGTCTCTCCAGAAACTGCTTTTAAGTCTTTTGTTTTGACGCCTAAATTGATGAAGTAATTATTGTCCTGCTAGGTGCTTTCAGATGTTGTTTGCTCAAACAGTGCATTTACAAGTACTTTTACAATCTTGAAATGCTTCTGCTTTCTGCTGATCCGACCTTCCCAGGGTGCTAAAAGGCCAATTAGGCCAGAATCCATAACCTATCAATCTAAATGGGAGAGACACCTCAAAACCCATGAAGACCTAGGCCCTCATGACACCAGTTTTATAAGTTCTTTGCAGGGTGTGTAAGTGCAGTCAGCCCTACAAACCCTCCTGATGTTGTGCTGGCAGATGCCATTCAAAGTCTCAATCCTCACACTGTTCAACTGCAGGTTTTAAAGACAGAAATGGGGAGGAAGAACTCTCTTGTTGCACACTGGATCCGAGAGCTCTTTGGCTTTCATGGATCTGCAGCTGTCAAAGCCACAGTTCCAAGAGCTATCTCCACTACTGTAGGGGATAATTAGGGATCATTCAGCTGATCAGAATACTCCAACAGGAAGAGAGATCTTCAGACACATTCTTTTATAACTCCAGCATTCATTAAAATTTTGGTCACATTATGTACGACATTGCAGGTGCTTGCAGATTCATACACTGGAATGTTTTCCCTTTCATGCTCTTCTCTCTCTCTGTGAGTGCCAGTAATGTGAATACAATCATTTTCATGGACACTGAAAAACAGGCAATTATGGAATAAAAACACTTCTGCTTGTGCTGGCAGTGGGTGAAGTGACAGGAGCATTAATTATGCTTGAAAGCACAATAATACAATATTCAGGAAGTGAGAAAATCATCTGGGCATGGAAAACATGTGGTTTTTTCTTCTTTATGATGCTGTGAAATTGTTGTGGACATGGACCAAATCCACTTCTCAGTCATGATGTTGATGCAAATGAACAGAAACGATGTTTACTTGCAGTGAAGCATTAGTTTGCAGCAGTGTGATAGGAAGCTGGGTTTGCCACACACCCCAGTGAGAAGGTGATTTTGACCAGCTGTCTAATTGTATGTAAAGCAATTGGACAAACTGTCTTCCATATCTTTGAAATTTGAATTCAGGGCCAGAGCTGAACTGTGGTCTTATCTTACTGCTGAGAGAGGCTGCACCAGGCTAGAGAGAGATGCAGGCTCTGGATATCTTTGGATTGCAGGGCTTGAAGTCTGTAACCAAATGCCATGGCTTGAGTCTTGTAAGAGCTGTATCGAGAGATGTGGGACTCCAGAGGCTCTTTAAAATGCTGTTTGTTGTATCCAGACAGCAATCATGGGTCGTGGGTGCCAGAGCCCAGCCTAAAGCCATCAGCCACAGCTATAGGCATGTCTGAAGTCATCTTAGATCTGGTCACAATACATTATATACTTTTCTTTACTGATCATCTTAATACACAGCACCCAATCAATACCTTTACTATTATCTATAGCCTATCATAACTACTTACATTACAATATTCATGCTACTATTCTCCAATCACAACAGGTTAGTATGTTACAGTTTAAGATAGAAGTGGTTTTTCAGTTTTCTTGCAGTGGAAAATTCGGAGACCTTTTTTCTACTTACAACATCAGCATGTCTATTTATTTCTTGTATTTTCTGCTTGGTAAAAAACATCTTCTGTTTGAGGTGGGCTTATCCTTTGTTCTAAGTCATAAAAACCTTTCTTAATTAACACACCCTTTGCCTTCTTAGTTATCCAGTAAGACTGGCTCAGCAGTTCCTTTAGACCTTTGTTATTCTTCTACATCAAAACTTGCTTCCATCTCTATTCCATTCTCAGTTTCTACATTCAAAAATCTTTCTGCCAAGCATACATATCTGTGAGACTTTCTTGTCAAACTTTGCCATCCCAACAGAGTCTCCCTCAGTGGAAGGGGGAAGAAACTCTGCAATCCAGCTAGGAAAACAGCATGAAACTCAAATACAGCTAAGCAGCCAATAACTATATCAAAGTGAGTTAGAGAGACGCTGACCAGAGTTCCATCTAAAAAGCATACCTCAAACAGCTATTCATTTTTGTCTGACCTACATAGCTGTAGTAATTTTATAAACAACCATAGTTCATTTTAAAAACTGGGCACTTCACAGTTTTTGAAGTGTGAATTGAAATGTACAGGGCAACTTTTATACTGAGTGGTCTGCAAAGATTGCAACTGTATATGCCACCATGTTTTAGTGGCTTTCAAAAGTGTAGATAGTTGACGTCTGAATTGAAAAAGAAAAAAACAAAAGTGAAATGTGGTGGGATGGTCAGAGCTGGGCTCTTTTCTTGGGTGACATAAGCCATTCATTTCAGTCTGGTGCAGGTACTGGAGTTCTTGTGGGTCGTATGTGCATGAGATCAATTAATAAGAAATTATATGTTATTATAAAGTAAAAGTATAAAAGATTTTGTGAAGTAGAATGGCCTGTGGAAGACTAACCTATATAAAATCTTCCTTACAGTATCATTTAATTAGGGCTTTACACTGCATTCCTGACCTTGTCAGCTGAATGTCTCATTGAATCACTTCAGAATTACTAAAATGCCCATTGTTTCAGTAGTTGACTGATGCTGGGAAAATGTAAGTTTTCAATATATTCAATGCTGCTTTTTAATAGGCATAAATTTAATCAAAACTGCTCCTAATTTCTGAGCTCAAAAACTATGATCCTGAAGCCAGCTGAAGAAATGTAAGTTGGCTTATAATGAAAAGATTAGATCAAAAGAAAACAGTGAAAAATCTTGTCTCATTCATTTAAAGCATGTCTTTTCTACTCCATTTTGTCCTGGTCCTATCTTTTTTTGCTTTTATTGGGATTATAATTGGACTGAAAGTGAAACAAATTGGAACTGTTTGTGTAGGTTGCTGGGAGTGCCTAGCTGACTGATCCACCCACTTATTTATAAATGAAAACAAAAGATATTTTTCACTTTAAAAAGTTAACAGTCTTCAAATATTAAATGTTTTCTCTATACAATGACATAGTCTCTGTTTTCAAATAGTTTTCTGTAAAAGCCCTTTCAAATGCTCTGTGGTCTCTTAGACCAAGATAATGCAAGCCTTTAATTACAAAGCTGCTGATTCTGGCTAAAAACCACAATGCTTTAAAACGGTTTCTAAAACCTGTTTTGTCACATGACCTTTGAAGAAGACACAAAGGTAAGATAGATGATATAAATGACAAAGAGAGAGAAACTAATATGAAAAAGCAAGTAAAAAGAAATATCACTTCTTTAACTTGTTTTGGTGTCTTTGCTGAAAATCTTAAATGGCCTGTCAATAATATAACTCTATTTAAGTTTTCTTCCCCCTGAGATTTATATTTGAGTAAAATAATGGAGAAATACTGAATGGTGTAGCACGGAGATTGTGCTTGGTATCAGGTGAGATTAAATGACCCCAGTCTTTATGTTTTCCAATTGCCTTTTCATTTTTACATTTTTTATTATGTGGACTAACCTCCTAAAACCTTGAATGAGGCAGTGTTTCAATCACACACCAGCTTGTCTATTGAAAGGTCAGTCTATCTAAATGTCAGCCAGCTCTTCCTTTTGTACTTATATTAAATTCAATGATTTATCTGGTGTGTTTCCTAGCAGATCTTTTGTTAGACAACCAGGTTTACAAAAAAGGCAGTGAGCTGAAGGGATGTTTAATAAGTGATAAATGGGGATAGAGGATGATTTGGAAAAAACAGTGCAATTTTCTTAACTCTAACAGGTTGAAATTGCATATTTTAGCTACTTCATTTTTCCAGTTTTTCTACCTCAGATCACTGAGCCCCAAGAGCACCATGTCAAACAGGGAGGTGCTGCTTCTTCAACTGGTTAATGAAGCACAAAGAAAGAAACCCCCAAACCCACTGAAATCAGAGCAAGTCTAAGGAGTTGTTTCCTTGGACAAGTCTGCCTTTAGGAGACATCTCTATCTGGGACTGTCACCCACAGTTCCCTTTGTGGTCACCTTTGAGGCATGACTCCTTCTGTCTGTGTGAATACCTGCCCTAAGGCGAGAGCAGCTGGATCTCAGATGTGTACTGTTCCTCTAGAAACAACCAAGTCCCACTCACACCCTGCTTGGGCCTTTTCTTTCCCAATAACCAAACAGAAAGCACCCAAAGAAGGGGAGGAATTTTGCTTTTTGGATCAATGCAGTACCAGGGTTTTGAAACACATTTTGCAATTCCGAGTGTCCAGCACACAGAGATCTGGCATTTGCCGACTGATCAGCAATGCTGAAGATAGAATGAAAACTGGATTTCAAAAATCCATCACCCACACCTGGCACGTGACTAAAGATCACTTCTCTTAGAAATAGTAAGGTTGCATAGAGTATTTAACTGCATAAATTAAGATACTGTCCATTTTGGTACATGAATTGTGCTCAGTTCTTGGTATCTAGTGCACCACCCTTCCAAAAGTAAGTGCCAAAAATCACATAATATCTAACAGGGAAAAGTAGCTCCTTTGAAGACCTCTAGAGAGAAATACAGTCCTCTGAAATAAGGACATCTAAATTAGATATCTGGTTCCCAGCCTGTGTAAATAGCTGCCATACCCCTTCGTTGTGACAATCTACCCAGCAGACACTCATGACTCTGCCTCAACTAAGTTGTCTCTGCATTTACACATGGAGCAACTTCACTACAGACTCTGCAGGGTGTCCTGTCTAGTGTTCATTTGCTGCTGGAGAAGAACATGGCTTTCCAATAGATCCAATATCTCATTTGCACTATCACCTGGACATCCCCTGTCCCCTCTTGGATGGCACACAAATCTGTGTGTGGGCAGTGGAAGCACTGCCCCAGAGTGGTTCATCTTCACCAAACTGAGGTTTCTGCACAGTGGAGGTCTACATCAGCACTAGTTATGGTCCAGTGTCTTTAGAGCCCCTGAAAGAAACTGGCAATAAAGGAGTGCAATTCATCCACCCATTTCAGAGACCTACACAAGGGTGCAATAAATGGCACTCTACAAATGTCCTTTCTGTCCACTGAGTATAAAGGGAGTCTAAAGTTAACAGCTGAAATGTTTATAATTAAGTAAATTAATCCTATGGTAAGCTGCATATTCAAAAGCAAATCAGTAATAGAAAACCAATGGGATAATATTCATTTTTATCATTAATACCCTGGGTCAATCTGTCTTGACATTTTTCTCTGTAAGGAAATTGTGTATTGAAAAATCAACAAAGTATGAGTTGCTTAAATATGTGGTTTAAATAATTCCATGCCTTTCTGGAGTCATTTTGTCCCACTTAGCAATAAGAAAACAGTTACAAATATGTTCCCATACTCCCACTTATTCCTTTTATGTACAATTGACATTTATTATTCTATTTTTTTCTCTCTTTTATCTTTCAGCATGTATTTTCTTTATAAGTATTAGAAATCCTAGGGTGGTAGGAAAGAATGAATTTAAATAGTTGATCTGAAAGTTTTACCTAATTTCTCTGTGTTTGCCATTCTAAATTACCTTTTTTCTTTGGTTTTAATAATTTGTACTAAAAGATTTTAAATCTCTTTTGATTTTAATTTGTGAGAGAAATGCTGTTGAATATTTATCCTTCCCATCAAACAGACTATTGTAGGCCTGTTTTGATCTCACTCCCAAACAAGTGAACCCAAGAGCTTTTAAGATAAAATATAAAGGATGATGAAATTACATTTAAACTGCAAAAGAAATACAAGGTTGAAGGTAAATTTAGCATCAAAGCCACAGACTTGGTCAAAGGAGAGCTCTCATTTGACTCCTTTGACACAGCACACAAGGATTCTTGTGCAGTCCTTCACTGTAGGATTTACAGCCTATGTCAATGAGCTGAGCTTGCTCTGGGGCTCTATGTCTCTTGTGGATTTTTCCTCTACCATTATGTTCTGCAGTTTTACTGCTTTGAGGGGTAGGAAGTCTCTTCTGTGTTCACTTTCAGTTTATTAAAAGAGTATTGAACCCAGATGTGCAATGTTCTGGTACCACAGAATGAAATTAATATCCTGTCAATTATGGTTTTGCCCATGTTACCTGTGCTAATCTCAGCCAGCAGCTGTTGCTGCCCCAAGACTTTTTCATGTCTGACACTTAATATCAGTGCTTCTCCAAATTCAACCAAAACCATCATGATTTGAAAGAACTTTCATTTGTAAATGCATTTGTTATATTTGAAATTTAATGCAATTTCTTTGAAAGTGGAAGCTCCAAGCTATGTTCAGCACTGTTCCACAGATCAATACCAATTATAATCCATACTGAAACTGAGCCAGCGAATTTGCTTTGACCAAGCCTGTGTTGTATGTAAACACAGATCTGTATGTGCCCAGAGTTAGCAAACTAGCAGTTTTCATGTATGCTAAAGAAAGATTTGCTTAAAGAGATAATGTTACAGAATAATGAGTTGTTCCCACAAACCATCTGTTCTTCTCCAACACTAAAAATAAAACTCTGAATCCAATTCCTTTGTTTTGATTAAAGGTTTCTTTGCAAATTACTGTTTCTGAACTTCAAAAACAGAGAATGTTTTAATGAAACCCTGGATTGGAAGAAAAATGTAATTATTTCCTGTATACTGTTAATAAATGAATGTTATCTGTGGGTTTTTAACAGTTTTAGAAGCCAAACCTCCATGTTTTTGCTGTAAAACAGTGAAGCTATTATATTCATCCTGACAGAGAGTTCAAGAGAAAGGGAGTAAGAAAATCCCAGGGCACAAGATCTGCCATTTGTGAGAAGCACTATTTATAAAAAGATGCTTTTCTGATTTAGGAAAGGAACATGGTTTTAGAAGACACTTTTTTTTTTGTGCCATACTTCACAAGCCATTTCAAAAATCCTGCTTAATTTTATCATCTGGGAAATGCTCCATGCAAGGCCTAAAGTTCAAAAACTGCAGGAGCCAATCCTCCCTCGCTCTTCCAGCTGGTTGCTCTCTCTGCTCCTTCCTCAGTAAAATATCTCTGCTGCCAAAAGGCCCTTCAGTGTCATCAAAATGTGCCTGGTGATCAGGGGCTATAAGAAAAAGGGTACTCCCAGAGTGACCCCTTTCCTGACCCCAGCCATGCCCAAACAAGTCTGTCTGCCTCTATCACAAGATAGGCACAGCACAGGTCTCTCTGATGCCTGGGGTCTGATTTTTAAGACATAGCCTGAGCCAGAGAACAAATGTGGGAGCCCCATTTCCTTAATACCCATCTTCTATAACTCCACCATTTACTAACTCTACACCCAAGAGTTTTAGCACACATAATAAAGAGAATATGCCTTGATTCTCTTGTGAGTTGGTCCCCAGAAGCAGAGTGCCTCAAGGGACTAAGGATGGCTAACAAGAACCACTAAGCCAACAGGGCCCTTGCTAAGTCAGGTAGATCTCTGTACCTTTTACAGACTTATCTTTCCTCCCTGCCTGCCCTTCACATCTTCCATGAGCTGAGACATGGTCAGGAAGGAGAGTTTGCCTCCTCTGCAGCATCTTTGTTCTTGCTGATGGTATTATTCCTTTATCACATGCATGGTAGAAACAAACCTCAGGAGAAGGTGCAAGAGAAATATCACAAGCTCCTGGGTATCTGGCATCTTGGCCTCTCTGAAAAGACCTACACAGTGAAAGATTGCACAACCTGCTCAGTGGGTACCAGGACCTGTGAAGGAGAGGCAGACTTTAAATTTATTAATGGTTGCTGCTGTTCCTGTTATAAAAACTAGCTGAAACAGCTGATGCCCTTTGAGCCCATTATGTGAAAAGTTTGTTCATCTGTTAGTTTGCAGATGAGTACATTAAATTACTATAAATGCTTGGGTTGATCTGAATTAGGGCAGAGGGTTTCAGAATAATCACAATAAGGTCCTTCATGAATGAAGAAGAGATGGGAGTTACTATTTCCCTACAGTTACGAGCTGGATGCAGTCAGTGCAGCAGACTGTATTTTCTATCTCTGTAATGATGAGAATATTTGTCTGGATCCCCTTGCCAGGGATTCCCTGGGATTCCAGTGGCTCAAACCACAAGGGAAGACAACCCTGTTGAGAGCAAGGAAGGTTTACAGTTATCAAATGCATGAGGTTTTTCTTAGGTCTGTAGATTCTGTGACTGCTTATCACACTCTGGGGGCCTTCCTTAGGGTCACAAAAGCAGCAAGTTTTTCTGCAGGAAATGCCCAGTACCATCAGCATTCTCAGAGGATTACAGGATCTTTCAAGTAGAGACAAGACATCAGTGGCAAATGCATGATAGAATCTCCTTCCATGACCTGTTTCCTTTCAAGTTTTCTCCTCTGGCACATGTGTTTTTCGTGAACTCCAGCATGTCTTTGAAGTGCTAACAAGTATGTTGGTACTCCTTTCCTAATGTCTGCTGTGAAAGAACTTCATAACACTGTCTTTCAGTTTCTCTTTGAGAAAGCCTTCTTCTCTGGCTCTTGGATCTATCTTGAAATGTCTATTAATGTGGAATTATTTATAATCACATGAAATTTAATGCTAATAGAGCTTAGTACTCTTTTTGTCATCACACATCACACACTAAGGAAATCCTCTAAAGGTCACTTCAACAAGTCCTCATCTTGGAAGCCATCACCTCATGGATCTTTCCTGGGTTGGTCTTCAAAATCAAAAGATAAAAATCTACAAGTTATCCAAGAAAAAGCATCAGGTTCTTAGGAGTTGGGGTTTTTTTTTGTTAAATTCTAGGCCACAGAAAGCTTCTCTTTCACAAGACACGTAAAGTCCTATCATGGGTGAGAAATTGCACAGTGCAAGTTCCCTGAGAGGCACACATTTTAAAAACTGACCACACAAATTAAACAGAAAGAGACTGGAAAACATCCACCTGTCTTGTAAAGTTAACAACCTTCTTTCAAGTTTCCAAAAATATACTACTGGTTATATACTTTGCTGTTAATTGCCTGATTCTGGACATTTTTGTTTCATTGCTAGATCATAAAGCTGCACATCCTTAGCTCTTTCTACATCGTCCACATCCTTTTCTCTTGCTACCTCACCCACTGTACTTAAAGAAAACAACATACCAGGTTTTCCCCTTAACAAAGCTGTCTCCTGAGTCCTGGTGAATGTAAACTGGGATAATCCCCACTGAAGCCAGCAGTGATACAGCAGTGAAACCAGTGCTGAGAAGATAAGGTCAGGGGACAGACAAACAATAGGGCCTGAACCAAAACAGACTCTGAACATTGCTGAGAGATGAATACCAACATTTCATAAATGTCTCCTCTTTGTTAAATGCTTGATTGCAGTGCTGGGGAAAGTAGGGTTGGAACAAAACCTCTGGTAGTGCCTGTGCTAATAAAACATTCAAGACTGTGCCAATAAGGTAGATGAGGAGTCTGTTGCCCAGTCATGGCAGCCAGTGGCACAAAACTTCATCCATACTGAACAGAGTCACACATACATTATATATATACATATATGTGGAAGAGTTAACTAGGACTGTGCTCTGGACACCAGAATAAATTGTTCTAGCAAGGGAGATGTCAAATAAACAATGTGACAATCTTTCAAATGTTGAGGTTCTTAGTCCATTGCTCTGGCACTATTTAGTTTACAAGCTCAGCTGAAACTTCAGAAAGCCTCTCAGACAGTCCCCTGCTCCAGGAAAAGATCAGCTCTACAACCCAAGATATTCTGCCAAAAAACTGCTGTTTAACCTCTTCTTTGCAAAAAGTTCGTGTTGGAAATGCTACAACTGCTCTCGGCGACCAAATCCAATGCTCTGTACACACATCAATAGAATTTTTTCCTGTGGTCCCAGTGAAGTCTCCCACTGCCTCATCTCAGGCTTGTTATTACTCATCCTGTCCACTGAAAGTGCAGATCCAAATATAGACAATTTAGAGCACATATATGCCATGATTCTGACCCATCACTTACTTACATTAAGTGTGGAAATATGATGAAGTAATTCAAATCCATCACGAATGCACATTCTCTTACATGCCAAAGGGAAGGAGCAAGTCCTCTGCCATTTAATAAAATCTAGTTCTAAATATCATCCTTTAAACAAATCATCCTAAGATAAATAAACTGTAAGTTAAAGCTCTCCACTGTTCCACCTAGAAAAAAAGATCCAGCACTAGAGTGCAGGAATAGTCTTTACTTCAGTAAAGCTCAAATAAAACTCAGAATATTTGTTTTTGTGAGACTTTGCTCATTTATAAAGTGCTTGTTGCTATAGCAGCTCAATGCTTGTAACAAACTTGCATAAACAGAAATTCTTATAAAAAATGTGTTGTAGTAGTTAATGACTTATTCCTGTGTCTCGACTAAATTCACATGGCATGATCTGACACGTGAGAACACTGGCCATTGGGGTTGCAAAGGCCATATATAGGGACATTTCCATTTTGTCTTGCAATTAGCCTGAATTGATGTGTATACATATAATCCTGTGGAAGTTTCCACTGTCATTTGCACTTTAATAGAATAAATATCTTTAAGAATGTTTTGGAAATTTGTTATCTGGATATATAAAGCTCTCAGCTCTTAGGATGAAGGACTACATACGCTATCAGTATAGAATGACTATAGCCTTGGCCTAATTTGGAAGTGGTGTGTTAAGGGATATAAAACATATACCAATGATCTACAAGGTCTTCAGGTCAGCATGAGCTAAGGCAAGCAAAATGTCACAGCAATATGTCCCCTTTCAAAAGTGCTATGAAGTCAATCCTCTGAAACTGTACCCAAACAGCAGAATGGGCAGAAGCTGTTGGAGCCAGGGTGTCTTTCACTCTTCATTCCTGTGTGCATTGAGAGCCCTCCTGAACTCCTTTCCAGGACCATCTGTTTCTGCCAGACCCAGACTTGCCCTACTGCAGTGGTAGAAACACAACCCTTCATAGAAATAACTTCACAGATAAGTTGCTCATCAGCACGGACAATTCTGGAAAGAAAAGGAAATGAGAAATGGCAATGAATATGTCATTAAGGCATTCAGAGAGCTGGTCATTGGACTGATTTCTTTCAGCATTTTTTTCCATCAAAATGTCATATGGGATATATTTGTTGACTATAAAAGCCTTGCAGATTTCCTATGGCAGTTTTTCAGGAAGCTTCAGACAAAACCAAAATGGAGAAAATGTCCCATCTGTTCAGATACTGGATGCATAGCTGGAATTGAGCAGAGAAAGGCAATGCAGGCAAGGAGAAGAGGCAAGGCAGCAGAGCTGAGGAGGGACCAGGAGTATCTGACAGCATTGCAAAACAGGTGGTAAAAAGATTTGTCTTTTTCTGTCTGTGATGAAAACATACCATTCAGAGCAGCCTGTTTTGGCCATGTTGCTTACACAGCTGTAGGGTGCCAATTTGTGACAGTCAGTCACTTCTCCCCTTCCACCAACACTCCAAGCCTGCACTCTCAGCTGTGCTTCACAGCCCAGAAGAGCATCTTGTGAAGGATCCTGCTGCTGGGGTTAGAAGCCCATCTGTGAGTGACAACGGGCTCACAGCTGGGCATGGAGCAGGTCTGGAATGACAACACCATTTTTGCTCAACAGAGGGATTGCAAGGCAGCCAGTGGTCTCCTGCTGGGCCTGGTGGCACAGCTGTGCCCAGGAGGATTCAGATGCTTAGAGGTGTAGCTGCAACCTTCTCAGGGGACTCTGCTGAGCAAACATTCCTGGAAAGGTGAGGTTTTCCTGATGGCCCCAAGCACCACTTCTCTGGCTGATACTTTCTATGTCACTGATTTGTTCCAGGCATGTCAAATGGGAGAGTAATCGGGTGTTGATTTTTCACTATTTTGCATTATTTTGCATTATGTTGTCCCAAGCAGACCGTACTGCAGGGACATGAATCCTCAGCTTATCCTGGAGGTGCTTTAAAGATCCAGTAGAACATAACCAGGTATTTTTGATGCTAGCTTAACATATATATCCTTATAGACTACAGTGTGTTAATCCTGGCTAATAGCTGAGCCCACACAGCTGCTCGCTCCCCACTGGCAGGAATGGGGAGAGAATTTGAAGAACAAAAGCCAAAAACCTGTGTGTTGAAATGCTAGGCAAGTGTTAATAGTTTAATAGCTGAACCCAAGCTGCTTGCAGAAGCAAAGTAAGTGTAAAGCACTTTTAAGTGTAAGTACTGCTCAGCAATAACTAAAACACCCTCATGGTATCAACACAGTTTTAGTCAAAACTCCCAATCATGGCACCATATGAGCTGCTGTGACGAATGTTCACTGCATCCTAGCCAGACCCAGCACATATCCTCATATATGTTTCTAGTATAGGTGGCTTTGCTTAGTCTCTCTTACTGCTTCCTAGGAATATTTTTTACCAGTAATGATGCTAGTAATGTTAGTTATTGTTAATTCAGCAGTCAGTATAGAATAGCTAATGCTTTTCCATCAAAAATGCAGAGCTTTTTCCTTGCATAGAGCCAACCAGGAGCTGTTGTTCTTTGCAATAACCCAGCTGAAGACTTGTCCACTTCTGGCATTTTCCTTTAGTAGCCAGAATTACAACCTATAGAAACGTGGATAGGAGGGGTTTTGGTTAGGGAGGGCAACATCTGCCATAGCATCATGGATCAGCTGGGAGATCTGGAGTAAGGTGCACATCATAACTTTTAGAGACTCCACATAATTTGATGAGATGCAGATTGTTTATTTCATATGTAAGTGCAAATGAATTAGGTTTGAATCATTCTGGCAGTAGTTTGGCAGAGGAAAGTTTGCTGATTTGTTGAACAACAATGATTCATTCACTCTGAAGAGTTCATAAATATACAGAAGTAATATATTCCAAGAAGAAGCAGTTTAAAATCACTTAATGCAGAATCCAGACAGTGATGGGTTAGGCTGACAGGTTTTTAATCCTTTTTATAGACAAATGAGAACTTCATTTATTTTCTTGCCATCCCTATAGTTAGTCCAAATTCCTTCAGTAAGGCTTTTGTATATGCACAGCTGTTTTTACCTCCCACAGGAAAATTATAGAGCAGATCCTCCTGGAAACTATTTCCAAGCAATTAAAGGCAAGAAGGTTTTGGGGAGGAGCAAGTAAGGAAGGCCCAAAGCCATGCCAACCAAGCTGATCTGCTCCTGGCATGGGATGGATGTTTCAGCAGGTGAAGAACAGAATATGTTGTTTAGCAAAGCTCTTTGACACACACCCACAGGATCCTGTCATCATAACTGGGGACATAAGGGCTGGGTTAATGGATGATAAGGTTGGTTGAAAATTGTCTGGAACTCCTGGTGATCAGTAGGATAAATCTACCTGAAGAATTCCTCAAGGATTGATGGTGGGAGACCATCCAATGTCCTTATTAATGATCTGGAGTATGGGATGGGCTTCTTACCACCACAGCTGAGATCAGTAGTCCTCTTCCATTCAATGATCTTATAAATATATCTTTGAGGGAAACCTAGGAAAATATCCATGTTCTGAAATAAACTGGAACCTGATGATTTGACCAAATTTTCATTGGGCAACTGTGACAATCATAATATTTTTATGATTTTTAGAACTGCTGTTCTAAACAGTTCAGTAACAGTTTTTTAGAACTGCTGGCTATATCATCTGATGTAATTGTGCCTACGTGGTTATAAAAGAACTTTTGAATCATTTACCATTTTTCCTAAAAAAATTTAGACAGAGGACTCAGAAAAAAAGTCTGGACTCAAAGCAGGGTCAACTTCTAAATCAGGTCAGATTACCTGCTAGTACAGTTGTATGAAACTACCTTGATTTCCTTTTTGGACCGTTTTCTGCACTTTGTTGTTTTCATTGCTGATGTATCACTGGCACACTGACCCTAAGATTTTGAAAGGAACTGTATACAAGAAATAAACTAGTAAAGCTTTTTCAATGTCCTGTCCTTCCAGGTGTCCAGATGTTTTGAGAATGTGTTAAGGTACTCTGAAATGCATTTGTTTTAGCACAGCACACTGGTGTCAGGAGCATCTGTTGGCTGCTCCCTGGCTAGCTGTGGAGCTGGCAGGTGCTGGTTAGTGAACTAAACATTCTGCAGATGTTGGATCCACACACCCAAGGCAGATTTCTATATTCTGACTCAAACTGTGTCATTGCTGTCAGCCTGAGACATCACTGCAGAGCCATCACTGATGCCATGGAGGGTGTCCAGCTGATCTGGGACAAATGACAGCTCCCAGACTGTTTCAGGGTGTGACAACAATATAGTACAACAGAAACAGAGGCATGAGTGTACCTTGCCTTACCTGGATGTATTTGAATTACACCACAAACGCCTCCTAAGCTTCCCCACAGGGTACTTAGCACCCTACAGACCCAACCAAAACAAGGAAAGGCAGCATTGCATTTATCTATTTATCTATTATTTATCTATTTATCTCTCATGAGGTATCAAGTGCAGAACTTCCATCCCGCTACATCTCAGCACTAGCACTGACAAGGCTGCTGAAACAAGAGAACAACTACAAAAAATCAGTCTTCATAGGGCTTTCCCAGTCAGTTTCTGGTCCACCCCATTTAGGTGGCTCACCTTAGATATATTTTTTCACATTCAAGCTGAGCACACCATAACTGGCCATTGCAAAATGCCAGGTCTCTTGGAGATACTTGCAGCTGATGATTATTGCACTTCCCACTATTTTGAGTATCTGTGCTTATGATTAACTCTTTCTTTCACTTCTGGGTGGATGACAGACTCCAGCCTACCCTTGGGAGTAAGATAAGCCATTGCTTCATTGCATGGATAATAAATCTTAGCTGGATGGCAGCAAAACCAGAATGAGGCATGAAGTGTGCAGCACTTTGGCACTTCTAAGTAGTGCAGAATACATTTCCTCAGCTGTGCAGCTGCCAGGACACCACCAAACCTTCCCTCTCTCATCTGAATTAGCTTCTTACAGAAGGCTGAGGAAAGCTCATGTTTCCAGCCCTTAGTGCTAAAGCACTTTATGGCTGGAGGCTAAGGATATGCAGAAAGCTTCTCACAGGCTCCTGCAGGCATGCAGATGGCTTTGCCTGTCTTTCTCTTCTGGTACAGGCATTTTTATGATAAGGAGGAAGCTTGTCTGAGCAGAATCCACAAAAGAAATCACTTTGAAACCCTTGAAGAAATTCCCTAAGGGTCAGAGGTACATCATAGACATTGTTGCCTTCCACTCTAGCAGAAAAGTTCCATTTTTCAGCTGTCTTTTCTGCCTCAGAGACAACAATTTGCAATGTTGATTAGTGCACTCTGGGAAAATCTTTAGGTAACACAGTGGTGAATATGACAGAAACTTTGTTATATAACTAAATACAACCCTCTTGTAATCAAGTATTTCATGTGCATTAAAAATATTGTATGTCATAAGTTGTTTTTTTAAATATTCAGGTAATTTCATAAACAGAAGTTCATAAAACCTACGTTTTTACTCTTGCAAAAACTTCCTTGTTTATTCATTTATATATAACTGCACATGGGTATATGTATGTTTATTTTGATATCCAAAATGGCTGACAAAACAGATAATTTGCAAGTATATAAATATTTTCCCAAATGTTTCTATGCCTTTCTTACCAAGAGTCTTCTGCTTCCCTCTGAATACTTCTAGAGCAGAAAGGAAAGCCGCATCTTCCTCTCACTGCTTTGCTCCCTTTCACAAAATCAAAGAAATCAAATTCTGGCAAATGAAAGTAGACCAACTGTATTTTGGACCTCTGGAAAAAATATGAGCTATATAGACATGCAGACATGCAACTCTTACAGATTTGGCTAATTAACCAGCTCACAGCAAAACTTATTTTTCAATTATCTTGCTACCAGACATGCACAGGAGCAGAGGGCACTGTAAGTTACTGTGAGAGGAGTTATCTTCACTTCTGTATTTGCTTTATGTTATTATGTATTTGTGAGCTCCTACACAGATGTTTTTACAGAGCTTCAGAAGAGGGCAGGACAAGTGTTTTAATGAGTTTTGTATCCTGAGCACCAGCCCTGAGCTATAACAAATTATAAAATGCTGACAACTGTTTTGGGTACCGAGCTGGAAGGCTCCAGCCAGCAGTGCAGAAAAAGGACTCTGATCTTCACCGGGGGAGAGTCACAGGGAGGATGGCTTCTCTCTGCTGTTCTCTCACTCTTTTTCTTCTACTCCTGTCTGCTCACAGATCCTGAGACTAAGGCAGTTCCACCATCTAAATGCATTAGTTGAAAAGCACCATTTCTCCAGGAGGAGAAAAATACCAGATTTCCTCTTATGACTTCTAACTTTCTTTATAAGTGGGTTAAAAATTTCTCACAGAAGATCCCTCAAGGAGGGCAGTTTACAAACTGGTTATTTCACCCCAACAGACTGTCTTGGGTTACTCCAAGTTTCCTTCTGAGTGGTGCAAAGCACATGCAGATGGAACTGAAACTACGGGATCTTCATTTTAATGCTCATCTTTTTATTTACGAGCAATGTGGTTCCTCATACCCACCTGGTATTGCTGAAGATGGGGAGCTGTGCTGGGGACATCTGCAGGGAGCACCCTTCCCCTGGAAGGCAGGGGTGGAAGGAGAGGCAGGTGCTCCTCAGTGCCTCCTGCTTAGAGCTGCTAAAAGTCTGTGCAGGGGCCAGGAACAGCTCAGGCAGGTGATGGGCATTGCTCAGGCATCCACTGCCATTAAGGCTGGAACTGGCCACGTGAATGCCTCTGACAACAGTGTTAATTTTAGAGTTAATTCCTGTCTGGATGTTGTAACCTCGAATCTTCCTCTCTTATTTTACTCTTTATAAAGTGTAGAAGCCAACAATAGCCCCAGCCTGGATGGATGTACAGCTGAGATAAGATTCCCTCCAGCTCCTCTGAAACTGCCAAGGAGGTGAAGCAAGACTCATGGTCATGTTAAAGCAGTAAGAGGGTGATGTAATCTCTCTCTTTTGGGACTTAGAGAATCCCAAATCCTGGTCCTTGCCCCATCAAATTCCTTCTCTGTATGCTTACTGCATAATGCCTTCTAGCAGACTGGGCTGTGAGTGTGTAAAACCAGGCTTCGTCTGAGAAGCTGCCTTTGTCATACAGCACCTGTGATGGGAGAGGCTCAAAGCTGCTGTCCCTCCTCCAGCCTCTCCACTGTGCAAAGAGATCAGCATATGTGGCATTCCCTGTCTAAGAAATCTGAATCTCAAGTGTTTCTCATGCCTGCTTCTGCTCCTTGCTGAAGAGCAGGGGCTATCCCAGCTGCTCCAGTGCTGGAGTTTGAGTAAAGCACATGTGACATGTGGTGGGTCATCTGCAGCACTGAAACACCCCAAGCCCAAGTGTGCCTGAGACATTGGCCAGCAGGGAGGGTGGGGCTGACACCCTTAATTTGTGAGGCCAAAGGGAAGTGGGTGCTGAGCTGGTGGGATCACCACTCCACAAGGCCCCACCACTCCACATGGTGCAGGGAGCTCCTTTGGGTGCTAAGGGCTCAGGAATGTGTCAGGGCATGTCAACAGCAATATGGCATCTCTTTGGCTGTTGCAAGAAGAAAAGTGTTGCAATATCTGAAGTACTTTGCTGTTTGTGAGTCAGTCTCTTGCAGTGCTAACACAAGGAATCATGGAATCATAAGCTCTGGTTAGGTTGGAACAGATCTTTCAGATCTTCAAATCCAACCATTGATCCAATATTGACAGGTCCACCATTAAACCATGTCCTGAGTGCTATATTTGCATACATTTTAAATAGCTCCAGGGGTAGTGACTCTACCACTTCCCTGGGCAGCCTGTTCCAATGCTTGACAACCCTTTCAGTGAATAAATTTTTCCATATATCCAAACTGAACCTCCTCTAGCTCAGTTTGAGGCCATTTCCTCTTGTCCTGTTGCCTATGCCAAGGGTGCAGCTGTATCTTTGTGTGGCTTTAAATGTTCCTCAAAGTGTTTCTTGAGGAAACAGCTCAAGAAAACAGCTATATTCAATGGTTATGGATTAGTTCTCCAAAATACAAAAAAGTGGTTTGTTTTATTTTATTTGATTTTACTAACCTTAAATAAATTGCTGTGAAAGCAAACAAATTGTGCAAAGATTGCTCTTGGCTGATTTACTAGTGAGAGTGTTTCTAACTGTACAATTAATGTAACATTGTAAATTCAAATTAATGTAACTGTACAATGTAAATAAAAAAAAGAACTAGACAGTCTAGCCTCAGATTGGGAGCTGGTTTATAGGCCCTTTTGAGATTTAATGGCTGTTGCTATTGCAACATTTAAACCACTTATGAGATAAATGGCTGAGATAAAATCTAGGTACCATTGCTTTTTAGAGCTGTAGGAATACTTTTATGCCTAGAGAGCAGCTTTTTACAGATAGTTTGTGGAGAGTGTTTGCTTTTGAAAAATCAGGGTATCAGTCCCTCTGTCTCTAATCCCATTCACCCCAAAAGATGCAATAAAAGTTTGGTGCTCTGAAAAAAACTTTATTCTTAATCCACATCCTCTCTATAGTGCAAGCTGACTTCTGAAAGAGCTGGTTTTCAGAGTACTGTGGAGTACACAATTCATCAAACTTTTCCTCCCACCATACCCCCCCATAATAAAGGGAAGATGCCGCAATGGAAACTTTTTGTGATATTTCTTCTGGAAGAAATGGTATAACAAGATAACAGGAGAGTTTGCCTCTTGCAATCTCTGGCTAAGGTCAGAGCAATCTTTGAAGCCTGGCTTGGAGACATATCACAGCATTGGAACGGGCAACTGCTGTGCTACTATCTGCTTTCAAATATGTGAGATTCAAACAGGAAAAAAAAATGCTTTATCACTTTTATCAATGAAATTTCTACAGGAGAAAACCCTAGTCCAAGGTCTATGAATCTCATAGGATTTTGCATGATGGAATTTGCCTAGGAGTGATATCTGAGACATGAAGGACTGTAACTGAGACTAAGAGCTAAGTGCTGATCTGTGCTTTTAATTTAAACTATGCTCTACTCCCTGTCCTGGTCTTAGTTGCTGATTCTACTCACTTGTGAGTGACTTGAGAGTTGGTCAATGCCATCAACTGTGGTCATTGCCATTGATTCAGCCACACCAGCTAACTTCCTCCCAAAACTTTCTCATTCATGGTCTCCAGAATAAAAAAAAATACAATCCATGTGCCAAATGGAGAGGATTAGAAGACTTGGACTATGAGCCCATGAAAGCTGTCATTCAGATTTGCTCCTGGTGCTAAGGGGGAGGCATGACTGTGTTCACCTTCCCCGTGGGAAGTTTTGTATCAAAACCACATTAATATCTGTCATGGTGATTTCCACCTGTGGCTGTCCAGGTGGGCGTCATAGAAAAGACAAAATGCTTTCCAAGCAACAATTTAAGAGAGACAGCTCTGCTTGAGGAAAACAAAATGACAGCAACAGTCGTGTCTGATAATCACCCTGATACAGGGCTGGTTAGTGAGGCAGGTGTAGGCTGAAAGAGGAGCTGTAGACCAGCCATGAAGATGCTCTAAAAGCCCAGAGTTACTTTGTCCTAAGCACAGAGCAGCAGAACATGGTTATACTGAGCAGTGATATCACTTTCTGCATGGTGGACAGGCTGCTCCTAGCAATAATGTGCTCTTAATGGGGAAATGTCTTCCATCAACCTGAAAGATGGATAGGTGGTTTGGAAGAAGAAAGAGGGAAGATGATTAATGCTGATCCAACAAAACCATAAAAGGTTATTGAGTGGAGCAAAGTTACGGTCTCTGATCTGTTTCACTGAAAATCACTCTCCAGGATGCTTCCTTAAGCATTTCACAGCAACCTCAATGCAGACAACCATAACTGAGAGCAGAGAAAGGGTGCTTTCAACAGCAGCTGTCTTACTTTAATGAAACACACACCTTTAAGTGGCTTGGACTCTTCTGAAAATAGTGTCTGTTTACATGCAGGCATGCTAACACAAGGTATTGGGGATGAGCTGTTCCCTGCAGTGTTTAAAATGGGATTCAGCCATTCAGCAGCTGTGCTGCTCCATCACTGGAGAGGGCATCCTCTTCCCTGCAGTACTTGTGCAGTGTGACCAAAAGGTCAGCAGCTCAGGATGGCTTTATAGTGGTGATGGTAGAGGTTTGGGCATTTTAATTTTTTTTTTTTATTCTGTATTCTTCCATAATACTCTGCTAATGTTCTGCATAATGCTCTGCATAATGCTCTGCTCATCTAGCTCAGACAAAATGTGCAAAGTTTCTGCAGTAGCTGCTGCTGTACTAGGATTATCTCTCCTATGCTGCACTGTACTGAAGAACTGTTAGTTAAAAATGGAAATCACTCATGTTCTTTGGCTCTGACATTGCATTTGATAAAAATCAAGATGCTTTAGTGATTAACTAAATAGGCCAGTTATTCAAAGGTAGCATTCCCAAAATAAAGTATACCAGCACTTTCATGTATAACTGGCACATTTCAAATGCCACTCATGAAGGGAGGGAGTGTTAGAGTTGGACCCACATTCTTGCCAAGAGAATCATGGGGGACAAGGCTCTTCATGCAGGTTTTGTGCAGTAGGATGGATGGGATTCAAAACTCTTACAAGCTCTTTTATTTACTTTGCTCACCTTTGAGAAAGATTTCCTTTAGTGAATAGGCAGAGCTAATACAGCTTTTGGATACAAGAAATTTTCTGCTTCTGGTAGTTATGAGCATTGCAAATTACTCATGGAAAATTCACACTGGAAATAAAATCAGTGAGTATGCTGTGACTGTTTCTGAAACTGCTCCAAATGACCAGCATTCCTGTGTAGTTTCTTTCAGCCCAGGTTTTAAAGCATTTTGCAGACATTAATTACTTACACCTACCATGTGGCAGGACAAGAGAAGAGATGATGATGCAAGGAAGATTAAGAATAGGATGAAACAAGTCTGCATGACTGTTAGGAGGCACCCTGGCTAGGCTGAGTCTGTCCCTAATGCTTTGTGGCCTTCTGTAAAACCATGCCAACTTCCAATTATTTTCAACTGGATTCCTGAAATGATACCCACTCAATGGCACTACATAGATGAGTGAGACAAGTACAGAAAATAGAGTGGTCAAAAGACATGTAATTAAAAACAATTTTCTCTTGAAAAATGTATCAACTCTGGGCCCACTTGTGGACAGTTAGCAAATGTTTAAGTAATTCATCTATATGGGAACTGCAGGTCTGAGCAGCCCTAATTGCTCTTTACTGCCTCTGACCCAATTATATAAATTACCTTTAAAGACCCATTGATCTACTAAAGTGTCTTCTCACTTTTAAAAATCCCCATGCATTAGTGAGTGAAGGGAAAGAAGGGAATATCCTCTTTACAAAATAACTATGGCCAAAGTCTCTGTACTGGACCTCTCGAGCCACAATGGTGTGAAATAAAACTGCCAAACATTGGGGGAACTCCTTTACCCTCCTGTCCAAAGGCAGAATAATGCAATGTGCCTGGGGCATCATCCTTGTCCAGTTTCTTCCTGACCTCTAGTTACAAACCCCTTGTGCCACCTGCTCCCATCTTCAGTAATTTCTCACTCTAGAAAGCTTTCAGACATTGAAAACCCACTTGCTGTATTTAGAGCCCATTAAATTAAGTTTCCTACACTGAGCACAGTGAAGAACGTGTTCCCATCTGTGAGTGCTGATATCTATCCCTGGGGCCACAGAGCAGTAGTGGGTTTCCTTTGATGGCAAAGCTGGCTGACAGCAGTTCTGCTCTTCTTCCTGTGGGCTATTCCCCTCTTCCCTTGCTCCTGCCCTCCCTGAAATGTGCCTGCCTGAGGCTCTGCAGGGAGTTCAGCATACTGCCTAAGAGTTTATTCTCCTCTTCTCTTACAGGACCTTATCTAAAGATAACCTCACACCTGGAGCCCAGTGGAGCCCTTGAGGTATTGATATCAAACCGCTGTGGAGAGGCATGGGGCTTCCCACTTGAGGAAAACACTACAGCTCTATCAGTCTAGTTTTAACTTTTCTGGATTTAAACTTTATCCTACCTCATTTACACAGGCATGCCCCCAAAGTTCCCATGTGCTCCATATAAAGTTCTGGTGGGTTGGTAAGGTAAATAGAGTTAGCCATAGGGTCCATTTGAGCTTTCTATGGGTTTGGGGTAAGTGTGAATTTATAACATACTTTCTTTTAGGAACAGGAATAAAGTCCCCATCTCATGGAAAATTTGCATTCTTTTTGGTTGTTCTTTGTGGCTGCCTGTTTAGTGCAAGGATGTGGTAAAATGGTCGTATTTAGTGAAATTACAGTGCTGGCCTTCAGCCCTTTCTGTAAGCTGTGGTGCAAGGAGACTTCCAGACAGTACTTCCTGCCAAGTAGTAATGAAATTAGTTCATAATGTGGTGCTCTAAAGCAGATGGCTCCACAAAGCCATTCATCTGATCATGCTAATGTAATAAAAACCATGAAAACTTGTCTATATTTAAAACTGAATTTGGAAATCCGTTATCATTGAGGTAATTCATAAAATCAGAGAATGGTTTGGGCTGGAAAGGGCCTTAAAGATGATCTACTTCAACCCCCCCGCCTTGGGCATGGACACCTTTCACTAGACCAGGTTGCTCAAAGGCACATCCAGCCTGGCCTGGAACACTTCCAGGGGTGGGGCAGCCACAGCTCTGCCCTTGAGCACATAACTCCTTTTGCCATCTCCAAAATTTGAATGAACTCAACACATCACTTCCTTCTGTCTAGTGGAACCTGACAGGATGCTCAGAGGAGCTGGAGGGTGGTTGTTGACAGAGCTGTAAACTAGCTTGGAAAGGGGGAAAGGGACAAAACCAGGCTGACCAGTGAAGAGCAATGGGATTGTGTGCTGAATCTTGAGGAAATGAAAACCCATGGGATCCCTCAGTCTGCTTTGAGAGATGTTGGCTACAGTGTACCACACCTGAAATGTGCTCTCCACTGGAGGACCATGACTGCAAGAATGATTAAATCTCAGCAGACCCTGAATTGTGCAGAATCTACTGCTCCAGGTGGATCCCTACAAATCTCTAGGTTCTGGTTTGATTCATGTAAGGATCCTCAAAGAGCTAACTGATGTTATCACAAATCCTCTCTTGATGATTTTTAGCAGTCTTGAGAATCTGGAGAGGTCCCAGCTGACTGAGAGCTGGAAAACACTGTTCTTTCTGGGAAGAACATAAAGAGCAGGAAGGATGACCCCAGAAAGCACAGGCCTGTCAGTTTGACTTCAGTGCATGGGAAAGCTATGAAGATTATTCTGGGAGGAATTGAAAAACACCTGAAATGTAATGTAAACATTGATCACCAACGTGGCTTCCTGAGAGGAAAGTCCAGTTTGTCAAATTTGGTTTCCTTTAATGACAAGGTAACCCACCTAGCTGATCAAGGGAAGCCAGTTAATACAATCTTTTTGTATGCCAGTAAAGATTTCAATACTGTCTCTCACAGGATCTTCCTGGACAAAATGTCCAGCACACAGCTGGATAAACACATCATGGGATGGGTGAGCAACTGGCGCATGGGTCAGGCACAGAGGGTTTCAGTGCATGGGGTGACATCAGACTGGTCACCTGTCACTAGCAGTGTTCCACAAGGCTCCATCCTCAGCCCTGTGCTCTTCAACATCTTCATAAGTGACCTGGATGCAGGACTGGAAGGGATACTGAGTAAGTTCACAGATGATACAAAACCGGGAAAAGCTGTTGACTCCCTCGAAGTCCTGTAGAAGACCTTGACAAATTAGGGGACTGGGCAAACATCAACCATATGAAGTTCAACAAGGGAAAGTGCTGGATTCTGCACCTGGGATGGGGCAATCCTGGATGCACAGACAGACTGGGGAATGAGATGCTGGAAAGCAGACCCACAGAAAGCAACCTGGGGGTCCTGGCTGATGGCAAGTTGAACATGAGCCAGCAGTGCCCTGGCAGCCAGGAGGGCCATCCCTGTCCTGGGGACATCAGGGAGAGCATGGCCAGCTGGGCAAGGGAGGGGATTGTCCTGCTCTGCTGAAGTTTTGTCAGGGTAGATTCAGGTTGGATATCAGGAAAATATTCTTTACCCAGAGGGTGGTTGGGCACTGGAACAGCTCCCCAGGGAAGTGGTCACAGCACCAGCCTGAGAGAGCTCAAGAAGCTTCTGAACAATTCTCTCAGGCACACAGTGTCTTGGAAATGGAGCTGTGCAGGGCCAGGAGCTGAACTCAATGATCCTTGTGGGTCCCTTTGAACTCAGCACATCCTGTGATTCTGTGATGAAGTGTCTAATCTCCCACTTCCATTAATGAAGATCTAGTGAGAGCAATCAATGAATGATTCAGCTGAACAGCCACCTACTTTATGGTGAGCTGAATTGCTCTTCAGGCTCCAGTGACTATAATGGGAGTATAGGAATCAAGTAACCCAAAAGTACCTGAATTTAAGTAATTGTTTCACACTAATTCTTGTACTTGATGTTCCCTAGTCAACCAAGAGAATCAGACAATTTTAAAGAGAATTTTGTTTGACTCATTTTAGAAATCTGCCTTAGGGGATGCATTAATTTATATTTATCTAATATGAAATTAGGTCTATAGCTTTAAGATAACTATAAAGTTTAGCAATCCTAAAACTCTCCAGTTGATTTTGTCCCCATATGGTTACAAGATAATAGTTTGAATATATGTTATCTACTGCTTCAAAAAAGACCTGTAAAAAAACCACCATATGTATGTATAACTTCAGGCTCAATTAAGGGCAGAAAAGGTTTTTGCTTTTCTCCTATATCCATATTTGAAATTAATTCCGGTTTTCATATAATACATAATCAGTGCTGTGCTCATTCCTGTAAGATGTTGTCCAAGCTAACAGCTTAGCAGAACACAAATGGCTGGGTTTCTATGTGTCCTGTACGTATAGAGTTAAAATGTATGTCTCACAGAAATGCCATGTTTAGTTTTAGTTGTAGTAATCTCCAGTTCCTAGCAGGAAGGCAAGTCACCACACAAGTTAAAGCCAGCATGGTACTCTGGCTGTTAGAAGATGAAGGACTAACAGGCTCTGTGGCTCTGGCTCAAAAAGGCACTGTAAAATGCCAGGATACTGGCCTCTTCTGTAACTGAAAATAATCTTCATTGTTCTGAAATCATGAGTGATTGAGCAGAAGGTGTGATCAGTAGGAGTTTTGTAAGGCAGTCAATATAACCAAAAAACTTGTTTTTCATTTAATGTAAAACATGTCTATATCAAATGATGCAATGGAAATCAAGCAACCTAGAGAAGCAAAATCTCTTCACAGTCTATCACCAGTGTTCACTCACAAGACTTCAGACACTGTTGAAATGATGACAAAAATCCTTTTATGCTCCAATTAATGACATTCATCTGACATTAATATCCAGGAGACGCACAATTAATTTTACTGCTAGGCCTTATACTTTAATGGTTTCTTCTGGAATGCACATCAGAAAAAAAAACAGTACTGGAAAATAATGAGCTTTACAGGAGCTTAGAATTAATGGAGCAGAAGGTAGATCCACTGGTAGTTTCTCACTGAGGATGCAAAGGTTTGTGTGAACTGGGTGAAGTAGATAACTGAGCTAGAGATACCCATTTATTTACAGAAATTCCCCTGGTCTGGCAGAGCTCTCAAAACTGATCAGCTGCTAATTTCTACTGAAAACTGCCTGAGGGAAAAAAACCAAGCTCAAGAAGGAAAACAAGTATTGGTTACCTTTCAAAAACCTTGTGTTTTACATTATGGTCTTCTCTAGCTCACGTCTCTGGTCACCTTGTGACTAGAGATACAAAGTGGACACCTAAATCTTGAAGGTCTTAGGCACTCACCAAGAGCTGCAGTGGTATCACTTGCTCTGTCCTAATCTTCATCTTCTATAACACCCTCCTGAATATAAAATCTGACATTTAAAATTCTTTGTTATCTCACACCTGACTATTTTATCTTTTGGGACCTCTTAAAAATAATTATTTTGGCTTTATGTCAGGAATGGCAGACTTTGTTCTTAGAGAACTACTTCAACAATTTCACTGTTGTTTTTTTTTTCTCCAAATAAAAGGGAAGTGTTGACAAGAGAGTGCACTTTGATGCTTGGTTTTTTGTTTGGTTTTTTTCCTATATTAATTCCATTTAAACAGACTTGCATGTTTGTATGTTATGCATGCATACACACACACACACTCACACACACAGAAATCTATATTGGTATGAAAGCAAGTCCCTGCTAAACATTTTTAAATGTTTCTTTTTAGCTTAGATTCTATTTAAATAGCAATGACAATTTAAAGAAAAGCCTCAAAGACAAAATGAGACTTCCAGCAGAATAAATAGTTTCGTTAGAACAGCAGGCAAACCACTCAATAAGAGGGTGTAAAAGGGTTGCAAACTGCAGGCCTGCAAAGTGAAACAAAATCCTCTCCTGCTGGTTAAACTGGTGAGCCACCACTCTTCAATTCTTCTTGTAATTTGGATGAATCACCAGGACTTTGCAGTACCACTACTTATTTGCCTACAATTACTTCATAACTCTTCAATTATTTAGGACTTCTTGGATTCCAAAATCTGCTTTAGGAGGGCTGTGATAGCAGGATCTTTTTATAGACCTGGGCTTGCAGTGAGCAATCTGTAGTATCAGATGGAGATGTTCTCAGTGGTTGTGCTCCTCAGGTGGGCAGGGTCACCTGACTGAGCTGTGCTTTCAGAAGGGGAGAATTCCATAAGACAAGGCTCCTGCAGTATGAGGTTGGCAGAGCATGGGGAGCTCTGTGAGCATGTGCATGTGTGTGCACAGAAATTTGGTTGAACATAGAACTGGTGAATGTGAAAATAGTCAGCCTTTGCATAAGCTTGGGTGAGATAACACTGTGTGATGCCTACATTAATTCCACTGGTTCATTGTGATTTTTAATTTAAGGCTAAGACTAGAAAACAATAAAGAACTCAGCTCTGTGCTTTGGCATCATTGCCTGTACACTCCTGTCAGTGATTACCCAGATAATTCAAGTGCAGCAAAATATTTTAGAATAACTCTGCTCTAATTGTTAATAATGATATTTTGTCTCAGCAAATGTGCCAAAGATCTGTGCCAAGATTTTTAGATGTTAACTTACAGTCAATGAACAAGCACCGATTAAAGAAATCCACTTATTAAAAGAATGCATGGATTTATATGATGTGGAAAGGCTAATATTTTATTTCTCTGATTATAATAACATCTACCTTAAATTCTGGTTTTATAGGCTGTATTTAACAAATCACTTTTGCTCATGAATAAAATTAGATTCTCACAAAAGGCCAGCTGCTTCAGAATGGGATGGGATGCCTGGTCTCCTTCATACCTCATCTTAGCAGTCACACACAAAGCAGAGAGGTTGTGTTTCTTTACACCTGGCAGAAGATGTGAGTCTGCCTGGAGTCACAGTGCTTCACACACAGAGGGGCTGGAAGTAATTCTTGTTAATAAAGCTGCTGAGAGCTCTGCAGCTAAACCTTGCTAGGAGCATTATTTCAGCAGCTTCATTTTGGAAATAACAGGACACTTCTTTTGCAGAATGACCTTTTCTTTCTCCAAGGTGCTCTATATCTAGCAATTATTCAGTCTTTTAATTTCTGTGGTGTGTTACTATGTGCACACAAATCTTTGTGCATTGAAGCCTAAACTCAAGCCAGCAATGCACATGTATAACTTGGAGCAATCCAGTGTGGAGAAAACAACCTGCAACTCCTGTTCACACCAATAATGAAATTCAATTCAAAATCACCAGCCTGCTGAGCTTAGGGAGAACAGAAACCTAAATAACCAGCTGTAACTTCACCTGGCTGCAGCTCTTGCCAGATTGTCACCCAGGGACCCAGGAAGGAGTGGGGCAGCCCTCTCCACCTGCCACCTTCAAAGATCCATGTGGCTGTGCAGTGGACTGGGGTGGGAGGTGGCCCTGTCCCCCTGTCCCCATATCCCACTTCATCACCTTGTTTTGGTGTTACCCAGCCAGGCAAACCTCTGCCAGCTCTGGGCTCTGAGCAGAGCTGGGCACAGGGGAGAGGGGAGGTCATTTAGGGGTGAGGGCAGCTCCTGCAGCAGCTGGGAATAGGAACAGATGGGACAAGAGCCCCATGTGCTGGTGCTGCTGCAGCAAAGAAGGAAATGTGGAGATAAACCTGAAGCTTTGGAAATGCATTCCCATGGGCTGTGTTTCCAGCTGAGTGGGAGCTTCCTGTGGGCAAGAAGACGTGGGTTTTGGCAACTTCCCATGGCTCTGGTGGGATGACAGGTCCAGGGAGGTAGCACCTTGGTGAACCCTGTCCAAGGAGCAGCATCTTCCTCATGAGCCCTGGATTTCTGCAGTCTGCCTGTCTATTCTGCCTATCCAGTCTAGCCTGTGCCACGTGCTCTAGGATGACCCTGCTGACCAGGGAGGCTCAATCACATGACCTGTGTGGCTACTCTGGTCCTTTCCAACCAGCCTGATTCCACGGGATTCTGTAATTCCCTGCAGGAAAGCTGTGCACCTAAAGCATGGAACAGCTTCTTGGCTGGGACTTTGGGACCCCCTGGCACGGCACAGTGGAGAAAGGTTGTATCCATGACAATTTCTGGGGCTGGCCTTTGCCTTTGATGTGGTTTTTTCTATCCCTCTGAGACCACCCTGAACCATAAACATGGCACTGCCCCTGGCTGGTGCTGCCTCAGCCCAAAGTGTGAGGCTGCTGCAGGTGGTGCAGGCTCTGCTGGGTGATGTTCTCTTGTCACAAGGCAAGGGCAGGAGCCTGTGAATTATAGTGAGCAACACATCACTGCAGCCTGTTTGGAATCAATCCAAAGCCCATTAAAGGCAAAGACTCCACATTTCCACTCTGCTTTAAAAACTATTATCCTTTATTTCTGTCAGGAGCCTTGTTTCACAGTAGATGGCATGCACTGTCACAAATCATTCAGGAGAAGCAGCAAGCATTTACTTAATATAATGATATAGAGTATCTAAAGGTGCATATTCAAATGTTTCTTATCTGGCCAAAGCACATGAAACTATTTCTGGACAAATTTTTCTGCAGAATACTGCCCCTGTGTTCCTCATCAGTTTACAGCTTCTCCTTCTGAAGTCAAAATCTCAGGGCTTATTGGCACTCTGAAAAATGTCTGTTATGCTATTGATACATATCTTCTAATAAAATAATGACCAGTGTGCTGGAAAATAACTTTAAGGTAAAGGTATTTCATGTAGGTCCCAAGTTAATCAAAGCAGTTTTGACTCTCAGGTGTATGGGTTGTTGCTGGTACATCCCTCTCAACCAGCAAAATCACACCTCTGTGAATTTTTAGTTGAATAAAGCAGCCTCTTGCAGTATGTCTAAATCCCAAATACAAGGATAAGTCCAACCCTGTGCATACTAACCAGCTCCTTTCCAGTGACCCATTAAAATGCTCTGTACTATAGAGGTACAAATACTACCTTACCCATAAAGATGTTTGTCTTTTTGGGTCTCTTTAGGTCACATTTTATAGGTTATAGAAGAGTCCAGCTACCTTCAGTACCAACTATTTTTGAACAGAAATCTAAGGCTAATCAACCCATCAGATGATACTTTTAGCTAGAAGAGAATATATAAAGCAGGAGCACTAAGGGATGAAGCTGTCCCAGCTGCAGTGAGCTGTGGGATCTCCAGCAGGCCTGCATCTTGTATAAACTCCCAAAATTGTCTGCTTGCCTAGTCCTCCATCTGAGTGTTGATATTCCCTTTTGCCAACTGCTCAGCTGAAAATCAGCAGGACAGATGCCCTTCCTCAAGCAGGTGATGGCACCAGTGCTCATTCAGGGTTATATCTCCTTGAAAAAAACACCTTCTCTTGGTTAATAATCCTGCTGGCTTTGTTATTAGAGCAGGAAAGACAGCCCTTCTCTGCACCATGGACGCTTTCCTCCTGGTCAGGACAAAAATTAATCCTGAGGGACAGCTGAGGATGCTGTGCCAATAGCAGAGGAAAAAATATACCTTCTATTTCAGCCAGTGAGACCAAGTTCCAAGCTGGAATGCCTTTAAGCCCCAAATCAAGTTGCTGTTTGGTCTCCAGGGTACCCTCTGCTGAGTACCCACGTGCCCTCCAGAGCTGCAGTTTTCTTTCACCTCTGACAAGGCAAAAAAATATTGGCACAAAATTGGGCACAGAAATGGAGAACAAAGAAAGAACACAAAAGCTGCTAGGAAACGAAGGACCACCAGGGCCTGACCAAAATCTTGCAGGAGCAGTGCCCTTCCTGTTGCTCTTTGTGGGCATGAGAGAGGTTGAGACCCAGCTTGCTCCTTACATCCGTGCTGGGCCCCTGTGTGTGGGGAGATGTTGCTGTTCAAGTGTATGTCAGACTGCAGGATCAGTCCTGGAATGAGCAAGAAGACACAACAAATTCATAGAGTCCAGAAAGATGGTTTTGAATGATGGTTTACTTTTGTATCTTAGGCTAGTAATTTCATTTTTGGGTTCCCACAACACAAATGCAAAGACAAGAGAAGACCCTTGTAACATTTATTGCCATAAATGCAGTTTCTACTTTTTCCTCATGAAACAATAGGCAGGTGGGTCTCCAGGGCATGGAGAGCTGACACAGGTACTTGTGATCCCTTCTGAAGGAGCAGTGTGCTGGCATAGAGCTCTCCATTTGAACTGGAGGCTGTTTCCACATCTCCCATTCCTTTGAGGGACAGAGCTGGTGCCTTTCGCAACCCCTGGATGCAAAACATAAATAAGTGATCAGCTCTGGGATTTGTGCTGCTGGGATCCTCTCCCTGCCATGCAGAGGTGGGAGGAGAGGCAGCAGCTCCCAGCCACCCCAATGCAGGAGCCACAGGGTCTGGGTTTTGCCTTTCTCTGTAAACTGCAGCTGGAGAGCTCTCTTGACTCAAATAATTAGAGTTTTAAATTGACACAGTAAAATTGTCGGGAATCAGAATGCAAAATGTAAGAAAATACATTTTTATTCATACCCTGGGCAAAGGTTTGGTTTCACCCTTCTCAGATAGGTGACTGTTAAAGTTATACAACTTTATTTATATGATAAGTCTGAGATAGTTCCTGTAGCAAGAAGCTTCCAATTTAAATTGACTGAACAGAAAATAATTAGAAACAAAGGAACAGAGGGATTCCCTTGTAAAAGATCTACAGCTTTTTACTTACCTGAAACCTGATGTCAAAAAGCTCTATTCACTGCCTCGGATTCAGTTCCTGCGTGCAGAAAACCGATTTGAGGAGCCTAGGGGAAAGAGAATTTGATATTTTCTTGCACAGATATTCAATGTGATTGAATGAGATGTTTTGCAGGTGTAAGGACAATGTATCTGCTGTCAAGGTTTCAGTACTTATAAAATTTTCTCTGCTAAAATGCTTGGGGTTGGAAACTAGCACTATTTGGAGTTGTGAGCTGTATCATCATAGTGCCATGAAGTAAAACTGCTTTTATCCTGTGAAATGCAGAAAACATAGAGAAAAAATATGCTTACTTGAAAAAATGTATTTGAATTTCATAAAATCATTCAAAATATGTTTATTTTAAGGATGGTATAGAGCTTTTTCAAATCTAAAAAGAAGAAACTGGAACAAGTGGCTTTAAAAAGAGCTGGTCGTTTGCCCTTTTCTCACAAGAAAACCAGAACAGAATGGGAAGCATTCCCCCAGAAATCAAGGCCAAAAAGTGAAAATGAGCAGTGTAAACTTGCAAAGCTTTGGGCAAGAAAGAAAGGAAATTTACAGTGCCCAAAGGGTGAATTGGAAATAACAAGGTATATGTTCAGCCTTTATTTCCTGACATATAAACTTTTAGCCCAGAAAAACTCCACGATGCAAGTGATGTCACTCAGTTGTCTCCTGTACAGCTCATCTGTATGTAAGTCAGGGCTGCTTCTGGTATTCACAGCCAGGTGCCAAAGCTGGCTAATGAGAAAACCTATTGATCTGTAGCATTTTCTTTCAAAAGTTTAAAAGCAAAGGAGAGCTGTGAAAATGAAGTGATCACTCTGCTCTAACACGACAGCTTTCTCAGCTCTCCCGTTTGCCATTATTCTGGTGCTCCTGGTACACTGCACGCCAGAGATTGCAAACAGAAAGTGGGAGAAGCTCCACTTTTATTCACCCCAGGTGCAAATATTGGCTTTCAGCTTTCTCAGCATGTGACCAGTTATACACCATTAACTAACCGATAGGTTTTTTGTTTCGGATTTTCTTCTGAAAGTAAGTAAGGACTACACCCATCCCCTTCTGGGAAGGGTGTAGTCCTTACTGCTCCTGTGCTGTTTTAGAGCTGCCTTTTCTGAAGCAATGGGTGGTACTGATGAGAAGAGCTGCTGCTATTCAGCAATTGAAATATATTGAAAAAAAAATTGAAAAATTATTCATTACAATAAGGGAAGCATGAGAAAGATTTATTTCATTAACTATTTGGTCAATAATGCTGATTTTTTAATTAGAGTTACAGAACAGTTATTGAGATGTAAAACTCATTACTTCCATTTGACCATTTTGTACTTTTATGCTTACAAAACACATATGGCTGGGAGCAATGAAAACATGAGTGTTTAAGTGATGAGTTTGATTAATGCTTTTTGTTTATGGCATGGAGAAAAAGGATGCTGATCTTCACAGGAAAGCAAGAATTGAGTACTTGGTCTAGTTCTTCTCTTCCGCAGTGAACAGAAGTAGGACAAGCAGCTCAAAATTTCCTACTTATTTCTTTTACTACAGCGCTTGCATAAAGTGATGGCACACAACAGACTAATTGAAATCCACCAGATTGTATCTCCTGTTTGGTAAGCTTTTTTTTTTTTTCATAGTTAAATGTCTCAAAACTGTCATCCACAATCTAATATTTATAACCCTCCCCAAAGCATCAGCACTTTGGAAACGCTCTCCAGGTGTTGTTTCCAGAGCATCAATCCTGTTTTCAGTGTGCTTTTTTGGAAATAACTCCTGCTGACTTCAGGAAAGGGCTGGGCAGAAATAATTTAATCCAAATTCCCTCTTCCCTGGTACTGACAACCCCTCTGTTAGGACTTTGGGACCCTGTCTCTTAGAACAGTCTTTGGACCCTCAAGATTTTGTGTGCTGTGGACTAGAAGTGCTTGCCCTTGGGTGCCCTTGGCAAGCAGTGGCTCCTAAAGAACAGAAATGCAGAGGGTTGGAATAGTACAGCCCATCCTTTTTGATGCATCATTAGGCATTATTAAACATTCTTCATTGTGCCATTTGTGCTAACAGTAATTTTACCATCTGTCCTCATAGTTTCCCTTTGATTTGTTGCTAAATGGTGGAAGTGGGGCCATTTCACACAGACTTGGCTTTTTTTCATTATCAAATTAATGATCTGTTCAAGTTTAACTGTGCAACTTCTTATTATGTGAGTCTATTTGTGAAAGGACTCTCAGACAGAAACCCTTAGTGTCCTCAGGTTGTATCCATCACTAATCTGGCATGTTCTCTTTCTCCAGGGAATAGTAATGTCCATTCTTACTGGGTGACTGGAAAATGAAGTTACTCAGCAATACAGGAGCTCACCTAAAGGGATAATAATTTTTTTTCAATGTTAGGTACTAATTTAAAACTTGCCCTAGACTGCACTGAAGACAAAAATTTTCTTGATTTTTCTTGATTTACTGCTAAAAGTTGATCCTAAGCCCCTGTTTTCACTTTCTTTAGTCTCCTTTCATTCTGAGTAATCAAATTTCAGGGGATAAAAGTTTTTCCTTTCTCAAGAACTCTGTGGCAACATTCATTGGTGAGTTGGTGTCAGTATCATGAAGCTGCCAAACCATACAGAAGAGCTGTGTCCTATAAGCACTCCCAAGAAGTGCAGCTTTGGTCCCAATGTTGACAAGTGACATATTACTTATTAAAGATAACATTTTTCCAGCTCCCATTCCTCAGTCCTTTCTTGTTCTGCAGTTTCAGAGGTAGCAAAACAAGACTTGTCTGTACCTAGTCAAACTTTTTGTTTATTTGTTGGAGTTTTATTAATTTGTATATCTGAAAGTTTGCATAAGGTTATTCCAGAGTGTGGAACCCTCTTAAAGGTGAGGACTTGTAGCTGAGAATACTTATTAATTCTGAAGTCTTTCCAGCAATAACATCTGCTTTTCCATACTTGCATCTGGAAGTTGAAGACCTGGGTTCGGTTTCTACTTCTTCCTAACTTGAAAGAGATCCCCATCCCCTTCCTCCCTTCCAGATGAGCACGCTGACAGCCAGGCAGTTATGCTGGCACCCACCTTCCTTGCTTCTGAAGCAAGGTGCCTGTGCACAGATCACAGCAGGGGAGCCGAAGGAGAGGGAGGTGACACCACACCATAGAGCTCCAGAGCACTAGGCTGGTGGTGTGGAGGGCAGGAAGAGCAGGAATCTGCTCCCCTGGCCCAATTTCCAGGAATCAAAACTCCCTTTACTGTGGTTTCTTTGGGCTGGAGCTTAGGCTGTCACCATCCAGTGTTTGGGGTTAAACAACTCTTGTATCATTCCCAGATCACAACACACCTCTGTCAGGAGCTGGCTTCTGACTCCTGAACTTCTACACTATCAATGCCTAGGCTAGGTGGCCACTTTATTTTCCAGGTTACACTGGAAAGGACACCCAATCCCTCTCTAAAGTGTTATGCCATGGCCATCAGAAAAACCCTCTGCACCATGTATGTGCAAACACCACAGGTTTTCTGAATGTTGCCAGGAAGTAAACGAGAACTTTTTCTACAAATGTAGAAATACTTTTGCACAGAGAAGCTCAAACAGGACATTAAATATCAGCAAAGCAGAGAGCCCTGGAACTCACTGAACCTTCTTTTTATCCTGTGCAGGTCTCTGGCTACTTCTAACATTAGTATCTTTGCACTAAAGTGTTGGGCTGCTGTTATGATTTTTTTTTTTTTAACTTTGGTTTCCAAAAGACTTATTTGCAGCTATTTCTACTCCATATTGTTGACATTTTGAAATAAATGAATATATTATTAATTTGTGTAATTTTTATTAGTTCAGCAGCTTGCCTATGAAAGACACTACTGAGACTGAGTATGAAGCTGAGTTGCACAAAAGCCTTTTGGGAATTGAGCTAATAAACTAAAAGAGATCCTACAAAAACAAATTGAAAAATACAGAAGTGTTTGTCAAAGCCAAAAGTAAGGACTTAATATTATGTGCTGCCAAAATTATTGTACATGTTTATGCAGTTGATTCATTGAGAAATACTAGGGAAGAGCTGAAAAGATAATCACAAATAACATATTTTGGATTTTTTTATAGAATCATAGAGTCATTTAGGTTGGAAAAGACCTCTAACATCAAGTCCAACCATTAACCCAGCACTGCCAAGTTTAGCACTAAACCATGTTCCCAAGTGCCACATCTATGCATCTTTTAAATACCTCCAGAGGTGGCAACTCTACCATTTCCCTGGGCAGCCTATTCCAGTGTCTGACAACCCTTTCTGTGACAAGATTTTTCCTAATATCCAGTCAAAATCTCTCGCAGCTCAGTGTGAGGCAATTTCCTCCTGTCTAATCACTTATTACATTAGAGAACAACTCCCACCTGGTTACAACCTCTCTCAGGTAGTTATAGAGAGTGGTCAGGTCTCCCTGAGCATCCTTTTCCCTAAGCTAAACAACCCCAGGTCACTCAGCTGTTCCCCACCAGACTTGTGCTCCAGACCCTTCACCAGCTCTGTTTCTCTTCTCTGGACTCACTCCAGCCCTTCAATGTCTTTTAGGGGCCCAGAACTGGACACAGCACTCGAGGTATGGCCTCACCAGTGCTGAATGCAGGGGGATGGCCACTGCCCTGGTCCTGCTGGCCACACTATTGCTGATAGAGGCCAGGATACCATTGCTCTTCTTGACCATCTGGCACGTGCTGGCTCATATTCAACCAGCTGTCAACCAGCACCTCCAGGTCCTTTTCTGCTGGGCAAGTTTCCAGGCACTCTTGGGAGGAGCTGTTACCTCCCTCAGAGGCTGAGAGGCCCTGCAGAGAGACCTTGATGAATCACAAGACTGGGCAATCACCAGCCCTATGAAGTTGAACAGAAACAAGAGCCAGACTCTGCATCTGAGGTGGGGCAGCCCTGGGTGTACGGACAGAATGGGGAATGAGATACTGGACAGCAGTGCCATGGAAAGGGGGTGTCCCAGTCAGTGACAAGATGAACATGAGCCAGCAGTGCCCTGGAGCCAGGAGGGCCATCCCTGTCCTGGGGACATCAGGGACAGCATGGCCAGCCGGGCAAGGGAGGGGATTGTCCTGCTCTGCTCTGCTCTGGGGCAGCCTCACCTCGAGTGCTGAGGCAGTTCTGGGTGCCACAAGAAGAAGGACATTAAACTATTGCAGAGTGTCAAGACAATAGTGACGATGAAGAACCTGAAGGGGAAGCCGTGTGAAGAGTGGCTGAGGTCACTTGGAGGAGTCTAAGGGGAGACCTCACTGCAATTACAACTTCCTCATGAGGGGAACAGGAGGGACAGGCACTGGTCTCTGCTCTGTGGTGAGCAGGGACAGGACCTGAGGGAATGGCCTGAAGTCGTTGTGCCAGAGGGGTTTTAGGTTGGATATTAGGAAAATTTTCTTTACCTTGAGTGTGGCTGGGCTCTGCAATGGGCTCCCCAGGAAGCTGTCACAGTAGTTTACTGGATATCAATGACATTTTTATTAGTTTGGTGAACACACAGTTTACTCGCAATATTAATTGCAAAATTACAGCATAAATATAAAAATAACTTGAATTAATTGAATTCTCAAACAGCTAATGTATCAGCTGGGAAATAATGAGAACTAGACAATGTCCTCATGGGAAACGAAAAGAACTCTACATGCACTGGGTACAGGAAATAATAAAAGAGTAAAAGGGTGTTTGCAGGCTTCTAGGATTAACAGCAATATGGATGCTCTTGCAGTGGATTGCTACTTTACATCCATCTAGGATGGGCCTTAAGATATGTTTTGAAGTATTTTTGTGGGCTGAAAGAACAAAAAGGTAATGGCTTTGTGCCAGTCCTACTGAAAGTGTTGCACAATGAGGGGTCAGGTTGAAAAGAAAGATCTGTGCCACCTTGGGCTTTGTAGGAAGCTCAGCACCAGCCCATTGCTGATGGTGCCATGGCCACCAGAAAACCCCTCTGCACAATGTGCATACATTGTGGGTTAGGGCTTGCCTCTGTGCAGGTATTGGTCCCTGTATTGGTCCTTCCATTGGTCTCATTTTACATTTTGGTGTCCTGGACCTAAGAGACCAGTTTGCAACACATACTATACAAAGAATTACTGCAATCCTCCTGAGAAAAGAGCAATAAGTTATGAGGATGGAGGGCAGAGCTACAGTTAGAAAATCACTTAGCAATGCCCTGCTTGGGAAATGCAAGTAAATGTGGTATATCTGGTATATCTGCTCTAAGAAGCGTAACCAGAGCAAATCTTGTGGCACTGTTTTCCACTGGTGTGGTGATATGTTACAGTTCTAGTCCACAGAAACTCCAGCCAAGAGTGCTTGTGTCTGTCTAGTGCTAGGATGTGGGTGGTAATTAAAATGAATTTAAATTATAGAAGAGTAACAGAAAGGAAACAAAATTATTACTGACTAAAACTGAGCCCTGGTTATGTAGTGTGGAAAAGATTAATCAGATTTATGGGACAGTGGAGACAACATGATGGCAAACATTTGGGAAATGTCAGCAGTGGAAAGTGCTTGTTTGTGTAGGATGGCATTAGGATAGGGAAAGTTTTCAGGAACATTCCCCAGAAGAGTTGGTGAGAATCTCATTATCTGAGTTGGAAAAACTAGAGAGAACAAAGTGTTTGAAAATATTTCTGAGGGGCAAATTTTTTCCATATGGAAAGGTGTACCTGGAGACATGGCATTTTTCTTCCATTTCTAGATATGATAAGTATAACCTTCACAGCTGTAGACAAATGTGTGGCATGTCAGGTTCTTGTCTTTTGGAATAAAGTGTAGGTTGTAATGAAGTGATATCAAGGATACCTTTGACAAGGATATGTTTATGGCTTGATTAAATAGCTGATACACAAAACCCAGTGAAGACTGATTAGAAAGGAAGCTGTAATCATGCAACAGGTAAAAAAAATGCTTTTCAATCCACATGTGATAATTTACTGCAAACGTAACCATAAGTGTGATTAGGAGTGGTGGCCTATTAGGTATTTTTTTTCAATTGCTAAAGCAATTGATTACAACTGAAATAGAAAGAAAACTTCAAATGAAGTGTAAGACATTGCTTGGTAATACACGTAAGGGAACTTATTGAGCTCTATATAGGTATATCATTCCAATTGCACAGATATCTGGTCTGAATTAATTTAGAGAAAATAATAGAAAATGAGTATTTGCAGCAATATGCTATATGTTAAAAAATTACTAACTTTAAAGATCCATGAAAGAAGATGAGGTGCCTAGAAAAGGCTACATCTGCAACTTTTTATGAGTGCCTGCAGGATCAGGACAATCTGCTGGATCAGGAAGTCCTGCCTTTCTAATCTTTCTCTTTTTGTAGCTATCCTTGTCCACGTACTGGATAAGAGAGTGGCTGGGATTTGGAAAGCTTTGCATCAGTGCCAGGGTCTGCCTATGACTTCGTGTCAATAATTTCTATGAATTAAGAGTTACTTAACAACGGTATTGTGGTTTCCATCTGTACCCTGAGCAGGACAACACATCCCAGCCAGGCCCAGCTCCAGACTGAGCCCTCATTTCAGTGTCCTTGTGTGAGTACATGCAGGCACGTGCTCTCAGCTTTGGTGACCAGAGGAGGTGCCTGGGGTCTTTTGAGACACTCTAACACTCGTGTGAGCTTCATGGGTATGACCCAGAAAATGTAGGGGGCCTGTTGGGTGTCCCAGGCTGCCTCAGATGGCTCAACACTTACATTTCAGGACCTGAATCACAACCTGGATCTGTTCTGTAATGCAAATAAAACGCACTAAGACACCTACATGCTGACACCTCACATTAGGTGTGCTGAACCATAGCCCACCCATCCACTGTGCTGCTTCTCCTGTGCCTGTCACCATGGAAATGACCTCCTTGCTTGGACACTCTCCTCTGAGTTATCCCCAAAGTGTTGGAACAGTCTGGAGCACGTAGGCACCTCTGTCAGAAGTGCTAAGTAACCCTCCATGGGTGAGCCTGCACACCACAACCTGATAGAGAAAATTCCTTTCTTCAGAGAGACAAAAGCAGTTACACAGAGAGGAAACAAATATTTGAAATGTTGAGTTTTGGGCTGTTTCCAGGCCTGGATAGAGTTTGGACCATTTCCTAGCATGGCCAGCCTGGTTTACACAGTGTTCGTTACTTGCCTCAGGGAAGCAAGTATTATATTCCTGCTAAAAGAGGGCACCTTAAATACATTTCAGCTACTACTAGTAGTAGCACACGTGGTATTTATTTAAGATAGGAGTGGGAAGAGGTGAGCACAGAGAACAATATATGTCTTAGCCATCATACTACTGTAGAATTCTAAATGGCAAAAGTTAATAGTTCTTCTACTGTGCTTTCTCTGACAAGAGAGGTGCGAAATCAGTTTATATGAAGAAGTATACAAGATGAACCAGAAAACACATTCAGGGCAAGTCCCAGGAGATACCTAATTACTCCTGGAATTAGAAACTGATATTGCAGGCTGCATGGCAAATTTCTGAGACAGAATATGATGAGCTCTCCCAAAAAGTTCTTTCTTAATTATGCTGGAAAAATGTTTTAAAATCATCAGCAGGCTAACCTGTCTGGTGGATATTGGGAGCTCTTATTTCATTTTCCATGACAAACACATTTTGCCAGTAAATCTGTATTCCTAAAGACTCTTATATTAAAAACTCAGCCCTGCTCCCTTCCAAGGCATGAGGAAATTCTGTTACTCTGTTCCACTTACGTGGCACTCTGGAAAGAGTACAGAGACAAACATTACATTCAAAAGCCCTGAAAAGATAGGCTTTTTAGTCTTTACTGTAATTATCCCTCATTAATTTGAAATAGGGTTATGGAAACACTGGAAAAAGGAAACAGACTGTGCGGGATGAATTCACAAGATAAAATTTACCAAGGTATATACTTTAACTCCTTGGTTTCCTATGCTGTTAAATGTATATTAAACTTGGAAAATAATGGAATATTAAATATGGAAAAAAAAAATCATCATCATTCTGTAGAAACATATGAGTGGTAGTAAAAAGGAGCTGTTCCTTGCACAAGTGATTTATGTAATTTGTTTTCTTATCTGCTTAGCCTTTTGAGTTTCACTTAGCAAAAATGTTAAAAAAAACCTGAGCATCTTTCTGTGTTTTGCATTTTCATGGGCAAAATACCCCAGAGGAAAAAAAAATAGACAAATTGTCAAAATCTTATCAAGTAAAAGTGAAAGCAGACTGAAGGAAGACAGTGTTTTGGATCATGGTTATAGCAATGCTTTCCAGCCATTGTACTCACTTCCTTGTAATTGCTTGCAACTTATTGATTGTAAATACAAAACTTTCTAAAATAGCTCGAGCTGCAGGTGATGCAATAGCTCACCCTCTGATGAAAGCCAAACAAACTGCTCAAAGCCAGTTTGTGGTGAAGGATAATTGGCTTTTCCATCTAAGTTACTTTACACTGGAGAGCTTTTTGAGATATGTGATATCTGTTTTTTTGGTGAAGGTTCCTGAATCAGCCTGTCCTGATGCCAGCCTGTAATGGAATAAGACAACTTCTCTTCACTCCTCTTTTAGGACAGGTTAAATTTTTGTGTTTGTACATGAGTCAATCACATGGTTGAATCCTCCCCTCCTTCCCATAGGTCTCTTGGTTAATATTTCTGTCCTACATGATGATTAACACATCTGAATTTGGGCAGCTTGGTTTTTTTCAACCACCTGAAAGCACAGTGTATTACTTCTAGACCTAATATATTGAGAACAATTGTAATAAAAGATTATATAATATTCCATTTGTCACAAAGATTGAAATAATTTCACATAACAGATTAAGATAATGAGACTGCTAAAGTTGTGGAAACCCCATTAATCTTGTTAAACTTAGGAGAACTCAATGGCAGTAAATCACAGCTTGTTCTACCTGCAAGAAAGATACTCTGAAAATTGTGGGTCAGCAATAAAACTCCTTGGGTAGGGCAGTTAAAATGTGTAATCCATCATGAAACAGTATATAGAGATCCAGTCCAATGTTTGGAAAAGGTTAATATTATTTCTTTTTTATTACTTTTTCACTGTGCTAGCAGAGAAAACCTGGTTTGCCCTCTTCTCTGTGGAGCAGGTCCCACACCCAACCCATATATGCAGAAGATATTCTGTACTCACAGGGATATATGGAACATAGTAATGACAGTGAGCACATTTTTTTCTCCCCATCTCCACATTTTAATTTCTTACAGTAACTTTGAGTGCATTTGCCCTCTGCTGGGGACCCTTTTCATTAATGATGCAGTGCAATGACAAGGAGCCTCAGCTGAGCAGGTCATGGGACCTGTCATTAACCTTGTCCTGTTGGTAACATTTTCTCACATCAGCCTTCTGACTGTAACCTATTCTTTAACCTGAAAACATTTCAGAGAGAGCAAGCACAGCACACAGATCTGCCAAACCCAGCTGAGGCACACTCCTGCTGCCCATGGCCAGCACTGCCAAATGCTTGGGCTGAGCAGCACCAAGGGCATTGGCCAGGGGAAGGACAAATGACACCATTTGGTGTTCTGCTTTAATAAAGGCAGACCTTTAAAAGGCTTGTGTCATTTTGTATGAGCGTTTGTGGGATTTCTTCTTTCTTTCCTGAGATTCTACACTGAACCTTTTGCATTTGAATTTGCAGCACACAGGTGGTTTTTAGCATGAACCCTTGTTACATAAGCAGGAGTTGGGGATTGCAGGAGCTGATTTACAGTTACAGGGTTTGAAAATTATTGCAAGGTAAGTAGAAAGAGATGTGAAAAAAAGCAGTAGGGTGGTTTCATGATCTGATAGGGCAGGCTAGATGTATGGCAATATAGAAGATGTGCACATACAAGGAAACTTGGTTCCTGTGTGAGACCAGACATGCAAAAAATTGTGTGTTCTGTAATAAGCTATAGAAATATGACTGAGGAGTTTGGCTGGAGAAAGAGACCAAAAAACTTTGTTTTGTCATGGGCAAAAGTTAACATGGATTTGTTGTGGCAATTTAACAGCTGCAAAGTGTCAATGACTGTTTAGAAAATTATTTTGACAAATCTTTGTTTGCATTCTCAAGATTATTCAAAACCAGGAAATACTATCCCTGTCTTGAAGTCTGAAGGATCTTTTCCTTTTTTGCCAAGTCCTGTTCTTACTTAACATCAGGGGACATTTTGGAGAGTGACAGCAAGAAGAATAATAGGGAAAGGAAAAGTCAGATAAAATGAGTTTCTATTTTTCACTCTGCTGTTAAGATTGAAACTTTTGACAGTTCCTTTAATCTGTCTTTTCTGCTTCATGCATAGGTGGAAGTGGAAAAGTAGAGCTCTTCTCAGGAGTACTTTCCATGTGAAATTATAATATTTTCCATGAGAAAAGGAGGAAAATATGAAAAAGGGATTTTCTTTTGCCACGCTCACAAACTTTCACTCTCTTCCAGCTTTTGTAGAGCTAAGAAATAGCAAGAGAGTGGAAGAAGAGGAGAAAAATACATTTAATTTTTAAAAATAACACCTTCCCTTTTACATACTTGACAATGATTTCTGAACACAACACTTTCTCTTAAAATGTAGCACTTTCCTACTGTTGCACAGCTGGTGAGGCTATGGGTGAAATCTGTGTGCACATAATTCTCAATTCTGAAACAGAAAACTTTGGCAAAAATCTTCTTGACACTTTTAAAGATTTTTCTTTCCATTTTTATAAGTTATGTCTCTGCCTGTTTCTCTTTTAAAACAGGTTTTTGGTTCAGTTATACTTGGAGATGAAGAGCATGTTGGAAAAATGTTAGCTGTCTCTTATTGTGAGAGTGACAATGTTTCCTGAGGGCTTATTGCTTATAAAAAATTTCTTCATCCTGCAGCAAAAGAATTAACTCAGAAGCCCAATAGCCACAAGATCAAGAAGTCAACTCATTGAACAAAAAGCACTGAAGAGCAAAAGCTGACATTAGGAGTAAGATATATTTTATAGGATATACCTGGACCCCCACTGCACCATAGACAAAATCTGGGTGCCAGAGTTCAGGAAAGCAGCCCAGCTCCAAATCCTGAGACTGATTAGATCCCAAGAGGCTATTTAAAAACAACCAAATGAAAGCCCAAACAAAACACCTCTGTTAAGTTCTTCAGTGCACAGTCCCCATCCAGACTTTTCCCATGGCTGCCTTGCCAAGAGATCCAGCGTGCTGGGCTGTGCACGGTGTCTCTTCTGCCCTGAAGCTGGCAGGAGGTATCAACCAGCTGATTCTGACTGCACCACCTTGCTGGGTGGATGAGAAGCAGGGCAAATCCTCTGTTTTGGGGTGCCAATGCCTGGCCACCATGCCTCCCACTAGAGTGGGGCTCTCCATCCAAACAAAGGGCACGTCCCATCCTGGGAAGCTGGGACTGTGCACGGCCCTGGGGCTGTGACAAGTGCTGACCTGTGCCTGCACCTGGGCACACCAGGGCTGCCCACAGCCTTCCTGAATCCTACAGCTCTCTCCAAATCTGGGCTATAATCTGTATGTCTAATTTAAGTTTCCTTATTGAATCTAACACATCAAATGTGTGAAGATATCACCCACAAATGCTGTGTTAAACATCCTACACCATATGTTGACAGAGCCTTTTGGCTGTGACCAAGTGGCTTGGCTAAATAAATGTTAGAAAATATGTTAGAAGAATTACTCCTTTTGCCTATCCAAATAAAACAGAGCTGGCAAGTGAATATCTTTCATCTAGACTGGGTTTTACATAATTGTTTCAATATTCCATTTTAATACGCCTGTGTATCTGTGGATGAATCTTGATTGTTCTCAAGTGAAATATTGTGAATCAAATCATGATGACAGAATCTTGACTATTTAATTAATGTGTTAGCATGTAATAATGCTTGATTCCTACAAAGGACTAAATTAACAACTTCATTTAACTGTGCTGCTCTCAGTGGGAAAGAGCACACTTAAGTGCTCCATGGTGCTATTTACACCTGCTTAATTACTTTCATTTACAAATTGTCTAAATTACCTTGCCATAGAGGAGGATTGGGAACACAATCCATGAATAGAATTAAACTTCAGACTTCAAATGCTGGTTTGGTACACTACCTTTGGCAGAGGTGATTCAGAAGTTATTCATATGAGGAATAATCCACAGCTATTCATATATCTGGCTGTCTTGAACCCACAGACACCTTAGTTTAGATCAAAATGTTCATTTTATGCCATGTCAGTAAAGAAAGAGGGAATGTTTTTGTTGTTTTTGAGGGGTTTTGTTTGTTTGTTTTGAGCAAGTGGCATTGGAAATGTGGATCCTCTGTCATCTTTGGACTTGGCACGTGTCCCACGGTAAAACCACTCCTGCCATCCACACCCAAACCCAGTCCTGAAACCTGCAACCTGTTCTACTTGTCAGTGCTTATATTTAAATAAGGAATTAAGCTGAATATGTTTTGGACCTGGATTTCAAGTTCCTGAGTGACTCCTGTCCATACAGTGGGCCAAACCAAACTGTAGCCCCATGCTGCTGAATACCTTGCTGGGATTCAAACTTCATGGCCAAGGCTGTGAGCCAGTAGCTCTGCTGGTCAGCCCTGAATCTTCTTCTGTGCTGAGTACCAGGATTAAGTCCTATTCATTGCCTATGGAAACCAGGGCTCACAGTCTCAGGGCCTTTGAAAGCCAGTAAGTTTCTCTCTGTTTGAGAGAGAGGAGCAGTTTTACAATGAAGTGTTTTGAAGAATTCACTTTGAAGTTCATGGCATGTTTTGTCACAAGCTGAATTCCCCAGTGACATTGGGAGGAAGAACTGGGAATTATTTCAGAGGGTAAAATGAAAAGCATACATCAGTAATACATGGATGTTTACATGTGATATATTAATTTTGAAATTGGGCTAGAGGGATAAAAGGGATAGACCAAACACAATACAAAAATAAAACATTGGTGTGTGTATACATAGAAAGTGAGTTTATTAGTAAGTCTCTAAACAATTTATTATTAATTGTTGTAGTAAGTACCCCAAATCATCAGATTCCTTCTTGTTTCCTTTGGTAATTCTCAATTGTTTCCTAATACCCTATTTGTGAAAGAGTGAAGAACATTGAACAGACATGTTTCAATAATCTTCATAACAACCAGAGAAGTTCTCTAAAGCCTGAAGTAGAAGAATAGCTACCCTTTGATGACTTCTCCCTAGAAACTATATATTAAAAAGTACAGCTTCTCTTCATGGTACATTAAAAGCAATTATATTCTGTAAATGTATTCCAAGACAAAATTGAAGTTCATATATATTTTAAAGATTTTATTGAGTCCTTGGTGAGAATACTATTCTACGGATTAAAATCCTCACAGATATGGAAATAAATTTATTAGTCTCATTAAAAGAGCAAATTACTTTCTGACTTTTCTATTTATCAAAACAGAATGTATATTAATATAATAAAATCATATAAGAAATTAAATGTAGAAGTCACCAAAAAAACCAATATTGTACCCTCATAGATATTTCTTTATATGAGGAGATGTTTGATGTAGGCTGCATAGCTTTCCCTTTTTTCCCCACTCTGGTGAACAATCAAAAGTATAAAATCTTCTGTGCAAATGGAAAAAATTAGTAGAACAATCAACTCTGAGATGAATAAGTGACATTTCTTCAGATGAAAGTAACACGAAAAGCATAACTTTATTCTCTAAAAATAGATAACCAAGAGAAGTTTATGAAGTGGTGTAGATTACTAAACCTGGCCTGTCAGCCTGCAATCCCCACTGCTGAGGCAGCTCCTCCTGCTCTGCTCTCCTCCATCCAGGACTGTGAAGGGTGCAAGTGCTGAGTGCATATTGAACACATGATAGAAGCATTACTGATATTTAGAGCTCATGTAGATGATGAAGCATTCAGAGCCTTTTCTGTCCCTTCATTTATCCTTGCACCAACCTTTGAGGGAGCCAGAAAAGTGCTACTATTTTTATTTTCCAGCCAAGGAATTGAGGGAGCAGGGTACTGAGGTGTAAGTGCAGGCAGCCCCTGGGTTGAGAGGAGGTGCCATCCCAAGGAGACAGCTCTGTCTGCAAGAGCCGTGTCCAGCAGTGCCCAGCAGCAGCTCAGGCATCTTGTTTGTCCTTGTGTTGCCCTGGAATCATAGAATCATAGAAAGCTTTGGGTTGGAAGGGCTCTGAAAATCAGCCAGTTCCAACCTCCTTGCCATGGGCAGGGGCACCTTTCACAAGACCAGGCTTTTCAGAGCTTCATCCAGCCTGGCCTTGAACACTTCCAGGGATGAGACATCCACAGCTTCTCTGAGCAGCCTGTTCCAATGTCTCACCACCCTCACAGTACAGAATTTCTTCCTAATATATAACCTAAACCTAGTCTCAGCTGAAGCCACTACCCCTTGTTCCATTGCTACACCCTGTTCTATCCCTCCACAGGTTTCTTGTAGCCTCCTTTCAGGTACTGGAAGACAAAACTGCATAAGACCTTCTCCTTTTGCAATTCTTTAAAGTGAAGCCTGACTATCTCTGTCCCATGGTCCAGCTCTTAGATAACTAAGCAGATTTTAAAGACCTGAGCAAGATTTAAGGTGAAAATATTTAGAGGATGAATTAGGCAAAGGGAAGTGGGAAAGGAAGGGAAGGGAAAACGGAAAGGGAAGGAAAGGGAGGGGAAGGGAATGGGGAAATAACTTAGACCTTGTATAAAAGGTCTGAATGAATAAAAAAGACTCCACATATACATGTGACTGTTCTATTTAGTTTTGGGGAACTGTGAGGGTCCATGTCCTGTCCCTGTGCCCATTGAGCCTGGCCTAGCAGCTGTTTTTATACTAATCACTCCAAAGGGCTCCTTTACTGGAGCATGTTGTAAATGATACTGTGCCCACTCCTGCACAAGGTAAAACAGGTGAAGTACAGTGTCCCTAATTTTGCTTTTTGAGGCAGTCAGGAAGTTAGAGGACATTTTCCACTTTTGTTAAAATCAATTACCATGCATCTTGCTTCCTTGTGTGTACCTAAACACCCAAATTCTATTCCTTTTCTTTTATTAAGAAAAGATTTTTCCCCATGGAGGAACATATAAAGCAATAATTAGCTTTCAAGGTTCGTTAAGTGCTGAGCTTCTGTCAAAAATAATCACATGTCATTTCTTAAAAACAGTTTAACAATACTGAAACTACATTAGTCCAGCTATTAACTGCATTTTAAACAGCTTTTAAAAAGTTATAAATAACTTCAAGCCAGCCAAGTGACTGCAGAAAATGTGAGCAGAAATCAGAATAAGGCCATTGTCTTTCACACATAACTATGGAAGAGTCAAGCTACTGTTAAACTGTTAAAATTCACATCCTAAATTCAAGCATGACAGGCTTCTTTAGTTTCACTGATTTCTAGTAACTTTAAAAAGGGTTAGGTTTTCTCACTAAGATTTAAAACAACCATCTTATTTCACTTTTTTGTCAGTCATAACTCGTTACAATACCAAAAAAAAAAAAAAA
>VWZP01008622.1:242129-254193 GCA_013396995.1 Dicaeum eximium | reverse complement strand
ATGAGCAGTCGTTTCTCACACTTTGTTCCCCACTGTTACAAGAGCTATTATCTTTCAGCTCATTCTGTTTGTTTTTTCCAATACTCCACTAAATGTGAGTTCAATGGATGGAAACTAGAAAAGGTAAGGAAAGAAATGGTGAATGTGTAGAGAAGGCCACAGGCATGACTGCAGCACCTCTTCAGCCACGAGTCAATCCCACTGAAGCTGCTGTAAGAAAGCTGGGAAGGAAATGTGGCTGGACAAAACACAGCCCACCCCACCCTGTGGCGTGCCCTTTCGAACAGACGCAGGTATGCCTCAGCCATGCTGGCTAGGTGCTGCACACCACGACTGGAGAACACCTTTGAACCCTTTGAACAAGGAGGGTCAAACCCTGTGTCATGGGTTAGCTTTTCTGCTCTGTTCTGCCCTCGTTTCTCTGCCCTGATTTCCTGCAGTTCTTCTCATTAGTTGCGTCTTTTGAGACCTCAGACTTTAAGGTCCTGCCTGCTGCTCTGGGCAGGAGAAGAAAAATGCTGCCAAATCTCCTGGTGTGCAGGGTGGTCCATGGTTGCAGGACACTTGTTTTGGGAAAGTAAGGAGGAAGCTGCTCCAGCTGTCAGCTCCCCTTTAGATCTGTGCCACGTGGAGACTGCACAGAGTGGAAAGGAAGTCCATTAGCTCGTATTTAACCTTGAACAGGCTCCCAGTAAGTTTCTTTCCTTCTCACCTAGAGGCTACTGCTTATCTTATCTCCAGGGAGGACCCATTAGTTAAAAGCAGGATTCATGATCTGGCAGAGCCACCTGTCATCAACACTCCAGCCAGAATTCCCCTAACTTTTTGTTCGGATGGATGTCAGCAACACTAATACAGGCAAAAGGTACCATGGCCTATGAAGTGAGGCCAAGCTCCTGCCTTGCCTGGGGCTGTCCCAGACAGGGAAGGTGGGTGGTGTGTTGAGGGACAGCAGCAGGAAGAGAAAACCAACAGACTGAAGTATGTTTTTCTCATGGTGGTCTGAAAAATCTGGCTCTAGATTGTATTGGTATTTTCTGGCCTAAAGATTGTCCCTGAAAACAGCACACCCTGAAGTGAAGGAGACAAACCACCCTTTCATTGGGACTTAAAATTTTCTGTCCACAGCAGTGCATCTGTCCCGCAGCTTCCACTGATTCTCTGCCACCTGGGCCTCTTTCAGAGCCACAGGACTCCCAGTGTCTTCCTACTTGCTCAGCAGCTAGGCCAGGGGCTTTTTCATATATCCCAGAAGGATGTTGAAGCCTTTTCCCCAAAGGAGTTAGACACTTGGCTACCTACATCCAGCTGAAAGCCAAAGTTTTCATTCCTTCTTTTGTGTACTGTTTTTCTGGTTTCAGCAGTGTACAGCAACACCTCAGATGTTTGCAATAATAATTGACTTTTATTAAGGAGACTTTGTTCATAGTAGGATTTTTCCTTTCCTCTTTTTATTTTCAAACCAGTCATTACTTCCCAGTGCCCAGTTATCATTAACTCATTCTACTGCTTCTCTGTTATCTTTTCCTTCCCTTTATCCTTCCCCAGCACAATTAACTGACTCATTTAGTGCTCACTGGTTTGCCTCACTTGTGTTACTAGTTTTATTTTTGTCTTCCAGTGTTTGAGCAGATTCAAATGTGACTTGATGGGTCTGCTGACATTACTGGGGCTCAGCAGAGATGACTTCCAAACTGAGAGACAGAATTAACCTCTTAGCAACAAAGCACAGTAGGAGACAGTAAATTCACAGAAGTTCATGTTAGAATGCAACTGATTTTCTAGTCCTGAGGGCTAAAGTGAAATCCATGAGGGCTGGTACACAGAGGTGCTGTGGAAGTGGTTCCCATTGCACATTTAGCACTGTGATTCCTTTCCCTCTCACCAAATCAGTTTCTGAAATCAAATTGTGTTTTATGGCCCTAATGTGCCATAAATCAGTCATGCTGCTTCTCATCATTAGCAGTAAGACTAGCTTTCACTTCATGTTATCAGACAAGTCCTATTTCCAAGATTCAGACAGGTTTCTTGTGGTAGAAGTCCCACATCCTTGACTTTTTAGGAATAGTTATTAAATCCAGCCTGCACTGTTAGGGTGAGAAATGCTATATCCATTTTATTTGCATTCTTGCAAATTGGTCCATCTAAGATTCTAGTCTTACTTGAGATTCCATAGTCTGGCTCTACGAATCGGATTTGCACCAGTATAATGATTTTGATAAGAAGTTTGTTTTGATTTGATTTGGTTTTAAATCAAAATAGCAATATTTGTGCATTCCCCAAAGCTGCAGGCATTTTGATATAAAGATACTTGAATAGTTTTCTTAGGCACTCACATAGCTATCCCATTTCACAAACTCACAACATCAAACTAGAAATGCAAAAAATCCTGGTATGTCACCTATTCATCCAGCAGCAAATATATATAAAAGAAAATAATGCTGAACATCATTCTTGATGGTCTGAGCCATGTCATCCTCACACATTGTCATATATTGTATTATTTTGAATCATGTGGTGTATCGCTTCTGTAAATAGGAGAAAAAGTTTTCTCTTGCTCCAAGTGTGACTGCTGTGCTCAAGAAAGGGAAAGGGAAATTGAGAATTGCTGTTGTTCAAAGCAGCACAGTGTTTTCTGAAAGACAGGTTTATGGTCATGTTTGAGACTCCATTGCACAAGTCACTGCTTAGACACTTGCTGACAATGCTAGTCCTGGCACATATGCTCAAGTTGTAGAACATAAAAACGAGGCAGTGAGTGGTCCTGACAAAGCTCCTGAGAGCATTGACTCCAGTGACACCAACCTGGCAAAAGCTAAACCTGGCTGTCAGGTTAGTCCAAACTGCTTGGGACCACAGGCCCCTCTCATGCCACTGTGGAACAGCCCCGTGGCTCCATGAGGTGGTCACAGCCAAGTCCTTTTCTAGCTCTCCTAGTGTTTTGGTTGCAGCGTGGTGCCACAAAGCAAAACTTCCTGGGCTAAGAGTGTAAAAGATGTAAAAGTACACCCACACTGCTGTGCTGTGCAGGTCACAGCACACTCTCCTTTAAATGTGCCAGCAGCTGCCTTTAGTATTGTGGAAAGGCATAGGAATACATAATCTGTAAGTTTGTGCATGTGTGTCCCTGTGCTTAAAGCCAGCTCAGTTCCCCTGACTATGGTCTCTCTCAGAAGGAGACTGACAGGGATACCTTAAACTGGAATCTTCTGGTCCCTCAAGGGCACAGATGCAGCTTGTCCCCTCAGCTCACGCTGGCAGTGTCTCTTCCTCACCTCCAAAGAGTCAAGAGGCTTGGCCAGGTGCTGCTCCTTGCCCTGCCACTACAGAATCTTGCCCCAGCAAAATGTGTGGAAGGGCCACCAAGGCATGCAAGGACCAAGGAGTAAAAGCAGGGTACCTCTGCCTTTGCTGGAGATGGACAAGGCTGGGCAGGCTGTATCAGAGGCTCCTGGCAGGAGGAGGAGCAGCCCCTTAGCCTGGGTTGAACAGGGAAGGGAAGGAAGGTCAGCAGGAGGGAGCTATGGAGAAGCTGGGGTAAGAGGCTGGGCTGCACTGGACAAAATCTCCAAACTCAACCTACTTTAGCAGGGCTGGTTGTTTAAATGGAATTTAAATCTCCGCAGATATGTGAGGAACTTCCTGTCATCACTCAAAGACGTGCAGTGATAGGGGCAGGGCTGTGCTGACTAGGGTCAGGCACGGGTGCAGCCAGAGCAGGGACCAAGGTCCTTGATGCCACAGAGAAATTGCTGTAGACACGGGCTCATCATTTCTGCAAAGCACTGGTAAGTAAGGGAAAGCAGAAAAGATTACCAAAAATAGAATTTATTTTTGGAGGACAATTCTGCAAAGCAATAAATACCCAGCTCCCAATTTCAGGCATAAGCTATTTCCTATGTCTTTGGTTTTTTCACAGTCCAGAACAGTGAAGTGTATGTCAGTATTTACAACCTCTTGAATTCAAAATAACGAGTCAGTTGCATCTCACCTCACAAGATTTTGAGGGGAAAAATTACTTTGGAAAATTCCTTATATTGTATGTATGTGTATTTTGTTACCTGCCTCCAGATTTTTCCTTTTAAAGTACCTGTTTTCAAACTTCCCCCACAAATTCTGAATGCAGAAAAAATTCTTTCTTCTCTTTCATTCCCTTTTATTCTCTGTTATTTTTCTCTATTTCTTTTTGCCTTTCCACCTGCCTTTTTATTTCATATGTACTTAAATAATGTGGACCAGGAAAATTAGGAAGCATTAAGTTATACAACGTAACTCAAGGTAGAAAAATTGTCAAGCTATATTCTGTTCCTGTAAAACATTTTCAACAAAAATAAAGAAAAAAATAGAAACTGAAGCAACAGTGTTCAAATCCTGTGTCAGGTAAGTCCAAATTGATTTATGTTTTGCAGGTACTATGGTTGATTTTTACTTCTTCAGTTCAGTCACCTCAGCTGCAGAGGTGAAGCAAACTTTTCTAAAAACCCTATCCTCTCCATTAGCAATATTTTCCCAGTCTCACCACTCCCTCCCTCCTTTTTCAGCGTCATTTTCTCCACAGGGTGACAGGATTACAGTTGTCCTGGCTGTTCCAAGTTGTGGTGTGTACTCTGTCATCTATGTCATTGTAACTCTATCTTGCTGGCAGTAGAAGACTGACACAAATTGTTTTCCTGCCAGATAAAATTCTCTAGTAGATTTAATGCTCATAACCTAATGTGAGGAATAATATTATATGAGCAACAGCAGTCAATCTGCTCCTAATGGTATTGTGTCCCCTGGTATTGAGGGGAAAAATTAAGCCTGTGGAAGCTCAGCACCTTTCTGAGCAGTTCTGCAGACTCTGGGGCCAGGGCTTACAGCAGTGTGACCACACAGCTGCAAAGCCAGTGGGCTGATGTGAAAACTCAAGCTTGGAAATAGAGAAGGAAATGGAAACTCAAGGCTGAGAGTTGTGTATGCTCAGCAAATGGTACAATGAAACCCTGGTACATGAAAAAAATAGCAATGCACGTACAGCTTGTTGCACAGAACTGTGATTTATCTGCTTTTATTTTCAATAGTTCCAGTGGCATCATGATGTAGGATTTTATAGCCTATTAAATCATGCCTGACATTTATGGATGTAGTTTAGAGTGCATGCATTATGGAGAGCTAGTAGCCTCTCCCTGGCTGAGCAGCAGTTTCCACTTACAGGTCTTACTCCATCCTCACATCCTTTTATACCTTGAGCTCAGATACAGACAAATACACTCCAAAGAAAAATATTTTGGTGAAGAATACAAAAGATAAACAACTTTTCTGTTCCTATTGGGTTTGGACTATCCTGATCTGAAGTGGTCTTTATTTCTGTTGTTGTCTCCCATTCCCAAAGGCACGTCTGCACCCAGCAGGGTTGACTGCAGCTTCTGCAGGCACTGCACATCCTGCCACCTCCATCACAGCAAACAGATTGCCCTCTCCCAGGAGAGAGGTAGTAATCAGCCCAGGTTGCTAATGGTTTTCTTTGGTGCGTGTAGGGAGTGGCATAATTAAGACTGCAAATTTGAGCTGACCCCAATATTAGCTCGGGAAGAGGCGCTGAGGTGGGTGGACCTGTGTGCCAAGGCCTGACCTGGGTTGTTGCTTAGGCAGTGGTGGGATACCCACTGCTTCCTCCCCACCACGTGGTTCACTGTCCCTTCCCACCAGAGCTGTCCCTGCAGCCACTGCCCAGGAAGGCAAAGGCTCTGTCCTGGGTTGTACCCACCAAGGCAGGCTGAGAGGGCACCCAGGAAGGACGAGCAGGGAGGGCAGCTTGAACTTGAGTCCTGTCAGCTGTAGAGAAAGGGAAGAGCAAAGCAACTGGTGAGGTTGGAAAAGGCAGTTGTGATGAGGACCACGATTTTTGCTCAGAAGAGGCCTCGGCAGCAATTTCAGGTGGGCAGAGAGGGAGAGAGTGATCAGGGTGGCTGGATAGGCTGGACCTTGACTGGAGGGAAATTCAGCCTTCTTGCCTGTTATCCTTGCAGCCAGGGAGACTCCTCTGTGCCAGAGATTATGGCACAGGGCCTTTGTGACCAGGAGAAAGGAAGGCTTTAGCTGCCTGTGGAAGATACTTCCAAATGCCAGGGCCTGAACTAAGTGCAGATTGGAGTGGTCACAACTACCACAGCAAGAGATAAAGACATGTTTCACTCTTAGATACCATCTTACAAGTGGTAATTAAGTTTTTACAACATCCATGTGAGGTAAGCACCCAAGTACTGCTCCTATTTTAGAGTAGGAGAGGAGAGAGGGTGAGTGCTGTGCCAAAGGCCGGGTGGTGACTCAGTGGTACTGCCACCATCACCAACCAGGAGCTCCTGGTTCCCAGCCTGGCCCACGAAGCACTGCAGCCTCCCTGCCAAGAGAAGGAAGTGAGCTGATTTTTCAAGCACTTTGATGAGAGAAAGAAGCTTAGAAATAGCCTGAGGCTGTTTCCAGAGAAAGTGTCAGAGCTGAAGGAGAATTTTGGAGGAGGGGAGAGGGAAGGGGATGGTGGTGAAGGAACTGTTGATACAAATGGTTATGAAGGGAAAGGTGGTGACAAATCAGAACCCAACAATAGGAGGAGAATGGGTCAATAGACAGAGTAGATTTTCTTGAGAGAGGCCTGTGGGACAGAGGAGAGGTAACAGCAAGAGGACAAAGAACAGCAGTGGGGAGGGAGAAAAAACACAGTGAGAGTGTGAATGGCAGCATTTGAAAGTGTCAGGAGACACACACAAAAAAAAAGCCACCAAACATGCGGTCTTACAGTGCCTGGGCAATTATAATCACACTATTGTCTCTTCCACAGCAGCTGGAGATCTCAGAGCCCTCCACAGAGCATCATTACCTTTGTTTCACCTATGGGAGAACTGAGGCTCAGAGCAGTGAAGCCACCTGCCTACGGTCACACAGCAAGGCCAACACATTATTCTGGTTTAAACTATTACAGTAAATGCAACTGGAAATGGGAGTAAACAGACAGGGGCACACAGTTCTCACTGGCATAGAAGAGAAAAAGAAGAGATGACTGATGTCAGCAGCCCAAGTTTATTTTTATAGCTCTGAAATACATAATGTCACATAAAATGACATTTGGAAGCTGTGAGCTTTGGACCCACTGTGCTTTAAACTACAAGTTAAGTAATACTAACAGTCAGACACACCACTATATGCACAAGTACATGTGCACACAATAGTTCTAGTGTTAGCATTAGTGTGATTTGTGCCCTTCAACAATTTATTTTGTTTTCCAACTTTCAGAAAAATTAAGGTAACCTACAACTACAAAAATGGAGAGGCATTTATACCAGAAGACTTCCACAACACCAAATATTACTACATTCCCAAAGTCCTTAGAGATAGAAGAAAATAGAATGGAATAGAATATCTCAGTTGGAAAGGACCTGCAATTGCCTGGAAGATGCATATGACCACTATTGTGGTGGGGTTATTGTTTATGGTAGTTATGTGCCACGGTAGGGAAACTATAAGCCTGACAGCCTGTGGCTGTCATATCAAAAGGAGCATTTTGCTATGAAAAGCGTTCTCTGAAAAAGTAGAAGCTCAGAAAATTGCCACCAGCACAAGTTTGAGCTAGCATAATGTTTCTAGGGCCTAGGAAAATGACATGTTTTTGTAAAAGTTCCTCTTCATTTAAAAATCCTCACCTTTCCTCACGTCTTCTTTCTTCTTTTCCTCACAAGTAATGAAGAAATGCAGCTATTTTTTACAGTAGTTTGAGGAGGATAAAGTAGTAGGAGCTGTGCAGTGCTACCACCCTCTGGCCACTGTCAACAGCACCATCCTCCATCTGCAGGACTGCTCTGAGCTCCATCATCTGCCTCACACACCTTTGGGAGATAAATGCTGCTTTTCAGTGCACCCGGTAAAGAGAGAAATGAGCTGCTTCTGATGCAGCTCTACACAATGCCTGTTTGGGCTGCTTCCTTTTGTCAAGAGGTCTCATCTGGGTGAAGGATGCAAAGGTCAAACACTTCCAGATGTGTTGGTCCTCCGAAGGTCCAGCTCATGTGGCCAGTGGGTTCATCTCCTACCTGGTCATATGCAGATTGCAGGCAATTGCAGGTCCCTTCCAAATGAAATCTATTCTATTCTATTCTATTCTATTCTATTCTATTCTATTCTATTCTATTCTATTCTATTCTATTCTATTCTATTCTATTCTATTCTATTCTATTCTATTCTATTCTATTCTATTCTATTCTATTCTATTCTATTCTATTCTATCCTATCCTATCCTATCCTATCCTATCCTATCCTATCCTATCCTATCCTATCCTATCCTATCCCTAAGAATTTTGGAAACATAAGTTTCCAAAGCTACCCTTTGGAAAAAAAAGTCCAGTAGCATCTCTAAAACTTCTCAAAAACAAGCTGCCCCTTCTTTTCCTCTCATCTACCCTCTTGTTCATAACCAAGTGCTCATTTATTACATCTACTATGCCCTCCATTTTGCTACTAAAAATATGCTTCCCAAAATTAAAACCAGCAGCTCTTGACACATAAAACCTCATTTTTCCTTCTTTTTTACTTCCATCTACAAGAGTGATCCTGGCTATCCTCCCAGGTTAAGAGGAAGCCACAGCAAACTGGCATCTTGCATCACACTCTTCAATGGCCAAAACTGGCATGTCACAGTCTGTGAAAGGGAACGAATTTCAACGTCAAAGGAACTTTGTACCAAGGCTGTACTTTACCTTTGGTTCCTCTCTGGACAGTAAACATGTGTCTTCAGGTGACAATATTTGTGCAAGTAAATCTACTGCCTCTCTCTGCTGAGGTTGGACTTTGGGGGTACTGCTGCTTAAGTCATTTTCTGATGCTGATGACATGATGCATTCAATAATAATGATAATTAATAATAATAAACAAACAAAACCCAAACCAAACACAACAAAAAACCCCACACAATTCCCCCCCAACCTGATCATCCAGTATTGAAAATGAAGTTCATCAGTAAAAGATTTCTCATGCTCAGCTTATTTTCTCAGATGATGTGTGCTCCTTTGGGAGATGGATGCTCTATTTCATTTATTATATTTAATGAAAATTCTACCACCTCTTTGTAACCAAGATAAGGGACTGGATTCTCTCATTTGGTGATTCCAAATCTCACTGGCAGAGTGGGTAAAAACATGCATAAGGCTGAATCCTTGTGCTTCACAGGTAGATGTGTCTGCCATCAAAACCTGCAGAGAAAGCAGAGACGAAGAGAGCATGTTCTAGATGTCCCTCCTTGGTACGCCTTCCCACAGAGAGTCCTTTCTCAAACCTTCTTACAAGTTGGAAAACCTCAAAATATCTTTGCAACAGAAATAGCATAGTTGTGGGGCTTTTTTTTCCCCAGTCTAGTCTCTACAATACATGTCTCTAGAGATCCCAATTGAACAGTCTGGCCTCTATATTGTTTATTAAGCTGCAAACCCTTCTAGCTGACCACCAGCCAGCAAGTCCAACCAACACAAGATAGAGGAAAGGATGGGGGGACAAAAATCAAAAAGTGTTATGGTTTAAAGATACCAAATCTGTAATGAGGGAAAGTGAGGAAAATCACAGGTTCAGGCTTTGTCCCTGAAAACACTTGCCACCAGCTGTCTCTATTTAAAATGCCTTGCTTGATGCCAAATGCCACATTATTTTACAAAGAAAAAAGAGGAGCTGATTGAAAAGTTGCTTCCTAGTTTGTGTAAGAGAACTCAAATCACTTAAAACTCTAGAGGTCAGTGCCATGAATGCTTGATGAGTGACAAGACTTTCTTCAGTTTGCTTTAGAAAATGTATTTTTCTGGATATGTATGTGGGGTACGCAAGAAAGAAAAGCTTCACTCCAGATAAAAATCAGAAACTGGTTTTGATGAGATTTTTCACCCCTTTTCCCAATCAGAATCAATCGCAGAATCACAGAAGAGTGCTGATGTGGCATGATGAAGACAGACAGGTCCACGTGTCTGACAGTTCTATAAAAATACCACCATTACTTGGATGCAGTGAGCCACCGTGGGTGAAGTGCCCAGCTGGGCAATTGTCCTTCAAATGGCAACGGGCAGCTGATAAAGGAGACAGAAACAGCTTCTCGGTCCTTTTAAATAGCCTCATGATTTTAAATCAAAGCTGCCACTTTGCCCACTGCTGATCATAAATCTGCGCAGTGTGCCTAGAGGCATTGGCCAGCCCCAGAGTGCCAGACCTACAATTGTCACAGTGGCATCAGCAGTGACACAACTGTGCCATCCCTACCTCCAGAGACCAGAGAACACAAAAACTTGGGGTTTAGTGCCTTCATGGGGGAATTTGCACCTGAGTTCCTGTCTCTGTTACAGCCTTCTCACCAAAAAAAATTAGAGTAGTGGTAAAGCAGCTGAGCATGGACAGATGAAAAATACAGCATGGGAAGTAGATATTATCATAAAGCAGGAGAAAGGGTTTATTTTCTTCACTCAATTTACCATCCTCAGAGACACAAATTCAGAATGCACATAAGCCATAATAAAACCAGGTCACATTATTTGAAAGGTGAACATGTTTGTATGGATCTGACAGGTGTTAATGGTGATTTTCAACTGCAAAAGGAATCCTGGAAGACAAATTGCTTGCTAAACAAGTTTAACAGCATTAATGTTTTCTAACAGCATTACCTTCTAGAGCCAAGTGTTGCAATTATAAAGTGTCATGCTACCCTTATTTAGAAGATCTATGAATGTGATCATCTTTTAAGGTCCAATTTTATCGTATAATGTGCTGCAACCCATGTTTCCTATGTATGCTTCATAATGAGATTAGTACAGTATAAATCTTCGTGCAACTTAAATAAATAGTCTCTTGAGTGTCTCCCATTAGAAATACTGTTCTGTATTTGCCTACAGGCACTGATGTTGCATCCCATAATTGTTAAGTATTTATCTGTGTCATATTACAAGGCATTTGATTTAATTTTAAATGGGAGAGTTTAATCTTTTCTTTGTTTTGACCATGATATAATTTGGTTAATTACCATTTGTTGGATTCTTCTTCCATTTGCCACAAAGCCTTTCAGTTATTATTTCAAAAGTAGCCCATACAGAGCTGCCTTTGGCATGGTATATGAAGCAGTCACTGACTCAATACAGAGATCACTGTTGTAATGTCAAATTTATCCTGTTAATCTTGTCTTTCCAGAGTTCAATTTATATAGTTTTCCACTCACTCAATCTGAATTATTAATTTCTATATTAATATTCTTACTTTTTGTTCTGATACCTGGATACTTCCTAAGTTTCTTGACTCTGTGGATTCATGCAGTAGTGGACCATACTTAATATGGCCAAGGAGAATTCTTGGTAGAAAAAAACAATACCAAATTTGGATACCCTTTCCTTCCTCAAATAGGGTTTAATTCTTGCTCTCACCTCTACTGATGGACACCAAGAAAAAAATAATAATTGCAATCAGTAGAACTGGGGGTCCAAATCAGTTGCTCTCCTGTCACTCTGTGGCAGTGAAAGGGAAAGATCTCTCTTTAGTGACTGAAGTTCACCTCATCCTGTTGCAGGTGCCTGCAGTGGGTCAGAGGAATGGGCGAATTCTCTCTTTGTCGCCACTGACTGCAGCAGGAGTTTAGGCAAGTAGCCAATGTCATGCAAACACATATTCCAGGCTGTCCCCTTTGTGCTTGCAGTGTATTTGCCTCTGCTTCATGTTGTTGTGGCAGGTCCATCACAGCTGCGAGGCAGTGGGGGACATGGTGCTGTCTGGCTCTCGCTGGTGCAGTTACAGGACCATAGCATCTACTATAATAAGACCAGTAGCTCAGCACTGAAGAATTTTTATCAGCATAAAGCCATGGTAGCTCAAATAATTTCATCAAACCCTACATTTGTTGTGATTATCTTGTCCACCTCAATATATTTCACAGGACCTATAGATTTCCCTTGATAACTCCTGCACCAAGCTCCACCAGTATTGTTGTGCCCGATGGTGAAACAGGCCTTTCTGACTCCAATATCAGAAGGCTTAATATTATTGTCTTGGTTTAAAAAGACAGGTGTCTGCTAAGGAA
>VWZP01008622.1:226679-242031 GCA_013396995.1 Dicaeum eximium | reverse complement strand
AAAATGTCTTCCCAGGGGAGGTATTGTTTGTGAAGAGATAAGGGAAACCTGCCCAGATAACAACCCCATCTTTATCAGATGGCAAATAGAATATCTTATTTTAACAATCCAGGACAATGATTTAATATGATGACTCCATTGTTCAGAAGGCTTGGGCTATTATGTGCCCAGGTACAGAGCTTAGATGCTTACTTCTTCATGCTCAGTATAAGAATGCTAGAATGCTTACAATTCAGTGACAACAGTTCTCCACATCATTGGTTGAGAGAGAGAAAACCCACATCTCCCATATGGGAGACAGAACAGAAAAACACCACCCATGTACTTGAAAACACAGCTCAGAGATACGTTTATAGAATTCTGTGCTGAGAAAATGCGCTTTCCCCTGGGAAGAAAACCTCAGCAGGCTTGCACTCAGGAAACTCATAAAATGTCAAGACAACACAACAGTTTGAGGCTCCATAACACCAAGGTCAGAAAACTGATATCCTTCTTGGTTCAGAGGCCCTCCTGTGTGGCACATCCCAGGAAAGTGTCTCCTGTCCTCATCCACTCTAGTAGTATCATCTTGATTCCTAGCAATATTCTGCTGGTGAAAGAAAGAGGCATAAAGGTTTTTTATAGATGTCATTGCTAATATTGAATTTATTAAAAATAAGTAAGAACTGCAAAGGCATTGTCTCACATTACAGAACATACTTCTTCTAAGCACTGCCATGATGGGTTTAACAACCAAACATGATAAGGGTTGATCACTGATGAAAAGTTTGCTCCCAGTGTAGACACTTACTTAAAACCAACAAGCTCTAAAACATCACCAGCAAAATTTCATTTGTGATGTTGCTTTGCCAAAGGAGAGACCTGTGATTAAGCCACCCTTCTCTGCCTCCAGCTGCCTCTCAGTGCTCGTAACTCTCCAGCTCAAACTCCAGCATTACCACTCTGCCTGCACTGGAGCCAGACAGGGTGACACAGCCAAGGGAGAGGAGGAAGAGACCAGCATGACTAGGTCACCTAACCTTTGGTGCAAGGCCTGGCAGAAGGGATGATGTTTCTTTTGCTTCTTTTATGACTGGGTCTGGCACGGGCCCTTGAATTCATGGTCACATGAATTAGTGTTGAGGTTGCTCCTCATCAGAAGACCTGGTATGGGAACATGGCACCTAGGACAAGGCCCAGCCAGCTGCCATCCTTCCTCGCTGCACATCGATGCATCTGCCTCTGCTGGGGTTTTTTAGCCTTTCTTCTTTTGCCTGCCAGAATCAGTAATTCCATGCCTTTATATGCAACTGTTATTATAATTTATATTAAAGCAAGAATCAAATTTCTCATGCAATTACTGGGCTGTAGAACCTGAGGCTTAAAGAAAAGTAAATAGCCATGGCAACTGATTGACAGAACCATGAGCCAGCAGTGCCTGGGGGACAAGAAGGCCAATGGAATCCTAGGGTGCATCAGGAAGAGCAGTGCCAGCAGGGCAGGGAGTGATCCTGCCCCTCTGCTCAGCCCTGTGAGGCACATCTGGAGTGCTGTGTCCAGCTCTGGGATCACCAGGACAGGAGGGACAGGGAGCTCCTGCAGCAGGGCCAGTGGAGCCTGCAGAGATGATTTAGGGCCTGGAGCATCTGTGGCAGGGAAAGGCTGAGGGAGCTGGGGCTGTCCAGCCCCGAGAGGAGCCCCAGCTGAGAGGGGCCCTCAGCCCTGGGTGTCCCTGTCTGCAGGGAGGGCTCCCAGCAGGGCCCAGGCTCTGCTCTGGGGGCCCAGCAATGGCACCAGAGGAAGGGGCAGGGACTGATCCCAGGAGGTTCCACCTGGACAGGAGGCAGAGCTTCTTCCCTGGGCAGTGCCTGAGTCCTGAACAGATTGTCCTGAGAGGGTGTGGAGTCTCCTCACTGGGGATATTCCAGACCCCTCTGGACACAATCCTGTGCCCTGTGCTCTGGGGTGGTGCTGCTGGAGAAGGGAGGTGGGATTAGATGACCACTGTGGTCCCTTCCAGCCTGACCCATCCTGTGATTCTATGTAGACCTTAGAGGGTTGGGGTTTTTTTAATTTTCTGACTCCTCATCTAAACCAATTGCAAGCTCTCTGAAGCAACACTTCTTGAGCACAGCCAGTTCATTTTGCCATAAAGAAAAAAGGCAGGGCCAGCTGGGGCCACCACGGTGGCAGAGTGGGACAGTTTAGGTGGTGAATTTAGGTGGATCTGTGCCCAAATAAGATCAGATAGGCAGGGCTGAGGAGCTCCTCTGCATGTGACTCCTCCTCAGCTGGAAAAGGCAGATGCTAAAGAGACTTTATTAATTTTCCCTGCCTGGAAACCTGTAATGAACTCCGAGCAGAACATCTGTTAGTTTCTCCTAAGCTGGAAAGGGCTGAAAGGCAAGAGACATGTCTCGGGGCCAATTTGCTGGCCTGTCTACAGTGCAGGGGAAAGTCTAAATCCTGGAGACAGCCTGGTGCACTCTGTGAGCAGACAAAGCTGGCAAGTGTCACTGGAAGCCCAGGGGTGACACAGCTTATGGGACAGGAGAAAGGTTTCCTTCATTCATGCAAATGTTTGTGAACATTTCATTTGTGAAGAACTCCAGTCGATCATATCACACACACATTCAGTACTGCAAAAGTCTACATTTGTCTATGCTAAAAAATATAGTACCTTGCCATGTGGCACAAGTCATGAGGGAGACTGCTGGATGCAAAGCCTTCCTGCCCACTGACAGGCATAAACAAACTGCATCTGGACAGTGCCTGTCATGATGGGACATTTAGAGATGCCCAGGGCACTGCAGGTAATGGAGATGCTGCAACCTTGTTACTGTAGTAATCTAACTGGGATCAAATCTTCCCTTTCCCAGCAAGGTTAATCATACAGTGCTGCAGAATCCCAGAAGGTAAGGGGCTAATGTGTGTATCTCAAACACTGATAGCCAGATGGCTGTGGAGCCAACCAAGGATTGTTAGAAATAGCAAACAATAACATGCTGTGGGAAAGAACAAAGTGTGTCTGGAAAAGGGGGCTAGGAAAGAACCAAGTGTATTTGGAAAAGGGGGCCAGGAGGAGGTAGAGCAACAGTTCTCTGGGACAAGCATCCTTGTTCTAGCTCCTGGAGATAAGCACAACACAGCACAGAGCAAGCACAGGGATGAAGCTGAGAAGTGGGCATGGAGTGTAGGGAGGAATCAACACCACCCAAGACCCCCTTAGCCCTCCTACCCATTTCAAGAAAGGTCTGAAAGAAGGGACTATGCCTAAAAATTAATTTGCACAGAAAATAAAACCCTGTCTTCAGGGTAGGGAAAACTTATCTATAAAAAGGTACCCCCATCAATCCCAGGCAGCATGCCCCAGAACCCTGGACATCCCATGGGCTGGATCAGTGCCAGAACAAGGACTGGTGTTCTCTTTTTCTCTCTTTCCTCCTTTCTTCCTTTTCATCTTACCCCTTTATCCAACCCCCACTGACGTGTGCTTATATAGTAGGTCAGGGATTAACCTACCAATTTCCATGCCAAGGGTGTAATTTACTAACATGAGTTTTTGTGGACCCTTTGACTTTTGTTGTTCCTTTTGACCATGAGCACCTACGAATCTCGGGTGCTCCCATTCCCTTAAGGGTGGGATGCCACAGGTGCATGCAAACTGTATCTCTTACTCCCACGTAACATCATTAAAATCAGATAAATGTAGAGCCCCAAGACACTGCTGGCATGGGATAGCCAACAACATCATTGGTAAGGTCACCCCTCCAAGTCAGCCAGATGGCATCCAAAGCTCCTTTGAGGTTTAATGTCCCAAGCCATGCTCAGACTTTGCTCAGGTGCATGCTGGTTGGTATGAGGGAAAAAGTGCTGCCAAGGACCACTGCTGTCAGTGGCTGAACAGGCAGGTAGAGGTGTTCCCAGAGCTGGGGATGTTCCCTGACACTGTTTAAATTGCCAGCCATGGTGGCTGGCCCTTGGAGTGCCAAGAGGTGCTGGACCGACTTCACTGCTGAACCACCCTGCACTACACACGACAAACAGCAGGCAAGGACATCTTTCCACTTAGTCATGGGATGTTCACAGCTGCAGGAAAGTGCCAAAAAATCTACAAGCTCTTGAGATATTTAGATATATAAACATACACAAAAACCTTTCAGAGCAATGATAGAATCTAAAGGAAAATTGTTGGAAAAATAAAAACATCAAATGTTGATTTCAATTTCATGCTGCACATTTAACCTGGCCTACATTACACTGGCTTGGTGATTGCCTACATGCCTGAAAAACATCACTGCCTAGTCCAGAGTTAAATGCTGGCAGCATGTTCCCGATCACTTCAGCTTTCCAAGAAGAGAATGCTGGTAACATTTTTCAGGTAAAATGCTGATTACTGCTTCATCATCCTCAGACTGAATTTCTGCATCTTGGAATAGTCAAGATGTTTCCAGGAAAAGCTTGCCAACAATTATCACACTCTTGTTCTCCATCAGTCACCACAGCATAGCAAAACTTGTGGGCCACCTTTTATTTTTTATGATATCCAATTCAGACCAAAGCTTCCAGCTTTACCTTTGTTAGTCAACTGTACTTCGTATTTCATATTCACCCTTTCCTGGAGGCAGAAGTATTCCAGAATAGATGGAAAAGGATTAAACTAAGTGTAGAACCTTTATTACTTCTGAATGTTGCACATCAGTAACTTGTGCCCTCCAATAAACAAATGCCTGCATATCACAGAAGATAATCAAGCCCAAAGTCTAGGAAAACTGTCCCCAGCCAAGACCACAGGGATTTTAAAATAAAGCACAAATTGTGAATGCATGTCAGTAGTATCAATGTGGAAGACACTATTTCTGCATGGTCAGTGCAAATACTTTTATGAAAGCAAAGAAACAGCTGAATGGGCATTTATTATTTACTCTTAGGAGGATCAGCAATGAGTTGCTAAGTGTTAGTTACTGTTTTCATGTTTTGCTACTTTATATCATATTAATAAAATTTATTTTTACAAACACAGTATTTTATATGCCAAGAGTGCTGCAACTCTGCTATTCCCTTTTCACAAGTCAGTTGTTGCTTAATTTCATTTATGTCCTTATTTCCAAGAATATTGCAAAGTCTCTGAGGCAAACTGCTTCTTTCCAAGAGCAGGAGGATGGATTTGTTCAGTTGTTAGCATTTGTGAAACAGAATAAGTGCACTGACCAAAGCCAGGAAATTCAGAATTCACTTGCAAAGCAAGACTCCAATTAAAAAACTCCTCATCTACCTATTTTTGATCCAAGTACCTAATTTGACTGACCTTCTTCTATTGAGAAAAGGTTTGTATCTTGCTTGAGTAACTCCACACAGACAGCAAGAAATGCCAAAAGTGGGAACTGCAATGTTCTTAGCTGGGGTCTGTGAATCAGGAGGAGCTTTCCATATGGACAGTGCTCATCCTCCTTTTTCTGTACCTTTTTTGTGTGACCCCACCTCGTAATGTTTTCTCTGGAGCTTTACTCTCCCAGTTAAACCTCTCCAAAGGAAACTTCACTGGCTTCAGATTAGGTTCTATAAACTGCTTCTGTTAAACCTCTGAGCTGAATTAGGAAGCCTAAACACTGTACAAACCTTTAAATTAGAGATTTGGATTGTTCTGCTATCAATTAGTGTATTTCACATAATCTGTCAATTAATTGATACATTAGATTAGGAACTAACTTCCCTACCACTTTCCTTGCATGCTTTGGACAATTGGCAAAATGTACTTGTAAGATATCTGTCTTTTCTTTCTCTGAAGGACTGTATATGAGAAAGGCCATTAATCTCCTACTACCAGAGCAGGTTTTCCTGCTCCATTTTCAATATTCTGATGACTTTCACTAGTTTCTTGGTGTTTATACATACAAATTGATAAAGAAGAGTCTTTTTCACAGAATAGTCACCATTATTACCAGTTTTTAAATTTTATTTTAATGACAAAATAACTATTGAGAAATATTTTGGAGCCTCCCATATGTCTTGAAAAATCAAATATCTCTGCATTGCTCTGAAGTATATTGCTACTATTAATATAGTCACAGTATCACCTCAGTGCAGGTAAGGAAAAATAATCTCTATTGACTTTGAAGGTGGCTAATGCATTTGGAACAATATAGTCAATTAACACACAACCTACTTATCTGATAACAGCTAAAGATACTGTGTTTGGTGAGAAAAGACAATACTTAATCCTTAAGCATCATTTAGAATATGAACACTTTTAAAAATTTGTTTTGTAATAGCCAGAATTCTACTTTCCTTCCAGCTGGTACTCCTTTAAAACAATTAATTGCAATTTTTCAGTCTCTTCTGTTTCAGATCTAAACTAGTCTTCCTCCACATTACTCTGTGCCCATCTAAAATCCCAGCTGGTTTCCCACAAGCTGTGTGCAGTGATCTTTCAGCTGAGTCCTTGAACAGCACAATCTGAGACAAGCAAGCCACCCTTCCAGGGGCTGGCCAGTGGGGAAGCAAGTGCATGAAAACAAAGCCTTGTGATCAGGATTCAGAAGATCTGGTTCAACTCTAGGCTAGACTTTGAATCTGACATTAAGAAAGACACTTCCCCTACCTGAGGCATATCCTCAGCTGATATGAATTGCTGTAAACTCACAGCATCAGTGGTGCTATGCCAGCTTTACACCAGCTGCTGAGCTGCTCTTTTACCTCTGAATTCCCTCATGTCAGGTGATGGCTTTTTTGCATTTACTAGGGCACTGCTTGCTTTCTTTGTCCCCAGGTACATTTTTTCCTGTGAAGACTGTAACCTGCTTAAGGGAAGGAATTCCTTTTAGTCTGTACAAGACACAGCACAACACAGAGCTGATCTTGCCTTGGACCTCTAGGCTTTACAATACTGGTTATTCTTTAATTATAATTAAATATGCTAAGCCTTTAAGAAATGAATGGTAGCTGTCCTTTAGTTTGTTTTATTTGATGGGTTTTAAGAAAACAAGTCTGGAGTCTCAGAAACTGGAGGGCAGCAGAATGTAGGATTTGTGTTGTAGATGACTGCATTTTTGTTTGCCACTGTATACTGGCAAGATGGACCCCACTTAGGAGTATTAAAAAGCTTCAAGAATAACATACTGAATGCTCAAGCACACTTTAAGGCAGACAGTTTCAAAACTCTCTTCAGCAAAGGGGGAACCAAGCCAGAGCCATGTTAAATGACTTACCCAAAATCACGTGCTGGTGGTCTGCCTAACGAATTATGTATCCCAGTGCTCTCCATCAAGTCATCAGAGGATTTTGTGCCACTCCGTAGGAACCAATAGCATTACCTTGGTTTGGACATAAAATATTCAGTATCCCTGTTCCTATAGAATGAATGAATTATTCACACATATTTTAGGAGCTCTTGCAGTATTCCCATAAAAGGCCTTTGCTACTGAGCAGGTGTTGGCATTTAGCTACCAGACCTGCAGCCTTATCTAAAATCAGGATGAACTCCCTGCGGATGATCAGTGAATTAATGCAAAGTGTTTGAGTTCCATCTAGTGGTTACAAACTCAACAGCAGATTGTTCAGCCTGGGAGAGACTTACGGGAGATCTCATCATGGTCTTCAACATCCTCCTGAGGAGCAGCAGGGGCACAGGGACCGATCCCTTCACTCCCGTGACAAGTCTCAAGGGAACGGCTGGAGCTGGCTCAGGGGAGGTTTAGGCTGGATATCAGGGAAAGGTTCTTCCCCCAGAGGGTGTCGGGCACTGCCCAGGCTCCCCAGGGAATGGTCACAGCCCCAAGGCTGCCAGAGCTCCAGGAGTGTTTGGACAAGGCTCTCAGGGATGCACAGGGTGGGATTGTTGGCACGACCTGTGCAGGGCCAGGAGTTGGAATCCATAATCCTGATAAGTCCCTGCCAACTCAGCGTATTCTGTGTCTCTCAAATGGGTTGTTCCTATCCCACACCCCTCTCCCAGGGCCCCAGAAGCAGCTGGGGAACCAGGACATGATATGGTTTTTACTATGTCATCATCACCTGTTTGGTCCTTTGATTTCTGACCAGTCTTTTGGCCTTTGCCTTTCTGAGGCATTGACACCCACTGGTCTTCTGCCTATCAGCTCTCTTTAGTTTCGTTCCTACTCTTGGAGCTCCAGGGCCCAGAAGCATCACAAGAGGAGAAAAGCTCCAGCCTGGTACCACAGCTGTGTGAGACACTTGGCCCTGAGGGTGGGAAAGGAGAGTAGGAAGATCCAAGTGCTTTGCACTGACAGCATGATATGTGGTGGGTCTGATTTTAAGCAGAGAACTACCCAGCCCTCCATATTGCTCCTGACAGTTTATTTCTTCATTCAGCTTCTATCCTTTATGACTGGAAATTCTGTGGATTTTTTTTAAATAATCTAAACATTTACTTTGTGTAGGAGTTTTGCTTTATTTTCATTACCTTCTTTTATCCTTCTCTTTACACTCTTATAATTTTCCTCTATTATTAGCTGTCTCCACAGGCTCTAAATCACAGTAATCTTTCCCAAAGAGCTGCAAGCAACTCCTGCAGATTTTCAGCATCCCACTACCTCACAGCAAGGAGATTACTGGAAAAACCAAGGGGCTCAAGAGACTCACCATGCTGTCTTCACTGTACTATTAACTCTTGTGAATTCAGAATACCAGTTGTTTTGCTCGTACATTTTAGGTAATGCTTGTAAAGACTACTGGGAGAATGAGCCACTGGTAAAAATGGCTGCTGGATCTCCATCCTCAGTGGGAAGTTTTTACCCCACATCTCATTGGAAGATCTTTTGTTTGTGTCTGTTGCCTCTTGGCTTTTCCTTGTGCATCTTGAGAGTTTGGATCCTTCTTCTGGGTAACCATTTTCCTCCTCCATGCTTTTCACAGCAGAACACACAGTAAGGCCTCACCTTCACCTTGTTGGTCCCAGGCTGGTCACACTGAGATCTTTCTTTTCCTCACATGTCACGTGCCAGAGCTTCAAACAGCTTGGTGGTTTCCCATTACTCTTGTGCCAGTGTGCTGTTATCCTTCTTATCCTGGGGAGCCCAAAACTGGGCACAGAACTCCAAACATAGCGCCAAGCAGAGAGGAAGGCAGGGAAGACCCACTTCCCTGAGTCTGCTAGCTACATCTTACTGAAACATCCCAGGAAGCCAATGGGCTTCTTTACCACAAGACCACACCACTGGCTCATGGTTGTTCACTAGGAACCCCCTGGCTTTTTTTTTTTTTTTTTCTGCAACTGTTCTGCTCCTCCCCTGGCTCACAACAAAGAGCTATTTCTATTTCCTTCATATAGATCAAAATTTCTCAAATTTTCAAGCCCTTAATTCTAGTTTCACTCATATATAGAAAAGTTTCATTTGCATTTTCAAGCCCTGTGGATCTCTTAAGGAGTTCTTTTGTTCTAAAATCTTCTATATAATATGGCAGGTATTGGGGAGGGAGGGCGTATTTTGAAATAAATTTTTTATATAAATTATAATTACTTGTCCATACATATAAAAACAAGAAACTTAGCAGGATTTAGCATTTTATACACACACACCCTCCCGATGAATTTTCAGGTATTTTTGGGCTGTAACCACCTTGAGCACACTGCCGTAAAGCGCTCTGCCACCTCACAGCGCCACACTGCCGTAAAGCAGAGCCACCGGCCCGCCGTGCCCGCCACACTGCCGTAAAGCAGAGCCGCCGTGTCCCTGCTCCGTCCCGACACCGGCGCTCTCTCCGCTCCCGTTACTCCAAAGCCCTTGGAGCGGGCTCTGTGCCCCTGGATAGAGGCCTCAGGGAAAGCCTTCTCTCTTTCCCCATTAGCTGAGGTACTTGAGAGGTACAGGAATGCCTGATCCCCTCTAATGTATAACCCTCCTTTTTAGTTTTCAATTCTTACGGAATTTAGGGGTTTCCCCCATTGTTTCTTTGATCTTTCAATATCCAATTTCATTTATCAGCAAACCCGCAGTTTGTTTGTAAAGGCAAATATCTTTTTTCCATTCATCAATCAGTGGAATCCTTCCCATTATTTCTTTTATCTCTCAGTGCTAGTTTTATCTACCAGTAGACTCACAGCTTGTTTGTAAGGACAAACCAGTCATTCCTCTCAGGGAGGAGGGTGGCAGTGGAGGGGCAGGGAACATCCTGGGACATACAAGAGGAGATACAGAGCTCAGAGGAGATACAGAGCACAGAGGACTCATCACAGCTCTCCTTGGCACTGCTGGGAGAATTTGCCATTCCAGGTGCATCCTTCTTCTTCTCTCCTCCCTTCCTCTCCTGTAATTCCACCTGTTGGGCTGTCCTCCACCTAAGAGAACAGGTGAGTGTCNATCCCTGATGGGTACAGCTGTGTGGGACAGGTGACTGGTACTGAAGGGAATGAGCCATGGAGGGCTGAGGGGCACTGACCAGTCACAAAGGGTGGAGAGGACACGCAGGTGGAATGTGTGTGTGAGATCAAGGGTTTAAAAGGTGGTACTGAGGAGCAATAAAGAGCATGATGTTTTCTTTTGTGTCAGTTGTGGTTGTACCGTCATTCTGATAACTCCAGTTGCTGACTATCCCCTTATTTCCACACACTTGCTCCTCTCCTAAACTTCTCATAATAAGTTCATCCTTTCTTGTACGATCCAAATTGTCTTTTTCCCATTTTTGCCTTGTGCTCCTTTTCCTCCTCTCTGGACAGGTGCCTGGGAGGCATGTCCCTGCCTAGCCAGTGCCACAGCCCAACTCGCTCCAACAAGTGACCCGAGCAGAGCAACAGTTACATTTTGCAGTGAAGATTGTGTCTGCTTCCAGTGCCTGTGCTGCGGATGAGACAGTCCTAATTGATTGCAGTTATTGGGTGTGTGCGGGGCAGGCATGTCAGGTGAGAAAAGAGCTCCCACCAGTTGAACTTTTATTACCTAGCTTAACAGTTTCCCAGCACAAAGAAACCTCAAAATTATCTGGAAAGCCTCAGGCCATTAGCTAAGTAAGCAAAGAATACTGAACTGGAAGAAGGCTGTGTAAGAAATAGGGGGAGGTGGGGACAACAAAGACACAGTGGTGCCAGCACATTCTGCAAAATGCTATTTGAGATAGTCTGGGGAATCCAAGGCAAGAAAAAGAGTTGGACATGGGGCAGAGAATGACTTGTAAGATGAGCCAAAGCTGAAAGAGGCATCTCAAGAAGTAGAATGGAGGTGAGGGTAAGAGAAACTGAACAGGTCACATGCCAAAAAAAAAAAAGAGGGGAAGCCGGTTTGACAGCATCATTCCCAGGGTGTTTCTGCATACTTCAGCCATCCCCGCAGGGAAGAACTACTGATGGGGCCAGAGACACCAGGGAAGCTGGGCTGCACCAACTATTTAGAGCAGGAATAGCCTGCACTTCACATAGAGCAGAGCAGCTCCACAGAATCCAGTGTAACCACGTCCTGCTCTTCGACTGCAGACACATCAGACAAGGCACTTTTTTTTTTCTAAATCCATCTGCACCCAGTCAAGCTGCAGAAGTTGCATTCATGTATGCATCTATTTCACTCAGTCCCCCAGCTTTCATTCAATTGATCCAGTTCTGTTCACACTGTCAAAACCCCATACTCACAGCCCCCGAGGAGTACTGATTTCGCCAGGATCCGTGTTGCATGTAAAAAAAGGGAAAATGGGCACCAACCATCACACTCTTTTGTTATGTTCTTTCTGTTATTTTCACACTCTTTCTGTTATTTTCCACTGGCAAATCTGCCTGTGAAAGCTTGTGGGACCCAGCACTGACTGTGGTGGCATCCTTGTGCTTCACAGTCTGGCTACTGCCCCCTCCATGCACATCATGGAACTTCTTTGCTCAGGAGAGGAATGACTGGTTTGTCCTTACAAACAAGCTGTGAGTCTACTGGTAGATAAAACTAGCACTGAGAGGTAAAAGAAACAATGGGAAGGATTCCACTGATTGATGAATGGAAAAAATATATTTGCCTTTACAAACAAACTGCAGGTTTGCTGATAAATGAAATTGGATATTGAAAGATCAAAGAAACAATGGGGGAAAACCCTAAACTCCATAAGAATTAAAAATTAAAAAGTGGGGTTATACATTAGAGGAGATCAGGTGTTCTGGGCAGTCTGTTCCTCTCAAGTACCTCAGCCAATGGGGAAAGAGAGAAGGGAAATGCAGCCGATAAATTGGGATAAAAAGGAGGCTGCGTCCTCCAAAAATTTGAGAGACCCCAGGGGAATGCCCCATGGCCTCTCCCTCTATTAAAATAAAGTTCCAGCATTCCTCTGTCTCCTTTTTGGACATAAACCTCTGATGTTTGTGGATTAATTTTCCTGACAAATTTTCCGTGTTTCCACATTATGTGGTCTGCTCCCATTTGAATCAACAGGAAATAAATGTTATTTGTGATGTGCTGTATCTTCCTGCCATGTCCAGCATGTCAGACGGTAGATTTTTCTCGTGACAAGTTGTCTGTGCTGCAGAATGCAAAACTTCCGGTTTGAGAAAAACAATTCATTTCTCGATTTTACTGCCCTAAGCTGTGGTTTTGGTTATTTAACACAGTCCATTCTTCTAACATTTGCTTGTTGTTTCTTCTGGTGCTTGCACACAGCCACTTCCTTTAATACTTTGCTCATATCAATCAATATTTCAGTTTCAAGTCTCTGAAAGCTGATTTTGCTTACTGCAAAGTCAGCTGAATACCAGAGTCAGGGCAAACAAGGAAATACTACAGATGCAAGTGGAGGATACCAGAGAGAAAAATTTAGAGGGTACCAAGAGGTTACAGCAATCCAGCCACACTGGTTTCTAATTTCAAGCAAATTGCTTGATACTTGAGGTTGGAATCACTATGAAAATAACACCATTTTGGGATTCCTTCACACAGTGATCCCTTTTGCCTCACCCATTTGTGTTGTTTCACATAAATAGGTTCTGTTTAAAGTTGCTAAGGAAGTCGAGTATTTGAGCATTTGTATTTGCAGTACATAGTAACAAACAGGATAAAGCCAGCAATGTTTCTCTGTTTGCTTTTACTCAGGCCTGATCCAAAACCCTTCTTGAATGTATTTAAGAGAATACAACATGCTTGCCAAGACTACATTTGTAGCTTCTTTCTGCTTGCAGTGCTTCACTTTACTGCTCTGTACTGTTAATGCTGTTCCAAAAAAGTATGCAGCAAAGCTCCTCAGGCCAGAAGTTCAGATTTCTGAGTGGATTAATGCAGAAATGTATGTTTTCACTAGAACTGGCTGAAAAAAAAAGACAAATAAATATAAGCAAATTACTGTACAATTTGCCCGATTTATAATTTTTATTTTTATTTTTATTATTTTTATCTACTGTTTAAAGCTGGCAATATATTGCTGACTCAATGTTTGAATCATTTTCTACCTTATCAGTCAGTCCTGAAACTACCTTATATGGATCTGAGTTTTATTATCCTTGATGATTTGTTGACAACCTGAGAATGCCAACATCTACACCTAGAGCCTAAAGCTACTCCTCCTTCTACCTCTCCTTTTCTATTGGTTTTTAAAAATCATTTCAGTGGTTCGATTATCACGGGAAGGGGACAGATATGGGGAAATATGCCCAAAGAAAAGGTTCTTACATAGCTTTCAACCACAAGAAGGAGCATACCACAGGCAGTACCACCTTGGCCGTATTGCTGGAGGTGGTTCTCTCTTTGCAACCTGAACAGTGTGACTTTGTAGTTCCACATGCCTTTCAAATCAGGCATCAGCAACAGGGCAACACAGGCCACTCACTTTATTTTCAAGGTTAACTTCCTGATCGAGAGGGAGCAGTTGATACTGTCCCTGAAACTCACATTGCCAAAGTGTTTCAGTATAAAATGAATGTATTTGAAAATGGATTTAATCCTCAACCCACTTTTCAAGGCAGTGCTTCTTCCCCATCCCACAGACCCTCCCCAGCTCTACTTCAACAGTAAGAGGAACCTGGCACTTCTGATACCAGAAGCCAGCAGCCTGGCCAAGGCAGCCACTCACTCGCTCCCCACCAGTGGGACTGGGGAGAGAATCAGAAGGGTAAAAGCTGGAAAACTCCTGGCTTGAGATACAGACAGTGCAATAGGGAAAGCAAAGGCTGCACACACAAGCAAAGCAAATCAAGGAATTAATTGCCTGCATCCCAAGGGCAGGCAGATGTTCAGCCATCTCCAGGAGAGCAGGGCCCTATCACGTGTCACCATGTCTTGAGAAGACCAACGCTGTAACACCAAATGTCCCAGCCTTCACCCTCCCGTCCCCCACCTCAGCTGCCCACGCACCCCAGCCCCCTCTCCAGCGTGGCAGTACAAGGAGTAGAAAATACCTTGGCTCTGTGCAAGCACTGCTCAGCAATAATGAAAACATCTCTATTATAGTTCCTGTGTTCAGGACAAATCCAAAACACAGCCCCACAACAGCCACTTGAAGAAAATGAACCCTATCCCAGTCAAAACCAGCACAGCTTCACAGCCCTGCCAGGACACTCTGCTGCAACCAGTGCTCATCAACAGCTCACTGCCAGGCAGGAAAAAAGGAAAGTAATGGCATTGCTACATAGATACTAGAGTTATTTGTGTATGTTATCTGTTTTATTCTGCATTATTTGCTTAATGCTCTGCACTAGATTTCTGTTAGTGTAGAGAGAGAGCAAAAGTCACCAAGGTGAGGAAATGTGGCTGCCTCATCTTGGAAGTGTTCCAGGCGAGGTTGGATGGGGCGTGGAGCAACCTGGTCTTGTGGAAGGAGACTCTGCCTATCGTAGAGGGGGAAAGACATGATCTTTAAGACCTTTCCAACCCAAACCACTCCGTGATTCCGTGATAATAACTAGGAAACCTCACAGTCTTTTCAATCACTTCTTACATTATTTATTTCCCGTGTGATGCTCAGGCAAGAAGGCCTCCAGGCTGGGCAGATCCCTGCCCCCAGCGCGACCCGAGCAGCTGGCCCCGCCCGTGCCTTCGGTTTCGATTCCCGTCCGGCGCTGCCGAAAGGCACTGACGAGTCCCCGCCCTGTTCCTGCTCCTGTTCCCGCTCCCGCCCTGCTCCTACCACAGTCCGCGGTCCGGTCCCGGGCGAAAGAGTGGGAATGTGCGATCCGGCCGTGTCCAGTTTCCTCACCCAGACGCTGTGCGCCCATGGCGGGCGGCTGGGGCTGCGGGAGCTGCAGGAGAACATCGGGCTGTCGGCGCTGCAGCTGGAGGACACGCTGTCGGCGGCGGGCCCCCGGCGGTTCCTGGTGGTGGGGGACGGCGCGGTGGTCCTGGCCGTGACGGACGTGCGCGTCTGTGTCCGCAAGGAGTGCGACGGCTGCGAGCGGCTGCACCTCTGCAAGCTGCACCTCATGGGCAGGTGCCACCTGGGGCCCAGGTGAGCGCGGGCAGCC
>VWZP01008622.1:130767-226646 GCA_013396995.1 Dicaeum eximium | reverse complement strand
ATCCCAAGCACCGCCGGAGGTGCCGCTCCCGCCCTGGTGCCCCGGGAGGAGCGGGCAGCAATTCCCTCGGATCAGCCGCCCCTGGGGGATCCTTGCTCCGGAAGGACTCCTGTCCGGCCCCCGCTGTGTCGGCAGAAGACGACGATTTGGTTTTTTTTGTTTCTTTCCTTTTTGGTTTGTTTGTTTAAATCTGCTAATCTCTGCATCCGTCGCTCAGCCCCCCTGGCATCTGGGTGAAGTAGTTTACACCTATTTCTCTGAAGGAAAGTGCTGAGTGCTGACATGCTCTCTGGTTTCCCTCTAGACAGTTGTAAAAGTTGAGTTTTGCTGTAAGTCACTGCTTGGCTTACGGCCCTTTCTTTGAGAGGCACTGTTTGATCACCCGGGTATATCAGTCCCAGTTTCTGGAACATGAAGAGCTCGTGGGATGGGCAGGCCTGGCAGCCTCTTGTAGCCTCAGGTGGCCAAAGGTGGAGCCTAGTTTTAAAAACATAAAGCAAACCAAAGGCAAATGCAGAAGAGCAACGCAGCTTTGCCACTACAGTTACTGATGGAAGAGCTTTGTAGTTTCAGCGCCCAAGCCCCAGGTCTGGTGCTGATGCAGTGTTAGGAACGTGCACGACCCCACTGGATCCTTCCTCTTCTGCCCCAACAAAATGGATCTCTGTGCACTAAGATCTGGATGGCATGGAGGGGAAAAGCCAGGTGTCTCTCTCATCATTAGGATGATAAGATTTTCTTTTTCTTGTTACGTTACAGACAATAGAGTAAGCTCCCATGGGGTTTGCTGTTGGAAATGCCTTGACGTGTACAGACACTCATGATGGATGACTTTGTGTGAATTAAAGTTTTGCAATGACTTTGAGTGAATTAAAGTTTGTATTCCCTTTGTAATGATAAATCATTCTGTCCTCTGAATAACACTAAGTATTTAAAATCACTTTGGTATGCATTAAAAATCAATAAAGCAAAGAGTATACCTTTCATGGGAGGGAGGTTGGTTAAAATGAGAGGGCAGAAATTCTGCTAGGTGGACCACATAGATCAAGACAGAGACTATTTGTAAACTGGTAAGGTAAAATCTAGCCTTGCTTCCAGATCTTGCATCCTTTTTGTTTTAGAATGCCTGGAAAGAAAAATGTTTGGGCAAGTTACGCGGGTCTTGTGTTTAGTGGAATCATTATTTTAGTCCATTTAATCCTGGTTTTAATTAATGTCCGGCAAGTGGCTTTTCACTGTTATTTTTTTTTTCCTAAATGTCTTATTAAACTCAACTGTGCAGTTATCATTGTATTTGTAGAGTGTTTCAACCTTTGACTAGGAAATACACTCAAGTGATGTAGATCACTGTTTGACTGTTGGTGGACTCTGAAGTGGAGGAACACTGGTGATGGCTCCCACTTCAGATACTCTGTAGCTTACCTACTTTCATTGCCATTAATCGAGTGCTTACAGCATCTAATACCCTTGGAAGGTTGTTTCTCAGGACCAAAGACTTCTGCCCTTCCTGTTTACTTGCTTACAAAGAATGTGTCCATGTCATAGCAGGGGTCAGGGGAGAAATACCTGCACAAGGGTCTGTATGGAAGGATTGGACCAGACACTCCTTGAGGTAAAACTGTCACGAGGAGAGCTTCAGGAGTTCAGGGGAGGCTGAAAGAGTAAAGGGATACACTTGAATCTGGTAAATTAACAGGTACTTTTACTGGTTGAATATGTCAAATCTTAAGGCTGTATCAGATCGTGTGTTGAAGAGCAGGACCATGAGGAAGCTGTATTTTATTGCATTACATTAATGCACAGACTGACTATGTATGTGTCTCCTCTCTGTTACTGATTTGCAGTACAATCACAAATAGATGTAAAAAATCTGCAGTCTCCCTCTCTAATTCATACTCATCAGACTTTTGGCTTTGTGAATGGCAGCACTGACTTCGTTGTTGTAGCTTAACTGCTTCCTTAATCAAAACTTGTAAGTTAAACTTTCTTACTCTTTTTTTTATTTTTCTTAAATAAAACTTCACAGCCACTGAAGATAACAAAATGTATTGTTTTCAGCTTCACTGTCACTTTTGTTTTGTGCAGACTCTTGCATGTTTTCTTTTCTTGCCATCCTTAGGACAACAAGCTTTTATGTTCACAAAATGAAGGCTGTTGCAATTTCTGGTGCAACACTTGTTGGTGTACTCCTTTAAAATTAACTTTCCCTCCAGCCGTTTAGGTCATGTGACTTGACTTGCATCTTCCTGGAGGCAGAGAATGCCTGGGGTCTGGCTGCATTGAAGTTTAAAATGAGGAGGATAGGGTCACCACACTTCGCAGAGGAGTTCTGCTGTTTCATCCATTCTCTGGCTAATTACAGACACCATCTAAATGTTCAGAGACTCTCACCAACCCACCTTTCTCTCGTGGCTTTTCCCAAGTTGCACATTATCTGAGGTTCTTCTTTAAATCAACTTGACTAAAGGAGTAAACTTTGATATTTCTGTGTATTTTCTTGCAGCTATTGTAAGTACTCACATGATGTCATGAATGCAGAGAACAAAAAAGTACTAAAAAACCATGATTTGTCTGGCCTCAGTGAGAATGAGCTGCAAGTCCTGCTTCTCCAAAATGATGCATTCTTCCTCCCTGATGTAAGTTGTACTGATTTCTTAAGAGAAAGGTTTTGTTCATTATGAATGGGAGAGGGCAAGAGAGAATGTGGAGTTCCGATCTTAATATCCAGCTGTTATGATATGAAACAGGATTAGTCAGAATGAAGGAGGAATAGGAATGGTAGTGTGAAACAACATAAAGGCAGACCTGTGAAAGGGCTGTGTACTTAATAAAAAAACCACCCCCACAGCAGTAAAACTGTTCGATAAGTACCCAGAGTAGGCATCTGGAGAAGGCCCTGTCATCTGTGATGTGTCAGGAGCAGACCTGCCCTCTGACAGGAGGAGGTGAGCAGCAAGGCTACAGCCTGTCTTGTGTGCCATTTCTGTTATCCCAACAAGATGGCCGTAAAGCTGCTCAAAGCAAGCAAACAAAAATGTCAACAACTTCACCAGAGGTTTAAATAGGGTGAGATTAGCAAGAGAGAGTTGAAAGATCACAATAATGATACATGTTTACAGGGTAAAAGGTATGACCAAAACCCAGTTTGTTGCTTCCCCTCTATGAGGTGAAGACTAGGAAGTGAGTGCCCCTTTTGTTTTCCAGTCCACGTAGGCCTGCAGACATTTTGGTGCTTGAGGGTATAAGAGATAAGAAGAATCTGTGAGAAAATGACTGCAGTCAGTTTCGTGTCAAATCTGGTTCTTCCAAAGTGCATGGAGTTTTTGTACACTGACTTTCTACAAATGAACCTTTGCCCAGTTTGTATGCCACTTATTGATTTTGTTAAATTTGGTTGAACATTTTCCATTCTGGTTCAGCATGTGTGTCTAAGGGCAATGCTGTCTTCAAGGTATGGCTGTTTCAAAGTCAGTCATGCCCTGTTCTGGCTACAGGTGCTCCTGGTTAAGAAATTACCAAAGTAATTAATAAATTAATTAGTTATTAATAAAAGCCTTTGTCTTTTGCAGGTTATAATCTCCACAGATTTGTTGACACAACAGTTCTATTGTTTCTTTGTTCCCTGGTGTGAAAGTGCTGGACTTTAACAAAGTGGATTTTTTAAAATTGTGTAGTGTTTTAAAGTATGTTTTACTGGCAGACTGAAGGAGCATGGTGGTGATAAGCAAGGAGAGTTAGTAATTGTTCCCAATAATGAGCAAATAGTAGCAACTATTCTTGGTTGGTGTTACCCTTAAGTGCTTACTAGAAATCTGTTCAGCACTCACCCTTGGCAGGCATCATTAATTACCTGTAATTGAGCACTTCAACTCCTATCATGCAGTAAAATAGCAAAACCAAGAGAAAACTCTGATCATTGCAGGCCATTCATAAACCTGAGAGCTTGGAGGTCAGATATAAAAGCCAGTTTGGCTGTTTCCTGCTTAGAAATGCTGACTGGTTGTGTTTGTGAGGACATGGCATGTAGGAAGCTCTCAAGAAAGAGAACACTTTGGACTTCCGTGATTTGAACTGGGGTTCAGAGTAAGAAAAAAAACAACAGCACCACAACATCAGAGGTTTTTACACTTTCCCTCACCTTTCTGGCCCTGGTGGTTTGTTTGTTTGTTCTGGGTTTTGGTTTGTTTTTGTTTCTTGGCAGGTGCAAGGGGACAGTGTGCTTTCTTGAGGTAGTTGGTTAGTGGATTCCCTATTGTCATGGTTTAAGCCCAGATAAGTACCATGCAACCACTTGCTCTCTCCTACCCTGGTGGGATGGGGAGGAGCATTGGAAAACAGGTAAAACTTATGGGTTGAGATAAGGATACTAAAATAGTTGAAATATAATACAATATACTAATAATAACTGTAATGAGAAGGAGAGATATTAATAAAACCCAAGAGAAACAATAATTCCCAGTACAGTTGCTCCCCACCCACTGACTGATGCCCAACTCATCATCCCTGAGCAGTGGTTGGTGGCTCCTGGGAAGAGGGATTTGGAGGGGACCTGCTAGTGTCCCAGTGTGATATTGGGGCTCTCTGCCAGACAGCTGTGTGTCCTCCTCAAAGAAGCTTTCTTGTTACAGGCTGCTCCAGGAGCAAAGCTCTTACTATGGTGCTTAATGGTCAATATGAAGGAAGTTTTAGTCTGTGATTTCTTCCCTGGTCTGATTCTCTGTGTACCTCCTTTTCAGTGAATAGAGGAATAAAGTACATTGCTTTTTCCATATGTAGTCTAAACTCAAAGCACTCTTCTTACCATTTTATAAGCTCAAATCTTCAGTGCAGGATAAGCTTTACAAATAGGAAGTGCAAATTCAGTTTCAGCTCCATGAAATGATAACTCATTTGACACAATGTACACGTTTTTATGGAGATATTTGTTCTTTGTTGTTCATTATGCTGTAGGGATTTTTAAAATAGAATAATTGTAAACCAGTCTGGTTTTATGCAACTGTCTTGCATCCATTTATGGCACTCCTAAGCTTGTTGGGTTGGCTTTTCTTGGAAACAAAACATGTACAACTTCAAAACTGAAAATGCATGAGTCAGCTTAAAATACCTGCTCCTCTATGCAAGAAGTCAGTCTAGATTAAAGAAGTTGCAATAAACACATGCCTTTCAGTCACTATTTTTCTGTTGTTAAAGCTGCATGCCTGGAGGACAAAGAAGAATTCTAATGTGCTTTTCTATTTCCTATTGTATCCTTCCTGCTTTTAGACCTGCCAGTTTTACAACAAAAAAGGTTATCACTGTATGAACCAAAACAACTGCAACAAGCTTCATGTTTGTCGACACTTTCTCAAGGGGAAATGTAAATTTCCTCGATGCATAATGTCCCATAACCTCTTGGATGGCCATGCATTGAGAGTGTTGGAAACTGGAGGCATTGATGAGAAGACAGCTTCAAACTTCCAGGCTATATATGATTACAAGCATATGGAATTCAACAGGGAACAGAAGAGGGGGTATGGTAAGTTGCATGAAACAGTGGTCTTGAACATGATTTTGACTTTGACAGAGGTAGAAACTGTTCTTGCCCTACCTCCTAGCTAAACCCTACAATCCTTTTGGTGCTTTCAGTACACAACTACAGAAATGATTATTGGAAAAAGCCAGCAGTTACAAGGATTAAAGAACTGAAGACCACTTTGGAAACAGTGCAGTGTATGCTGGATGTGCCACCTTCAGAAGGTAAATACCTAGATAATAGTACCAACAGTTTCCTTGTGGAATCTGCTTTTGTATTTCTCCTCTTGGAATATGTACACATTTTTTCCCCTCTCTGCTATTACGCGCTTGCAAGAATGGAATAAGTCACGGCACAGTCATGTGGGAGGGAGAACTGCACTTTTATTGCCCAAAGTACTGCATTCAAAACAGCAATTGAGTGACTGGCAATAACTGTGACTAGCTAGGGTTTGTAACTGTAATTGCACCTCTGTTGTATCAGCAGTGGAGTGCCACTGAAAAATTACAAGTGTGATTGACATAATTCTCCACAGAGATTGGGATATTGCCAGCTAGCTGACCTTCTGGGCCAGCAGTGCTGTTCATTAGGTTTTCTCATGCAGGTCCCAGTAGCTCTGCACCTCCTCAGAATCAAGACCAGTTGCCAACAGGAGCAGGAGATAAAGATGAAGGTATGGATTGTTTCTCACCCTCCAGTCATGAAACTGGTGGTTCTCACTGGGACTTGATTTCACACAGCCTGACAGTAGTAGTTGAGTGCAGCTTATGTGCTTGCCTTACTGTATTGCTGAAATCCACGGTACCAGCTGGCCAGTGGAGGGAGCAGTGTTGGACTTTCTGCCCAAGCATTGTGCAGCATTCTGTACTGTCCTGGACACATTTTTTCCTTCCTAGGAAGGTGACAGAATTGTATCTGCACATGCAGTATCTTTCCTTGCCTTCTGTCCATAGGGAATCAATACATCTTTGTCAGTAGAGGTGTTGTCTTGATACACCTTCAGTGAGTGAATAGCAACTTGTAAATCTCTTGTTCTTCTGAGCAGAAGGACCCTGGCTTTAAAGCTTGTCAGAGTCCAGTACTCCCTGAACAGGTTATTCTGGATATTCCACACATGCATGGTGTAATGTTTCATATCAAATTACAAGTGACATGGACATAATTCTCCACAGAGATTGGGATATTGCCAGCTAGCTGAGCTTCTGGCCCAGCAGTGCTGTTCATTCAGTTTTCTCATGCAGGTCCCAGTAGCTCTGCACCTGCTCAGAGTCAAGACCAGTTGCCAACAGGAGCAGGAGATAAAGATGAAGGTATGGATTGTTCCCTCCAGTCTTGAGATGAGCTTATGTAAAGAGAGTTGATGTCATGCAGGTGTTGTGGCTCAGTGAGCATCACAGCCACTTGCTCACTTCCCCTCGATCCCCAGGAAGAAGAGAAAAGAAAGAATAAAGACAAAAAAACTTGAGGGTCAAGGTGGGGAAGGGAAAAATCCCCCAAATAATAGGTGGAAGAGGAAAACCAAGCAAAAGAAGTGATACAAAGGCAGTCAGTCACTGCCTCCCACACTCAGGCTGATGCCTAGCCAGTTTCCTAGCAAAAGGTAGCTAACCCTCCTAAAAACTCCCTCTTCTCCATTTTATTACTGAGCTTTATGTTACATGGTATGGAATGTTTGGTGAGTTTGGGTCCTTTGCCCACTTGTGTCCCCTCCCAAGCTATTGTGCACCCCCAGTTCTATTCACTCTAAGGGCAGGGTAGAAAACTGAGGCCTTGATGTATATCGCTGTTCAGCTGAAGCTGGGGCCTGAGTGTGTTAACAGCATTGCTTTGGTCAGAAATCTAAAACAGCATCATATGGGTTGCTGTGAAGAAAATTATTCTATTAATTAATACTATTAGTCTTACTCTAGCCATGGCCAGTACAGTTACATTTCTGATGTAGCAAAGTGATGCAGAGTTCACTGGAAACAAAATACAAATGTTGACTTACAAACCATAGCAATTACAGTGCACAGTTCAGTCACAATAATAATGGGATTCCCATTGCAGATCTGTATAATGTACTCACTGTCTCAATATATACTCACTGTGTGTCCCCAGTCCCTGGGGAAATTGAAGCCACCTCAAGCCTGTTGCTGTTTTCAGAATTATTTTGTTGGTTATTTAGGTTTAATACTCTGCATGGGGCTGAGCCCTGTGTTCACTCCCTTCATGCTGGTGTGGCTGACTCAGAGAGAAACATTTCTACTCCCAGTCAGTCTGCTCAGCTGACATTGCCTTTTATGCACCCTCTAGTCCCCTTGGTGCAGAGACAAAGTCAGCTTCTTTGCAAGAACCATGGTCAGTCACACCCTGTGTTGTTCTGAGCTTCCTCACTGAGACTTCTTCCAGTGTCAGGGTTTATTGTTCAGTCACAAAGCCCTGACTTCTGTGTTGGGCTTTGTGGGAGATAGTGAGATCCTGAGAGTGCTTGACTTTGCTACTGCAGCCAAATCCTTGTTATTTCTGGGGTGAAGTACCAAATGCAGGATCTTTCTCTTAAAGCAAATATGGACTGCTGTGTTCTTTGCTGTAGGTAAAAAGGACAGTTCCTCTGACGAAGCTTCAAAGGACAACAGAAAAGATAACTGTGATGAGATCTGTTTATTCTATGTCTGGAAGTACTGCAAAAACAAGGGTAAGCTTTATGAAAAGTAATGTTGTTGTTGAAGAGTTGTCTGCAGAGGCACTCCTGCTCAGTGATTTGGGCTAGTGGTGACAATTGTGCCTCCTCAGTAGTTTCTTTTCTTTCCAGGTCATTAATAAACACTGTCAAAATTACAAACATAATCAGAGAAAAGCCAAATAGTAAAACCCTTTATCCACAGCATAATCCAGCCTATTTCAGCCCCTTTTGATGGGGGCAGGCTTTGGGTGCGTTTCTGTGGCAAAGCCCTTTAGTGTGAAGTGTTACCCTTTCTGTAGCTAGAAGATCAAGTTATGCCACCCTTTATTCCTGCTGTATCTATCTTGTGTACATCAGATAATAGCCATATTCTTCATCATTAAGTAGTTTAAAAAGTGATTTGAGATGCTAAAACATCTTTAAAAAACCACAGTACCTGTACCAGCTAAGCTAAAGATAAATCTAGTCCATTGTCTTTTTGGTAGTGGCCAGAACAGAGGTCTGAGGGAAGAATATAATTGTATTTGGGAGCTGTCCTGAACAGTCATTTAACACCCAGCTTTGGCTCTTCTTTTATTATGAGGAGGTACCATGACATTTTCTTTCCCTGATCTTGTCCAGTCAGTTTCTAAAGGACTGCTACTTCTCTGACCACTTGGTCTTGGCAAAAGACCCAGTATAATGGGAGTAGTGTGCCTGGGTGAAACTGTGAAGCTCAGGCTCAAAGCAGCCATACTGTGACCACCAGATAACTAAACCCAAGTAACTGTTGGAGTATTAGTGTGCTTTATTTGCTACATTGGGCTAGAAAGTTGTAAGAAGTTTAATCCATACTTGGATGTGGAGTGTTAGTCAGAAGAAAACGCTTCAGACCTTGGCAACCACACCATGACTTCTAAGGGACTAAGGAAAAGAGAATCAAATATATCAGTGTTTATATGATGTGTAGACTAGACTTTTTACAGCTGAGACACATGGTTGTGTGACACATAACATGCACTTCCTATCTGTGGCACTGCTCTCCCAGCTGCCAATGTTGTGTCTCAGCAAAGGGAAAGTTCTGGCGTCTTTCAAATATATTTGGCAGTATACACACACATACACATACACATACACACACACACACACACACAAACACACACACACATATATATATATATATATGTATATATATATATATGTATATATATATATGTATATATTTATATTGCTTTTCTTGGTAAGACTGCATAAACACTCCTGTTTCCAGCACTGTCTTCATTGCTTATACCAAAGCCCAGGAAAGAAAGCAAAAGATGCTAGTTCTGTTTTGGTTTTTTCTTGTCTTGCTCTCTGTCATAATGATTGCAGAATTCTCGACTATGTCTGATTTCGTTACAGATAAATGCAAATCTGTTCATTACCATTTGCCATATAAATGGGAGGTACATGATGGGTTGAATTGGCATGAACTTGCTATGATGGAGGAAATTGAAAAGGCCTATTGTGACCCAAAGAACAGGAGGTATAGTAACGCTGGACTCCTTACTTTGAGTATTGTGAGTGAGCCTGTGTAGCAAAACTTGTTTTCTTCCTAAAGATGTCTGACTTCTCAGCTCTGGTTACTGAGCCTCTCAGAAGCTGGGAGGATGTAAAAATGAGAATTTTTCCTTTTTAAAAAGCAAAGTAGGAGTGATTGCATGAAAATCTTACTCCAGTTTTATCTTCTAAAAATAACAAAACTATATCTTGCATTTAAAACTGTACAAGGTAAAAACCCAGAAGTTCCTTTTGCCACACTGTACTTGGAGCCTGACATTGTCTGTAAAGCTGGCAGTGCCATATGTGATTGAGCTGGCATTTGGTGTCTCAAGCCAGAGTTCACTTCTGAAGCTTGGAAATGGTTTTCAGAGTTGCCATGTGCTGTGGGAAATAAATACTCCTATTTCAGATCTAATTAAGTTTGGTTACATTATATTAAAGAAAATTGCACCAGCTTAAACTGGGGATTAGAGGATAAAATATGCACTGCTAACTGTAATAAACCTGAATTTGTCCTTACAGCTTGCCAAGTAGGAACATTAATTTCGAGACAATGACCTGCTCTTCTTCTTTGGTTCGACGCCTCTCTACACCATCATCAGTCACAAAACCCACATTCCTACTGACCACACATTGGATTTGGTACTGGAAGAATAACCAAGACAAGTGGATTGAATATGGAGAACAGGTGAGTTCACACCTTGTGCTTTGAGTCACTTCTGCAGGCATATGTGGAGCCTCCCTGCATCATTTCCCCTTTTCTCAACAGGATTAATGAAGTGAATCCTTGTGCTTGAATTTTACAGCATTGGGTGAGGCAGTGAATCTACATCTGTTCATAATAGACGTAGTAAAATGCTGACAGGCTGGAGGAAAGAGAGCTCCCTTTTGGAATTGTCCGTGGCTCCTACAGAGATTTAACATAGAGACACTGCCCTTAAGACACATGGGAAGAAGTTGCCTCTTTTCTAAGTATTGCCCTGCTTCCTTGGACATGCAAGGATTGCTCTGCTCTCTCAGATGAAATGAGGTCTTTTTCCATGTATGTCCAAGTCTTCTGATGAGAACATTATCTATCTGAAAAATTTGGGAAAAGAAATATGTATAGAATCTCACCTTCTCCCAAGGCAGATGAGTTTATCCCAAATGGTTTACAGTCTAGCAACCCAAATGGCAGAACATAAAGGTGATCCAGGGACTTTAAAAAGTACACAGGGAAAGGTGTTGGATAGAGCACAGTTTAAAAGACTCAGACTAACCTCAAAGAGTACTCAATCTCAAGGAGTCACCCAGGTCCAGGAGAGATCACAGCTGTCCAGCTGCTCCTTAACAGGGAGAGCTTGCAAGGAGCTCACTCAGGCTTTCCTATCTGTGCAATGGAGTGGTTGGCTCATAGTTAAATCACAAGCAAAGTTGAAGATAAGAGTGAAACTCCTTATGCCTGCAACTTTTTTTTATCCTTGGCAAATTAGTCTTGGAAGAACCACCTGCTATTCATGCATTACTTACATCATCAGTGTTTGTTTCCAAGCTCATATGCGACAATACTCACCGTGTCACCCTGTTCCTTTGTGGGTTTTCAGACAGCAGGTTGGAACTAGAAAAGTTCTTGGCCTAGGCCTTTGCTTCCTTTGGAGCATGAACCAAACTAACTCTGGTTTGGTAAGGAGTTCAGTGTACTCATCACGCCCTGTGGCAGCTCAGCCTCACCCCCTCCGCTGCTCTGGAACTGAGCAGACAGTGAGAAAACTCGTGGGATGAGATAAAGACTAAAAGATAAAGCAAAAGTGTGTACACAAGCAAGGCAAAACAAAGGATTCATTCCCCTCTTCCCTTGGACAGGCAGGTGCTCAGCCTTCCCAGAAAGCTGGGCTCCATCACAGGTCACAGTGACTTGGGAAAACAAACACCATCACTCCAAATGTCTCCCCCTTCCTTTTCCCCCTGCTTTGTATACAGGAGTGACACCTTACACAGGTGATGTCCCTGTGGCCAGTTGGGGTCAGCTGTCCTGGACGTGTATCCTCCCAATGCCTTGTACCCCCCAGTCCTGTCACTGGTGGGGTGGGAGAGGAGCAGAAAAGGCCTTGGCTCTGTGCATGCCTAAACTAAATAATAACTAAAACATCCCTGTGTTATCAGCACTGTTCCAGCACAAATCCAAAACACAGCCACTACCAGCTACTGGGAAGAAATTTAACTCTACCCCAGCCAGAGCCAGCACAATTTGTTACATAAATTTAAATGGAATATATGTGTGTCCATCATTACTAATTATGTATTTGTGTTTATGTTACAAGTATTCAGTACTCAGCCTCAGGCAACCATAGTTCTGGGTAGATTCCTTGTCATCCTACACTTGGCCTCTTCTTTTCCTCTACCCCAGCTAGTTATCCAGGTTTTAGTCCTGACTGTGATAATTCTCATTCTCTTTCTTTTTTTCTCTTTTCCCCACAAAGGAAGAAGGGAACAGCATGACCTCACCATCTTCTGCTATTATTGAGAATTTGTATCAAGCAGATCCATGTGCCGTTGTACCTTTCCAGGCTGGCCAACATCAATATGAACTCAGTTTTAAAGGTAGTGATTTTAAAGGTTCTCATCTACAACTATGCAGTGCTTTATAGACTCTTGCAAAGTCTTCTGGCTTTTAGAAGCTATGACTTCTTTCCTGACACCACTAGTTTCACTTACTGGAAGTGAGGTAATGATGGCCCAGAGCAAATTCCTCACAAAAGTAACCTTCCCCCGTTTAGTCCTTGACACTTTCCAGGCTCACATCTGACTAGAAATATAGAGGTTCATAGTCTTCACTTAAAGTCATAATAAACTTTAAGGAAAGTTTAACTCTGTGGATGGTAAAAAATACAAGTTGGGCATCTTTGTACTGCTGTAGCAATGTGTAGCAAAGAGCATGAGTGGATTGAGGGAAGGGAGCAAGCAGGATAGGCACAGGTTCAATGACAGAGTTACAGGAAAGACAGGAAGCTTATACAGCCTTTGTGCAACTATTCCTCAACAGCAAGAATTGACAGTGAATATGCAGTTTTCATTAAAGAATGACTGATGATGGATGACTCCGTCTTGTAGACTTATTAATGACATTTTTTCCCTCCTCTTTTTTCCTTCAAGAAATGACTCAGACAAACACTACTTTTAAGACTCAAAGACAGGTCTGCAGGCGACCAAAATTTGTGTCTTCTGAAGATGTGCAGAAGATAAAGACAGGGTAAGTGCTCTTTAGGTTGTTTTTTCATATTTTAGAAGTAATTATAAGGCAAAATGGCTCCCAGTGCTGGCAGTAATTGTACAAAGAACACAGGTGCTGCTGGAGAAAGCCTATCCATGGGACTGAGCAACAGAAGCTGTATCACAAACTGCAGTCCTGGTGCATCACCTGCTGCCTGGGGTACGCCTTACTCCAGGTACTCCAGCCACAGCTGTTACTTAAAAAGCAAGTACAAGAGTCCTGTGATGGTTGAGTGGCAGCATGCAGAGCCCAGAGCCCAGCCTTACAGACTGAGGCTATTTCCCAGCTTCTTTGTGGTTTATTTTGTTAATTTTTAAGTACAGGAGTTGGCGAGAGGGGATGCTCCAAATCTGAGTGTTTGCAGCAGTACTAGAATTACTAACACTTCATTTTCTGTCTGTTTGCAAGGAGCCAGAGGGATTCTTCTATTCCAAATCAGACCTGTCCTAGTCACTGGGATGCATCTGCACTGCCTGACTTGGGATACAAGGTATCTTTTTTTCCCCCTTCTTATAATTCTCATGGAAAGGCGCAGTTGAGAGCTGCACTGAATCAACTGTAACTGCATAGACGCTAAAAAGGGACAGGAGTAATTTCTTGGGTGGGTGTGCTAAAGATCTAGGTGATCTCTCTCCCAAGGGCCCATGAAACAGGTGCCAAATTGCCTTGAACTTCAACTGTGTTTTAGGCATTTATCTACATAACGAAAACTCACCAAACCAAAAACTCAAAACTCTAACAACAAACCAAAAACTCACCAAATTCAAGACAGGAAGAGTAAATTTGGATTGGAGATTTGGATTGGAGGTTTGGATTGGAGAAAGGAAATCTATGTATCCTCCAGTGCTGTCACATATATCACAGATCTGAGTGCAGACCTTGGCCTCAAGAAATGGCAGAAATAAAGATCTACAACCATAAAATAAAAAAAAAAATAGCAGTGATGTCTTCCACAAAACAAACCCAACTCCTGTCAGCCCAAAGTATATGTTCTTATTTGATCTACCAAGACCAAAAAGTGTGGGTGTTTTTTAGATGACTAGGTCCTGCTGTCCTTCTGAAGAGCAGCACAGTTTGTGTAAGTACTACAGTACTACTAGAAAAAAAGGCTTTTTCATGTTACACTCACCCTTTGTGTAGTAGTTTTGACCCTGCTTGAGGAACAGCGTAAGAGGTTTTCCTCGTTGACTGTTACAGAATCTTGTGTGATGCTGACCAGGTTGTGTTGGCACAGATACCCTGGGAGCTGAGGAACAGCAGAGTCTGGCAGTGTGTCAGTGTCGTGGGTGGAGTAAAGCACTTCACTTACAAGAGAGAAGGAGCACTATGTTGATATAAAATCATCATTTAACAAAATTTGATAGTGAAGGTGACAGTGGTTTAACAAGATTTGATGGCAAAGTACACTTGATTATTTATTGCACAGAGGACAGGGTCAGACAAAACTGCTAGAGACCCTCCTGTTGAGTCATGACTTTCATAAAGAAAAGATGAACTAATAATGAGAGTGTGTGGGAATCTAGTAGGCAGCCCATTTGAAGATTTGCCTGTGATATTTGGAGTGGAAGTAACAAAGGAATATGCTCTTCCCTCGGCTTATCAGCACCTTAACTAACAAGCATAAATTTTTCCAAAGAGTGCCAGAAAGACACGTAGCTCTGTTCTTTTCAGGTCTCTTGAGCTGTACATACTTAATTGCTTCCCATATTTGCTCTGAAAACTTGTCTGAATTTTAGTTGAGTACTTTTGTTGGGGTGTTTTTGGAGTCACGGGGGTGCATGTGGGAGGCTTTGGAATGCACTGCGCAAATCCATAGTATCTTTTGGTTGTACATGGAGGGATGTGTGAGTAGAAGGATCACCTTGTTTGCCGGAGCTCAGTTTGCTTGCTGAGTTTGCACCTAAGAAAATATCTCTTAACTGTGAGTGCCTTTCACAGGAAAGGAAAGTGACAATGCCCATGATACCTGTTGGCACTAAAAGTGAAAGCCTGGGCTATATTAAATCTTTCTGTGGGACCCTAAGCTTGCTTTTTTTCAGTAGGTGATATTGGGAGTGGCGGGGATTCTGCATGCTTGTGGTGACGATTGTAAGAGCTGACAGCTACAACTCGATGAACTGCCTTCTCTTCAGACATTGACAAATAATCCTGGCAAAATCTGCTGTGCTGGAAGTGATTCATTTTAAAAAGGAACTTCTGAGATAGGCAGAAAGTCATCTTGGCTTAAAATGAGAAGCTGTATTTTGGTAACATTGCTTATTTTTTGAATATTGCCATGTCTTAATTGGTGAGTCATTGAGAACAGTTCTGTAGAAAGAAGTGTATAAAATGCACAATGGAAATTAGTAACACTGATTGGAAAGTTGGTGTGAATTTCTCCTGTCTTTGTTTTAACAAAGTGGAATTAGTAGTTGTTAAATGTTTTAAAGGATTAAAAAAGAGAGTTGATTATATCCTGAAACTTCATGCTGGGTTTAAAATTGCCTTTTTAATGTACAACTGAGAAAAGTATGCGGTGGATGTGTGGTTTCCTGCCAGTCTTTGTGTGGCTGATGTGCTGCTGAATCCTGGCCACAGGCAGGCCAAGGATTGCTGCACTGTATCAGGCATGGGACGCAATGTGAAGAGTGTCTGTGCGTTTTATAGATGTCAGTTCTGGTGGGGTCACTGCCACCAGTACCAACCCTGCTCCTTCCAACACCCCAGTGAGGCAGAGCTCAGGGTGAGTCACAGAGTGCTGCTCTTATGCAGTCATGCACTGGCGGGAGTTGCTCCCAGAGCAGTGATTCCTTCTCTGCCTTGGGAACTCTCCTCCTTGGTAACAGGATAGCAAATGCTCACACTCATTGCGATTTCTCTTTCCAGGCTTGAAGGGGAAAAATGCTGAGAAGTTGTGTAGTTATGCCATATCACAGCCTTCAACAGCAATGTGATGCTGTGATCCTTTATTGGCACTAGAAGCATCCTTGGGGAAATAAGGACAAACCCACAAAGTTTTCATGGAAAAGAGAACGGCTTTGTTTTCAGGAGGCTGTCATACGATAAAATAATGGAGGTACCTTTCTTACAGGATTAGGCCTTGTGTAACATGGCTGACCTCTGTTTTACCTAGAAAGGTTACAGTTCCTCAGGAAGACACCATAGAATCATAGAATATGCTGAGTTGGAAGGGACCCACTGGGATCATCGAGTCCAGCACCTGGCCCTGCACAGGTGTTGGACTCCCCAAGAATCGAGCCTGAAGGATGCAGCAGAGCAAAAGCACGTTTGTAGTCTAAGCGGGAATTGTTCATGTATAAATAAATTTGCAGGTGACACCAAGCTGAACACTGTAGGTGACACAACTGAAGGACAGGGCCATCCTAGGGATGTGGACAAACTCAAGAAGTGGTCCATGGGAATCCCATGAAGTTCGACAAGTACTGGTGCTGCACCTGGGCCAGGACAACCCCTGGGGTCAATCTGGGTCCATCTGCTGGGGATGAGCAGATGGAGCAGCCCTGGGAGAAGGACTTGGGGGTGCTGGTGATGAGAGCTGGACATGCCCTGCCCCTGAACGCCCCTTGTACTGAGCTGATTATTTACAAGGAGTGACAAGACAGCGGGCAATGCCTTCAAACTGACACAGAGTAGGTTTAGAGTGGGTATTAGGAAGAAATTCTTCCCTGTAAGGCTGTTGAGGCCCTGGCACAGGGTGCCCAGAGAAGCTGTGGTTGCCCCATCCCTCAGTGTCCAAGGGCAGGTTGAATGGAGCTTGGAGTTACCTGGGATAGTGGAAGGTGTCCTTGCCCATGGCATGGGGCGGCACTGGATGGGCTTTAAGGTCCCTTCCAACCCAAACCATTCTGAGATTCTAAATAAAGGATGTAGTACTGAAATACAGTGATAGGATTCTCATCCTGTAGGTGATGGTGAGCAACTTGGGCTGTGGTGCCACAGACTGTGCAGACAATGAGTACTTGCACATCCTGATTGTTTTATGTGTTGTGCTGTAAAGCTTTGGAAAATGCTCTTGTATTGAGACATGGGAAATTTCACTGAAGTTTTTAAAGGCTTTAAAATAAATCCAAATAAATAGTTCTTTCTTGTGCAGCTGACTTTATTCTTATTCTTTAGAATACTTCCCTGTGAGCAATCTCCTCATTAGTAAGTACTTAAATGTGTCTGTGAAACACAAGTTTTATCCTATTTTATTTTCTCTCTAAGCTCAGCCTTCTAAAACGGGGAGTTTTTGCCTAGTAGGATAAGATGTTAGTTTCCTTGTTACCTTTTAGGATGGCCACAGTGTTCCTCCTTAAAACACTTAGGAATGTGGGATGTTGGGATCTCACTTTGTCATCTTGAGTCCCCACTTGGCTTAAGTTGTGGTAAAATGGAAAGTATTACCAGGTGACATCAGCCTGCCAGCATCACACTTTTGCAGTTATTGAGATAAATGTTGATTCTAGAAGATTAAAGACACTAGTTACTTTGGAGAAAAAATGGAAAATTTATTCATGACAGAAGCAAGCAGAAGAGCTCAAGTAATGTTTTAGCTACATTTTGCATTAAATTCTCTTTGGGAAAAATGAGCATTTCTTAATGTATTTTGAAACACAAAATGTATGGATAAATAAATAAAAGGATAATGCCTAAATAGACTTTGTCTCCTTTGGGAAAGAAGATGTATTTGTTTAAGCAGGTATTCAGTGTCACATTTGTTTAGAAATGTAGGGGTTTTTTTCTGAAGTCCACATTTAAATGAAGCTTTCTAAGTTCTAACTTTGAAAAGGTAAGGCAAAACAATGCCAGGAGGGTATTTGTGTTTTGTTTGTTTCATCTTTAATAGCTGAACTCCTGTAAATGTCTAGTTACAAATGATGCTGTTATCTAACATCTTTTGTTCTTAATCAGCTTGAGATCTAAAACACGATCTGGAATAATCTGTCAAATTTTCTTTTTGCAATTTCTGTGCAATTGAGATTTAAAGTTTCAAATGTCAGCTCTTGGAGGTTATAAATCTTCCAGCATCTTTCTTGAAGAGAGGTGAGGTGTCCTTGCAAAGCAGGAATGACAGACTGATTTCTTGGTATTTGGTTATTCACATAGTCACCATTTAAAGCATTTAATTACCCTTCATAAGAATAGTTTGGGGACCCTTCTGAAAGTGTATGTGCTGGAATTAGGCTTCTGCATGTTCCAAGCTCACTGCAGCCTCATGCCTTCTTTTGCTTTGCTTTGTATTTTATAGGCAGTGGTGATCAGCAGCGCGACCCCTGAATACAATGAAATAAAGCAGCTGTTTCATCAGACTATGAAAAATTACAGCATCCTTAAAATACAGAGGATTCAGAATCCATCCCTCTGGAAGGTGTTTCAGTGGTTAGTACTTGTTTCCTTATCCTTATGAGGAGGCAGTCTCCAAGAACAGGTTGTCCTGTATATGCTTTCTAGGAAAGAAAGGAGGTTGCCACCTGTGCCTTAACATGACTGATATTTCGTTATTAGTTGTTTCAGGGGTGAGACTGGTGTCTGAGGCCTCCCACAGAATGTCATGCTCTGTGGGGAGGTTCCCTTTGCATGGCTCCTTGGAAGAGGGGGAGAGGTGCATGGAGAGAAAGACATGCATGATGCAAAACTGGAATGAGGATACCCACGGGGATGTGGAACAGTGATTGTTTTGGGGATGGAGCAATAACTGCCTGCTGCACACGCACTCTGTCTGTTACAAATCTTTATCAATTAGAGTATATGAAATGCTAAAAAGAGTAAAGGCTGCTTGGGCCATTTTGTTCTAGTCAGATTTATTTAAGGTGGTTTTGCTGAACAAAGTCAGTATTCACTGAAAAAGAATCCGTGTGTTTTAACTTGATGGTCAGAGAGTTCCAGAGCTCCTTTCTGGTTTTCAACGTCTGCATTAGTGATAGTGAACTCTAGGTACTTAGGCCAAACTGAATACCAGCAGATTAGAGCTGGGGTTCAACCATGTTCAAGTTAGTTTGATGTAGGATTAAGCTGTTGCTTAGAACAGTTGTTTAGTTTAAGACAAGAGTAAGTATTCAAGGACTGAATGGAATGGTATTGAAGTAGAAAAATACTGCTCAAATAAATGCTTTCACCTGCAAAATGATGGAACCCATAAAGTTATCAGCTACTGGTTTCATAAAACCTTTTCATTTTAGAGACTTCAAAACATGTAATAGTGCATACTTTTTATCCTCCTCCAATGAGGTAATTAAGCCAAGCAGGCAGAGTTTAACACTGCCAAGTCCAGAGGATGATGCAGTAATTTGGGTTTGAAGAGACCTTAAAGCTTATCTAATCTGCCATGGACAGGGACATCTTCCACTATCCCAGGTTGCTCCAAGCCCCGTGCAACCTGGCCTGGAACACTTTGAGGGATGGGGCAGCCACAGCTTCTCTGGGCACCCTGTGCCAGGGCCTCACGACCCTCACAGTAAGTTCTCAATGAACAAGTTTCAGTCCATTGCTCTTTCATTTACTAATTTACAAGTTGTAAGGGCTCTCCCCTCCCCGTGGCTCTGCTTAATTTGTAGCTGATGACTTTCTGAAGAACATTACTGTCTTGTCCAATTCAGCAGCTTCTGAAAAACTCTGTCTGGATGCTGTGGAATAACAATGGGAAATACGAGTTGAGCCTTTTGTTGTGATTTCTCTTTTGACCCTGTTCATAGCTCAGTCTGACTCTGGCCTTGACCAGCGAGGTGAGCAGTAGGCAAAGCAGGCTGGGTTTGTGTCCTGGCCCCACCTCCTCAGCAGCACTGACCTCGGCAGGACCTGGGGCTGTGGTGCAGAGCACAAGTTGCCTCCAGCTCTGGGCCACTGTGGAAGCACAGAGCATCAGTGCTTAATGCTGCATCCACTCCATTGAGAGCTTGAGTGGGAAGGGACTTTAAAGCACAAGCAGTAGGGCCCTACAGAGGAGCAAAAGGTTGGTACAGTGGCAACTGGAATAGTGTCAAATGCCTAAATTCCCTGAGTAAACCCAGAATTATCTAGAATTGCTGAGTAGTGGTGTCAGAACCATGCTCATCTAGTACTTGTTCATCATGCTGCTAGTTGTCTCATCTGAGAGGCGAGAGCAGGCTGGAAACCTCATCCAGCTGACCTTTACGTAGATGTTAAATAGTTGTTTGAATTGTTTAAAAAAACACTTCTTCCATTTTCTTCCATGGCTCACCGTCTCCTTCCCTTAATTTTTGTCAGGCAAAAAGAAAAGATGAAAAGGCAAAATGGAGGAAAGGAAGTCCAGGAAAAACGCCTGTTCCATGGAACTGACATCACTTCCATGGAAACAGTCTGCAGTCAGAACTTTGATTGGAGAATTTGTGGACGCAATGGAACTAACTATGGGATAGGTATGTAGAAAATGAGATGTCTGCTGAGACTCCCCTGATAGTGGAGCAATCAAAGTTCTGAAATCTTTAACTATAGAAGGTGGGAAAAAAAAAGATAATAATTGGTATTTTGATCCTTCTGAAGAGGGCCAGGATTTGCTTTGGGTTGGGGGTAAGTCTTCTCACAAGGTGTCAAGAGCATTAGTGCAGGGGTTTGCTGTCGGTGGCATTTTCTGATGTCTGAGGTCATAATTTGAACTTACAAGAGAATTCAGTTTGTATGGCAGGGAGCAGAGGGTTGTGTATGCCCTCAGTGTGATTGTGGAAGGTCCTTATGTTTTCTAGTCTGTCCCTCTCATCACAACACGCAGACCTGTAGTATGCTTATTGGTATAGCTTTTAAAAAATTACTCCTAAAATAGCAAATACTAAAACTTTCAGCAAATACTGAAACTACATAGTGCAATCCCCTCTCTTGCAAAAATTTTGGTGGTATTCTGTAAACTGAGTAAGAGAAATCCTGAAAGTTGAGTCAGATACCTCCAGAAAACCCAGGGGATGCTGAGATTTTGCTATCACTGTATAGATACTCCTCACAACCACGTTTTCATCTCGTTTTCTAGGAAGTTACTTTGCTAGAGATGCTCGCTATTCCCACACCTACTGTCAGGCTGCGGCACAGGGACAATTCATGTTCGTGGCTCGTGTTCTGGTTGGAGACTACGTTAAAGGCACCGCCGCCTCTGTCCGCCCCCCAGTGAAGTGTGCTGACAAGCTGTGGTTATATGACAGCTGTGTGGATGATGAGTTAAATCCTTCTGTTTTTGTTGTCTTTGAAAAACACCAGATTTACCCAGAGTACATAATAGAGTATAAAGAGGAGAGAATAAGAGAGCAGAAAGAGGCAGGAATAAGACAGCAGAAAGAGACAGGAATAAGACAGCAGAAAGAGGCAGGAACAAAAGTGTATAGAGAGGAGGGAAGAAAATGTGTTATATCTTAGAGGAATGTGGCAGTTTGCGTCTCTCATCTTGTTTTTCGTATTGTAGGTGTTTTCCCTCTTGGTGACTTCTTTCTTTTTAATACGGTTCTTTGGAATGTTAATCCAAACAATTTTTGCATTGAGGAGGGCTGGCAAAGCAGATGCTGCATTTGTTGTGACTGCCTTATCTTCTTCTCTTCCTCTCTTAAATGAAGCATAGACATTTCGATAACCATAGCAGGAAGATCAGAATTGTCGATGGGAAATTGAATGTTACGACTGCTGTGGGCAAATAATTGTAAATGCATCGTCTAAAAAAATAGAGGACGTAGCTTCGCAAACAGTTAAAAGAAAAATTAACAGTATAGTAGCTTTTAGGGAAGCTTTCAGAGATTATTTTCAGTGCAGAATTCATCTGTTCTTGATCCTCTCATCTATCATTATTATAAACAATTCAGTGTAGGTAATAATGACTTGAGTTTGTTTTCAAAGCAGTGCTTGTTAATGCTGGTACATGTTTCAAGTTAAAATGATAAACAAAAAAAGAAAAGGTGCATTTTAAGTCCATATTGTTAGTTCTCGAGAATTTTCATCTGTACAATGGCAGATGGATCAAAGCTGTTGGATCAGATTCTTTGTGGAAATTTGCAGTAACTTGCTGTAACCTATACAAAAGCAGAGCTTAACTGAAACTGTGAAAGCCACCCCATGTGAGTTAGCAGATACCAAAATTTGGTGGTTTGGCTGCAACTAATGGCTGTAAGGACACAACCGCTGTGTCCTAACAAGTGAGGTTTTCAAGTGGATGTGGCCACGTAGCACAACAGGACAGGAGAAACTTCTTAAGGAGCATAGAGATGTTCTGTCCTGTTTGTGCATTAATTTTCGTTTTTCAGATGTAGAACGGGACCAAAAGAGACCAGCTAGGTTCTCTTGATGCCAGTGGTAGAACTGCTGTCCTAAGGCACCGTCCATATGTTCTGCTGCCCACTTGTGTGGGGCAGTGTGCTGACAAGTGAGGATCCTCTTTGTTTTGGGGGTGATCCTGAGTCAGAAATTTGTCCAGTTTCTACTGGATGTTAGCAGGGAGTCTGTAAGTGGATCAAAGTGAAGGCCCTCTGTACAAATTCAGGCAGTTTAGCTGTTCAGAGGGAAACACACTTGGGAGTGAGGACAGAGAAGCAGTAATTTTTACCTTCAGATAAGCTTCTACAGAAACACCAATAGCCTCTAAGGTTTTTGCATCTGTGATACAAATCTGTCAACCACTCAAAGATAGCAAGTTCTTCCCAAGAGGAACAGAAAATATAAATCCAGAAAATCTTACTAAAATGACAGAACTAAATGAAAACATGCGGAGCAGATTTTAACATTTTTTAAGATCTCTTTCTCGTTTGCCTGTAGAGTTCCTGAATTACTGAGCTTGCTGTATTTGCAAATAAAACCTGTTTTCAGGCACCTTCAGTGTGCAGTTTGTCTTTATATAAATATGGCAAGATTAAATATACTAAGTGAATCAGCCCCTGCCTGCGTTCCCTGTCTTCCTTCAGTGTTTCTAAAGTAGGGAACTGCACACGTGGACTGCCATTGTAGGGTAGGTGCTTAGCTAATTTCTAAGAAGAGAATATTTCTGTAAATTAACTGCCTAACTAGGAGATGTTTAATATTAAAGCAGTGGAGTAGTTTGGTTAGATTTCATGTAATTAAACATGAAATTAAATGTAAACATGTAATTAAATGTAAATATGCTCTGAGCAGTTAATGAAGTCCTGAGACAAGGTGAAATAATTAAGTGAGGTAGTGGCAGAACTGCTGGTTTTAAATCTCGAAGTAGAGAGATATTGAGACATTTTAAGGATGTACTTCTTTAATATGCAGATGAGTAACTTCTAAAGAATCTGAATCAGGCACCTGTAAAAACACCCACACCTGCAAGGCACAAGGCAGGCCTGTATGGGGAGGGTGCCAGTGAGATGCTGACAGCTTAGGATCAGTCCAGGTCACTGCACACAGAGAGCAAGGACACAGCAATACAGGAATTGCAGAGCTGTTCCATGGTCCAACCCACCCTGGGGCAGGGATGTAGCTCTCTGGTACACAAGACTTTGGCTTTTCCATCAGAGGGGTGGATTGGAGGTGAGAGCTGCAGTCTAGGTAGCTGAGCTGGGAAATGCATACTCTGAATGCTGGAGGATGGAAAAGAAACAATGGTTCTCCCACCTCGTGGCACCTCAGCCTCTTCCTTACTGGCATCAACGAAAACTTGAGAGGCTGTGCCATGCTTGGGCTCTGACCCTGTGCGAGCACAGCTCCCCACTGCTGGATACTTCTGGCTACTGGGATGGAAACAAAGCGGGTGCACAGTTACACATCTACAAAATTAGGCTGAATAACACATTTAAAAGCTTCACACATGGAAAGAAGTCATGTACTTGCTTGCTCAACAAAGATATTTGAATTTATTAAGGCAGACAAAATTCTCAATCATATTCTATTGAAAGTAGAGCTGTCATTGATTACATTGATTACACCCTGCATAGCCAGCCAGAGCTTTATCAGGCTTTTGTTCCCTTCTACAGTTGGTTATGTTCCTCGAGTAAAAAGTTACCTGTCTAAAGTTATTGCTTGAAGTGCACTTAATCAAAATAATAGTAAAAATCCAATGTATTATGTCCCAGGTGAGTCACCCCTGCCATGGCTGAACAGACAAGCTGTCTGTTGAAGAACAGCACGCTCATAAATCAGAAGACCTGAAGGCAAGGAATGCAATCCCTTACGTGGTTTCATTAGTATTCCTTTAAAAATATGCTATTTCTGCCTCAGGGGAAGACTGGGTAAAGCAAAATGTCAGCAAAGCACTTTCACCTCTTGTTCCACGATGCAGGAACTCCAGGGGCAGTGCAGGGCCAGTTATGGAAATACTTTCTTAGGTCAAAAGAAAACAGTAGGACAAGGCTGCTGTGGGACATAGGGAAGAGCCTGAGCTGGACAGGAAGGAGGGGCAGGCCCGTGAGGCCAGGAGTGCTTGCAGATGTCGAAGCAAAGCCAGAGCTTGGGCAGTTGCAGAGTATGGGATTTCTATTCCAGAAGAGGAGGCATGAGTTCAGTTTTGGTCTGAAATACAATCTTCCCAGTCATTAGGGGTTTCTGGAATACTTTTACAAGACAATGTGTTAGCTCTGGGATGCTGCAGGAATCCAGAGGCACCAGAGCTCACGGCTCACGTCATGCCTGACTTGCAGCACTGAGGTTTATCCCATCACATGTGCTGGGACCGAGCTGTGTCCGTCACCCGAGCCCTCTTTCCATAGCAGAAGCTGCCTCCTGGTCTTCACCTCTCCCAAGTGTGTGCTTTAACCCTGGTTTAAACCCCACTTTGACAACATGCAGGGACTCTCTGGAGTGAGATGGTAGTAAGGCCTGACTATCCAAAAGCTCAGGGAAGCACAAAGACCCAGTCCACATACACATACCCTTCAGAAATGGTACTGTTCAGCTGAAATCCAGGCTTTTCCTTTTTTTCTGAAAGATTTAAAAGTGCCGAGGGAGCACCCATGTCAGAAAAGTCATTATTCTTGTCTGGTTCTTTTCTGGTTTCATTCACCCAGTAATGCTAGAAAGCTCTGCTGTGCTATATTGAAAGGAAAAAATTAACATTTTCTGAGAGGGAGTTTAAAAATGTATACCTGGAAAGAGATCCTGAATGCAGACAGATCTGTGACTCCTGCCTGAATGGGCTAGAAGCTCGATACAGAATTCAGTTCATGCCTGTATTGGCTCTGGCCCTACACCTTCCTATTAGCTTTATTTAAAAGCTCCCTTTGAATTACCTGAGCAGTTTACTTCACATGTAGGCCAAGTAGCAAACTGGGCCAAAGAAGGACTGAAATCCAGGCACTGTTACTACACTGTGTATAATCAGGGTCAGAGAGAACATTCAGGAAAACATACCAGAGCAGCAGTGCTTTTGGGATGCTCCAGAAAGCTGTGCATTATCAGCAAGTTTTCTTCTTTCCTTGTGGAATCATCTAAGACACAACCTCCAGAAATGCAACAGCTCTGTCTTTTTTTAAGGAAATTATTCTCAGTTCTTTTAACCTTGAGTACCTCCCCAAATTCCTTCACAGCAGCCCTGCATCTCTGCACCCAGACTTTGTGGAAAGCTCCTGGCTCTTCCAGCTGAAGCTGGAGGAAAGCCCTATGCCATGGAATGCACAGCTGCTGCCCTCCTAATCAGTCGCTCAGTCATTGGTGACTTGGGTCTCATCGTATCCCGTTCGTGCAGAAGACACCTGTGAAAGGAGAAGCAGGAGGGTGAGGATGGGTGATAAACATGGACTGTTCTGCCAAACAGGCTGTGCTGAGGCAAGCCCAGTGGCAGAGCACACCTCTGACTTCCAGCAAAGCAGATGTCAGCAGTGGCACTGACTGGAGTTGTAGCAGTTCACAGAGACTTAGCAGTCCATAACACACATGGTCAACAGGCCATAGCTGAAAACAGAACCATTTGAAAATCAACTACCCTTGAATATATACAGATCATCCATACAGGCTGCAAGAGTGGACTTTTGGAACTGGAAGCTATTGTACCTTTTTATCCTGGTTAAATGTTGCTACATTTAACACAAATGCTTGCATATAATTTTAGCCTTAAATTTACTGGTTGAATATATTCATTACTTATTACTTTTTGAGTATATTAATTACTTCTTACTTTTAGCAACAGTGCTACTCCCACAAATATTTATCAGGGGAAATACTCACCTTGCAAGGTTTTGTTTGGCCTTTGATTTAGAATTTAAAGCAGCGTGAATCAATAATAGGCTGAAAACATCTCTCTGAAAAAAAGGTCAGCAAAATACAAACAAATAAGTAATTTATAATGTATTGCTGGTTACAATATCTTGGTTACCAAACTATTAAATTCACAGGAAGGAAACATATCAACATTAAAAATAAATAGCTAACCCTGCTAATAAGTGTTTGCAAACAAGATTCAGTCACAAGCACAGTTTAGCCTTTCACTGTCTAAGACTGAAGTGCTGTTGATGAGGTAAGTGCTTAATGGTGGCTACTGAAAAGGGATTAAGTCACATCAAAAAGTCTTTCCTGGATCTCCTTTACCTGAGCATCACTGCCTCCCAGATGGACTAGTTCATAACGGATTGGGTACAGCAGGTCTACAGCTTTGTCACAATTCCCATTTTCAAACTCTAGAAAAGCCTGGCACAGTGGCAGCCCCAAACTAGGAGCCAGGGAAAGCTGGTGGTCTTCATGAGGTGCTCTGTAGAATGAAAAACTGGTTAATTCTCATAAGCCAAAGCATAAATAGCCATATTTCAGAGCCAGTCTGCCATTGCCTGCAGATAGGTTTGGTTTTTTTTTACTGTACAAAGCCTGATGTTTCAGGTACTTGACTTAGGTCATATCTTTCGGTGTGGCTATGCTACTTTCACCTTTTTGTTACTCATCCAGCAATCAGTTTTTACTCTCCTGAATATACCCACAAAAGGCACAAGCCTAACTCCTCCTAGCTCTGAAATAAACAATTAAGTTTGGGCTAGGACAGCAAGAAAACTGCAGTTTCTCTTCTGCTGACCCCACCAGAACATCCTACTCCTAGTCTTTTATCTGGCCACATGTGGCCACCAGTCCTTGCACACAGATCCCAGTCATGACCCTGCAAGCCAGCTCCTTCTCAAGTCAGCGTTATAAAACTTCCTGTTTCTTTCACTGGGTCAGCCTTCATTTTTCAGTAGGCCTATGTGTTCAGTAGTGCCCTATGTGTTCATCATTCCTTAAAAAAACTGTGGCATCCTAGAAAGATAAAAGTGCACAACAGATGTTCCTTTGAAGTAGCTTGAGACAGCCAGTGATGAGAATGATGGAACAATTCATGGAAAGGAGCCTGTGACACCAACCACCAGAGAGCGCCGTGGGACACCCGACAAATTCCCAGCAACTTTCCACGGCTGAGGCCAGAGAAAAATACCGGTGCAATGTCAGACGGGACTGATGTTTGTGCCCAGGTTGTAACACTGCTTTCTGAACACATACAAAACGCCTCTGGAATATAATTTACATATTCCATATTTGTGATAGACGTAAATTAATCCAATCATTAATACAGCCCCTTCAGCTCACAGCCTGCTTTCTCAAATAATGAAATTAAGCTTTATAGTATTTCAAACTACAGCTAAAAATGTACACATGTATTATTAAGGCTGAAAATAGGTGAAGCACTGGGTGAAAGAATAAGTAACATATATGAACACATGTTCATTAAAGCCTCTGTGGTGGGCAGTTTTCTATACTTTATATATACTGGCATACTTATATAAATAATAGAATAAATAACAAAAGATATTTGCCGTTTTCTACTTTATTTAAATGAGACATACTTAGGCTTGCTTTGAAAGTTATTTGTTTTGATAAGTATTCTTAAAAATTACAGTATTCCTCGAAACTACATATAGTCAGGAACAAATAGTGAAAATTTCAGGTTCTCCTTCCTTCCTTCCTTCTTTTTAAAGGCAAAGGAAGCAACAGATGCTTAAACAGAGGGAAGAAAAGGTGTAGTGGGGGGAAGAAATTGAATTTAAAGCGTCTATATATCAACCCCTTCAAAAAGAAATCCAGGCATTTCATAGTCTTTTACTACCAAAGGGAACACAAAAAATACTCAACTTTTTCAAATAACTTAATTTGAAAGCAAAATATTCTAGATTATTACTTCAGTAGTACTTGAAACCTGATTTCCTGCAGATGGACTTAACAACACATCAAAGAGTAGCCATTAGAGTATCACTACCAACTAATGTTCTGTTATTAACCTTTTAAAACCGAGCAGAAAAGATCCACTACAGACAGCTGACATATCTTGTAGAATGTTCTTATTAATATACTTTACTCCTTGTCTCTAACACAGCTTACTGTGATCCCACTAAAAGGAAACAGACAGCAACTGCTCAGGTGGTGTCCATGACCTCAAACACAAAAGATTTTTGATCAACAAGATAGGAAACTCCTCTAGACATTAACTCAAAAAATAAATAATAATATGCATCTCCTAACTGGATGTTGCTCTGCTTAAACCAGATGTGTCCCAGTGACATGTTAAGGCAGGGAGGAGCGTGTTGGAGCTTCAGCAAGCCAGAGACATCATCGCCCTGAAGTTTAGAGGGCTGCACCCAATGCAGGAATTCACTGAACCCAATGCAGGAATTCCTTTGCTTACCTGGCAAGTTCCTGCAGAGTTGTTAAAAGCTCCTCAGTAGTTTTGTGGTCTTTGGCTCCAAGGAAAGACATCAAGAAGTGCACATCATTGAACAGAAGAATGTGATCCTTGGTGTGCTTCTTTGTAACCCCAAGCAGATGATTCCACCTATCCCCAAGCTTTACACCTAAGAGTAAAAAATACTTCTCTCAATAATGTTGCCACATGCAAAACTGTGACTTTGCAATGTACTTTCTGACACTCAGAATAAAAAGCATTCCTACTGAACTCAAGAGAACATTTCCTGATGTGGCAAAATTTATGCAGCTATAATGCTCAGCTGCAGCCTGCCCTATCTGGGCCAAGAATTTCTTGACTGTCAGGAGTTTAAAGGCATTATTTTAGTCTGCATTGTGTGAGCTTCTGGCTTTATTATGAGATTGCTCATAATGTCTTGGAGGTGCTGCTCACCATGAGCCATCTGTAGCAATCACAAGACAGAGTGAGAAGATGGATTTAATAAAAACCCCAATACATCATTAGTGTTTTAGCAGAACAGTGTGAAATACTGGCTGCCCATCATGTCCTCTGCCATGAACCCCAGTGTATAAACACTAACTTAAAAGGGGGAAATGCCATTGAGTTAGGAGAGTACAAAGAGCCAGAAGCTGATATGCCCATACTAAATATTTCAATCAGGATCAAAACAGAAAAAAAAGGATCTAACTGGAAATTTACTTCCAGAAAGTGCTATGGGTTTTTAGAGACTTATGCACTTGTTTGCTCAGCCTCAGACCTCCAGGGACAATTGGAGTGAATTTATCAAAGAAGAAGTATGTGACCTATGCTAGCTGGAACTGACTGCTATGGCCACACTGGTATGGAAAATGGAAGCTCTTGGGAAGAATAAAGCTAATGGACATTATTAGGAACTTCACATTGATGCTTTTCTCATGTTTCTTCTGAAACAATGATCAAGCTTGCTGTGTCATTACATTGAAATACTTCCCAACATGAACGGCAGGGGAAGGGAAAAAGTTATAAAAAAGAATGGCCAGAGGATATCCTACCTTCCAGATGAAGCCTGTACAGCATTGAACTGTTATCAACTATATCCAGGATACTTCCACTTGCCAGGCACAGGGGAGCAATCTGTAATAACAAGTACTCATAGGCTGGCCAAGTTATGTGCTAGTGGAAATCTCCTCAGATTATCAAACTTATTTTCACAGTACTAAATTAATTTTGTTCTTCCATTAATTCAAAATTACTTGTTTTCTAATAGTCCTAATTGCATCTTTCTTGAATAAAGGAATTTTCAATGACAGAAACTTATATGGCTTTACATGTGTTGTTTTTCTCAGGAAATATGGAGAGTCACCATGGTATTTTATTTTTCCAAAATTGTGCCATAAATATTACTGCACTTGATCAATGTTAGTAGATAGAAATCTGCCCAGCAGCTTTCTTAATGCATGCAGTATTTTTACAATCCTTACAAAGATGTGCTATCTAATTTGATACTGCTTATTTACAAAGGTTGTTTTGAAATCCAGACAGTTGACTTCGTATATAACATGCAAAACCAGTTCTTTGTAAAGGTGACTTGACTAATTCACATCCTTTAAGAGGTATTGATAAGAAACATGGACAGAATGGAAATCAGTACAACTGCAGCTCTTTCAAGCACTCAAACTATGTAACACTCAATCCGTGGGGCATTTTCCCCAGAACTGCTGAGAAGTTCTTTCCCTAAAAGACTGTGATAACAGATGTAAACAATATTTATACACAGATCACACACTGTGATAGGTTTCAATGTGTGATAGGTCACACAGAAGGAAGAAAGCACACATCATGATCTTGCATGATCTCAGTAAAGAAAAAAAGGCCCCTACTCACATGCTTGTCATAAATTGTCAAAGCAGCTTCATATTCCCCCTGGAAAAGCAAAGGAGGACTGCGTCGTTAAGGTGCAGACAAAGCAACCAGCAGTGACTGTCAGCAGCCAGAGACAAACACATTAACTGATGTCATAACAGCTCTTCAGGACTGCCTGATCAAAACAAACCAAGTCAAAAAAACCTTGAGGTATTCAAAGCAGAAAAACCTGGATTAAATAGGCAGAATTATCAGTATGTTGAAGTTTCATCTAAGAATAAATACCAATACTGGCACAAGTTAAGCAAGAAGGAGAAACATGAGGTATTGTCTCTCATTCTAATGTTCCTTTCACAGATTTTTGCAAAAATCAGTGCATCCCATGGTGTATCCAAAGAGACAGGGAAAAAACCAGTTTTAAGTAGCCTTCAAAAAAGTTATGTAGATAGGAAATGACAAAATAAATAAAGTATTGGACTCCTGTTGAGAATTATGTTCCTTATATGTTACTCTGCTTTCTGGCCAAAGGATGCTGCCTTCTCAAGGATGCCACATTTATCTCCCTATTAAGCTGAGCCCCACAAGTGCTAAGCATTAAATCCAAGGAAATTCTGACAGGCTGCGTAAAATTTTAAACAATTTTAAAAGGTTTTCAATAGTAAGAATTAGTAACCATAATTAATAGCATTGGCAACCCAATTTAGAGTTTATGGCCTCTTTTTTTATAGTCAGCAAATTTTGGGCCAGAAAATAAGTACTGAATTTGGTAAGAATTTTGTTAATTTTTGTCTCAAAATTTGAGATCTAAGTTAATCTTGCTATCAAATAACTGTGTTAAATGTAATTAGTGAGACTACTGGATCTTCAAATATGCAATAATCTCACAGCAATATGTCAACATTCGTAGAAAGATACTGAAAGTTTTGACCAATGCAATTAAAATTCTCAAAATAGTAATAAAATTCTCAACAGTAATAAAGGACTATGCCTCTTTGAAAATATAGCATCATGCTATTTTATAAAAACATCCCTTTAAAGAGCTGGCACACCGCCCCCCCCCCCAGTAAATGTTAGTTCTGCCTTTATCTGGACCATAAAGCACATGTATGAAAATATCTCATACCTTTTCAATGTGGTATAAAGCCCAGTGCCAGTAATTATGGCAAGCAAGCATATCACTGCTCTAGAGAGAGAGAAAAAAATTATTTACAAAATAACTTCCCTTTTCAAGATTTCGGTTTCCTCCTTCAGCAAAACTGAATACTTCAGGAGACACAAAAGAGACAAGAAATTTACATCAGCTGCAAGGACACCTTCTCATTTGGTACACTTGTCCTTGCAGCCATTTAGGGTGACACCTCAAACCCAAGGTTTCCCCCACATCATTTTCCAGGTAAGAGTTTCACTTGGATGCCTCAGAATTCACCTTTCTTCAGCATCCTTTTTAAAAAAGAAATTTAATCCACATCTGTAAGAAGAGTTAAGATTTGTCTCATCTAAAATTTAGGCATCTTGTCTCAAGTAACCTGGCCAGATAGTGGAGAGAGGAGGATATGGAGGCCTTATGAGGGCCATTCATCCCAGCCATCTAGAACCTACCTCAGACAAAGAAGAATCACTTTTTAAACAAGTTTTACTACAGGCTACTGAAGCTGCAAGAGATGCCAAACACACTGGCAGCTCATAAAGTGAGATGAATTTTTGCTGGACTGCACCACTTTCACACTGTTCTTTCCAGCTGGCACCAGAAGTTCAAATCCTCTTCCCTAGCTTGCAGTTCAAGGCAATTGCAGTTCATTTTTGTGAATGTATTAAAAATAGACAAATGTAGTTCCATAATCCTTTGGTGAAAATTAAAATACCAGAAAGGTTCACCCCTCTCCTCCCACTCTCTCCCAGTTCTGTAGTTAAACTTAATAGTCTCACAAGTGGAAAAATAATCTTTATTGTCATACTGACAACTGTAACAACCACTTCCAGGAAGCACAAAGGTAAAGGTTCCAAATAAATGTCAGGGCCTTTGCAGTGCTAAGATAAACATTCTGGTAATCTCTGCTTGTTTAATATTAAATCACAAACCAAACCCAAGCAACAGAAGCATGGCATAAACACTGATAATATCAAGTTGAATATCATACTGCCATTCCAAATGCCATACAAACAAGATCATGGAATTACCTGACTAAATAAAGCAAAATCTTTTCCCTGCTGCTAAATTTGAGCTCTGAAAAAGATTAAACTGCTAGAGAGAGGTGGGCTTGCACTTGATTTTATTTGGATAAAAAGTATGAATCACAGAGACATGCAACTATTTTAAGAACCAAGAATTAAAAAAACAATTGATCCAAAAGTCACTGACTGGGGTTTTTAAGGTGTCACCCAAACTGTCAATGCCCTACACCACTGTTTCATTAAAACTAACATATTAAAAGACAAAATGCTTTCTGGGAAGCGACAGGTGTGAACTTCAAGCAAGAGTTTTCTTTCTACACTTCCAAGCTCAGTATCTGAATGCTTAACTTAAAAAATAAAAACAAGCACAAAAAATAAAATAAGCACAAAACCAGCCTTTCTAGTCTCACTATCCAGTCCTGCTCTTAATGTGAGGTGGAAGAGTCAGCTCAGATGACTCTAAAATAGACTCTTGTGGGTTCTAGCAAAGGCAAACCTCACAGCCCTCAGCTCTGAATATAACAGACAATCACTGGATAAATGCTGTCAAACACAAAATGAAACTTAATTTACAGCAAAGGACTACATGACAGACTGATTAACTGTCAATACTCTGAAAGATGGTATCAAACATGTTGGATATACAAGGTAACTGATACACTAGAAAACACATAAGAGTATAATTTCTCTTTTCTTTGCAGTTGTTCTTAAAATCCCCTCCCCACCCAGAAGCAAACAAGTATTTTAGTATTTTGAAACTGTTGATTTGACTGTGTCATTTTCCACCTCATCTTAGGTCCCATGAGGAGATTTAGCTAGGTCCTTCAACTGACTGTCAGTGCTTACCTCAGCCTAAGTAAAAGGCTTGTGAAAGAATCAGTGGTCACTTTACTTTTGTAACCACACAATAGATCACAAATAGGGACAGTCATATCCCTCATAACATGCCACTTCTTCCTGCCTCTTGCTTAAAAGCTGCAAGGAGAGTAGCAGCACTTCAAAGGAGTCCTTCCTCTAATATGCAAACTCTGCATTGACTGTAACAGGTCGGCAGATAGGAAGGAATTGCAGGCAGAGGACTCAAGAACTTGGCTGCAGAAATTAAAGGAAACCTAAAAAGAGCTTCATCAGAGATGCCACAAAAATGTTTACCTTCCAGTTCTTTTCCGTTTCCTTCATGAATTTTAAGCCTTTCTCCACCTCTGCTTTCATTTCATTTACATGAGCTATAGTATGGATAGACCATGCATCTGTCTGATTTATAGCCAAAGCCTGTGAGTGAAAAACAGGAGAACACAATGAGCATTACAGACTTGCAAATACAGACATTTATCACTGCTTATCTAGTAACAAGAGACTACTTTTTACTTGCTGCATGTTAAGTACATCCTTGTACCACTCCAACTAACCACAGCCCAGAAGTCTGATTTGGACAGAAAAGGAAGAGAATGTTTCTTGGCTGACTTCACTTCCCAGCTTCTGCTGCAGGGAGATGAACACCTGCAAAACACTTTAAAACACAGGCTTTGATGATGACTGTGAAATGACATCTATTTCACAGACACCCATCAATGAAAGGACTGCAGGCACAGGGACAATATATTCTATTATAGAGTGCCTTGCAGATAACGATTTCTTTTCCAAAAAATGTCCAGCTCTGAGTATTCAGCCAATTCCTCTTTTTTGTCCCAACAACTCCCACTAGGCTTTTGGCATGTTGCAAAGTTAGTCATAAACCTAGTAAAGGTTAAGTTTTAGGGTTTAGTCTCTATTGTCACTTTCAGCAATTTGATGTAACAGAAGTTTTGTCAAGAACACCCATTAGAGATTATTTGTGTCTGAAACTCCTAGAGGACAGGATAATCCTGAGGACTGGAGGAAATCAAGTATAATGACTATCTTCATAAAAAGGAAACAGGCTGGCTAATATTGATCCCCAGGAACATTGTTACAGTTAATTGTTCAATAATCCAGGAACAAGCATCTAGGAAAAAAAGGGAGCAGGAAGCCAAACAAGACTGATTGTCAAGAGTAGACTAAGTCAAAACAATCCAACATTCTTTAATAGGAGTAAACACCCAATTATACATACGGGAAGCAGCAGATGGGCTGATACATGGATTTTATAGGGGTGTTCTGACCCCATCTGACAGGGCATGCTCATAAGCAAGTGAGGGGAATTCAGTCCAGTGAAACTGCCTTGGTGGGGCAGAGATGTGAGAATAGTCATCAACAAGTCTCACAAAGATCTGTGAACATTTCTATGCTGAGCTGTATCTCTTTGCTACTTTGACTAACAACTGGCAGAAACCACCACCCTGTCCAAGAATTCTCAAGCCTTTCAGCACCAACAGCAGGCAGTTTACCTCATGGGCAACCTTCTCAGCACGGTCAAAAAGGTTTGTTTCCACGAGTCCAAAAGAGTAGTAGCCCTTCACATAGCTAACAGAAGGGGGGAAAAGAGCACATCACTCATTTATGACTAGGTTCAATCTAGGACTGAAAAAACACACTAAAACATTAGTAAGATAGAAACAGGGTTTAACTCAAAGAAGTCCTTGCAGTGCAATTTACAACAAGGCTTCAAGATCAAAGGACACAGAACTACTAAGCTAATTCTCAGAGGAAATGAGTGACCCTGAGACACCAGTAAGGCAAACAGTGACAAGATGCACATCAGAATGGACATTTTCATCTCTGGATGAGATGGAATCATCAGCTACACAGAACTACCTGCTCATGTCCATAACAGTTGCAAGATGCAGAATTAAAAGGCTAGAAGTGAGACACTGCTGTCACCAAAGATATCTGAGCATCTCAAAGGCAATCTTCTACATTTTGCCCAGTACCCACAAAACCACAGGAGGGTACTTTTAGCTGAAGTGCCCCTTTAAAACTGGTTGTAAATCATCCCCATTAGGCCATAAAGGCCCAAAATAAAGAAAAATTAGGGATGTTATGTGTACCTGACTTATTTAAGGGATCAAGATGAACAGTATTTTTTTTGAAGAAATGAAGATATTTTGCCACTGCCCTGGGTGAGCACATGATTTTATCCTATGTGTTACACACCATGTGCTATATTTGACAGCAGTGAGACACATCTCCCTTAAGAAAAATCCCTCAACAAAAGTGTCAAGAGGGATACTGGATACACGTTCCATCTGTGGTCAAATTTAACTTCTAGACTCTAGATTTTTGTCTACATGTCTGTTTCCAAAAGATCCTGAACTTGTAAGTCTGAACTTAAAAACCACATAGTCCGTGCACACCAGGTAAAAGAGCAATTTCCAAATGGAGCATGACCCACCTGCTCAGTGGAACATCATGTGTCCAGAAAGGATAAACACGGGCAACAGAATCTCGCATCTGACGTTGATACCCCAGGTAGAAATAAGTGTCATGGGAAAATTTGAGGGCTAGCAGGTCAGTTGGATGGCTCTGCAGAATCTGCTCCCATAGATCACAAGCTTTTGGAAGTTGGCTAGAAATAAAAAATTATTTCCATCATGAAAGAAGGCAGACATGCTTGCCCCTACTGTTAGTCCTGAACTCAAACTATGCTGAAAAATATAAAAATCACCACCAAATGACTTATTCCTTTCCTTGAAGGAATTCTTTAGTCTTTTCTAAGCTAATAATGGGATTATCTTCACTTGGCACCTTCTGAGAAATCTTATGAAAGAAATCATGTTGGGTTACACCAAATAACTGTAACACACACGGAAAATGAAACAAGCTTAAACCATAAATCTAAAAATTTTCCTACAGGGCTGAATAGTTCTTATAGGGACCAACCATAATTAATGGAACTTTGTATGTACAAAGACACCCTCCCTCTCCTTTTGTGGTAATCAAACCCAGTGACAGGGCTTCAGTAGCTTCCTCATTTCCTTTGCTGAGATGTGAGGCAAATCTGTGCTTGCCCATTTGCTTGGCAAACAAATAATGAAAGTGAATCATTAGCCCATATGTTCTGCAGTTCATACAGATTTAACATATGGAATGAAGCAGTAAGCCTCTGCAGCATGTGTGACACTTATCTCCTGGTTTTTCAGGGGAAATAGGTTTTGACATAGGGAGACAAGAGAGCAAAGTCTGTAACTTTCCTTCTGTGCATCTGAGTCTGGACCCTATGGTAGCCAAATACTTCATTTCCTAGTTCTAAACCACACTGATGGATCTGTGGCAGATTTAAAACTTGGAGTGCTTAATGCTAGGAAGTGGTGGCAATAGAGCACTTCGCCTCATGCAGTGCTGCTCACCAGCTAGATATGGCAGTCAGGGTGGAGAGAGAAAATCAGGGACTATCTGTGACCTCACCCTGATCCTTTGCTAGACGTCAGCTAACATTATGCATCATGCACTACTGCCAACCTTCACTTCTGTCTGCAGTAGACAAAGGAACTCTCACAGTCCCTTGAGCAGGGTGACAGAGGACTCACCCCCTGGCAAACACGTCCAATGCTGACACATGATGCCTCTCCCGCTCTGTCAGTGGCTGTGACTTGGCAAGTGCCACCATGGCTCTCACGGCACTGTCCAGCTCCTTGTCGAGTCTCACAGTCCTTCCAGTTCCAATCAGCTCTAAGCCATTAGCAATGACATGTCCCATTGCTGCAGGAAACAGCACAGCATTAGCTGAGCTCACAGCCAAGCCTTCAGCTCCACAAAACACCAGAGGAGCTGAGCATTTTCAATAAAACTGACTTGTGGACACAGGAGTGCAGGAAGTCTCCCAAGCCTAAAGTTCTCAGAAGGTTTTCACGATAGCTACTCAAATATTATGTGAGAAATTAAAAGAAAGAAACACCACACAAAAGCATTCTGCCTGCGCTACATTTGAGGAAGTTTTACAGAATTCTATAAATTATCACCTTGCCCTTGCATAAACAAAGTCAGTTAAATATCAAGACAACAGGCATTAACCCAGCACTTTCCATGCTCAGAATCAAAGGCTATACTCACTGAAGTTTGGATCTGCTGCCTTTAGCTTGGAGAGACATCCATCAATACCTCCAAGGCTCTCATTATTGGTCCAAGTTGCATACTGGAAGAGAGGCAGAGCAAGAGAGAGTCAAGAAATCCTCTATGATACTGGAATTCTTTTTGTTCTCACAGACACTTAAAATTAAAAGCAAGACAAATTACTAAAATATAAATGTTACATTCAGTTTAATGTAGTAGAAAAACAAAAAACCTGGGGTTTAATATAATTCAGTCACCAGCAGAACCAATTACCCTGGATTTATACAGGGTTTTTGTCAACTGACCAATTCGTTGGTATCAAGTGGAATGAGCACACCGGCTGAAGTTTTCACCACAGCTGCAGCATCCAGCACAGCCCTCTGCTAAAAGGGTTTCCTGCTGCCAGCTAAAGGTTGAACTCCTGTGGTGGCCTGATTTTGAGGCTCTCCCAGCTGATAAGAAATTTAAATATCAGCTACAGTAAAGAGTGTTTCATGCATGAGTCCCTTCAAATCACATTTTCTTGCATTTTTTTGGTCATACCTGCGTCAGCACAGCATCAAAGAGCTTACAGGCTTCATTGCTGGTCGTGGACAGGACAAGTCCAGCATCCTTCCAGGCCTGCACAACAAACAAACACAAATGTGCTCCTTTTACACTCTCATCTTCCAGGCTACACTGACAGATGTTCAAATTGATGCTGTTCTGATATTTTCATCAGCTGTGCACTTTTAAAAAGAAAAGTTGGAAGGACAGTGTGAGGCAGAAACAAACCTTTTGTACAGTTGTAGTTATATTAAGATTCAATTAGTTGGAGCTAGTAGTGAGACTAAAGAAGCCAACAATTACCAAGTGTACCAGAAGATCTCGATGGGCTGCCCAGCTCATAATGACAGTGCCATTCTGAATTCATTACAGCTGTTGGTGAGTTCCTCTGCTACAGGCACACCTCATGTGAAGTACAGACATGGTAAAATAAAACCCTGTTCTCCTATAATCTATAAATCTGTAATCTCCTATAAACAATAATGTTCTTCTGAACCAACTTTCAGACCAAACAGCCTGACAGAGCTGTTTGGTCTCTGGAGTTAACCAACTGAAAATTTGGATTACAAATTTATACACAAGCCTGACAACAATAAGAACATGGAAAATGGATAAAGCTAAAAAGCAAAACAGAATTGGGCTGCCATAGTTTCTAGCAACATAACATGACTGAGGCACAACATCTCCTGGCTGGCTACTGGCAAATGAGCCGAGTTCATTTGAGAAGCTACCCCAATCCCCTCAGCATTACTTCAATGCAGTACACAGAATACAGAGGATAGACATATATCATAAACACAGACCTGGTGCAAGCTAATTCAGACTTCTCCTAATGTGGGCTTAGTCCTTCCTGATGCTGCAAGAATTCAGCTCTTCTCATTTTACATTTTAAAGCATTTCCTAGCTATAATAATCTGTCAAAATTTTTAAGTAACCAGGCAAAGACAACTTTGTTTATATCCTAAAGCTTTCTGACTGTGATTGGATTAGAGGCTTACATTCCAACAGCTAAAGCAATTTAGTCTTCAAATTACATGCCTGAAAGACTAGACCTGAATCTAAAATTACACATTTTTTTTTCAATTCATACTATATCCATGATACTGAAATTGGCCAGAATAAACTTCCTAACACAATTTGAAGCATTAGAAAGCAGGCATTCTTTATCTGCACAGGACACGCTCCCCTTGTTCGGTGGGTGTGGTGAGACTTTGCAACAAGACCTTTATCCATCATAACCATACATATTCATTAATATGTGCTTCTTATCTAATACACAGAACTAATTCCTAGAATGAATTTACATGCATCTTCCTCCTATTGGAAGTTCTTTTATGGTCCTAGAGAGTCATAAAAAGGGGTCTCTGGTGGTTGTATTCACTGAATGAGTCGATATTAAAGGTGACCTTTCCTTGAACGTTTTCTTTGGGCATGTGCTGTTGTTTCTGTGTTACATAACTTGCCAAAAAACCACTGTAGTCCTTCTTATCTGTTTCTCCACTGTTTCCAGCCATGTTTATAATCATGTGTGCATACCTTTAAACCCCTCGATATTTTTTTGCCAGTTAGTCTTTAAGTTCTATTCAGCAACCTCAGGGGAGCTGAAAATTTTTATTCTCTCCGTCATTTATCATCAAGGAAAAGAATAAAGAGAAAAGCAGGTAGCAAGGTTAGGCTTGCTACTTACAAAGTTAGGCTTGCTATCTTCCATGGTGCAGGAAGCACCCCTCAGCATCAGTCATCAAAAACAAGCTTCACTTGGAGCAGGTCTCTGCATCACTGCCTGTTTTACACGGCAGCTTGAGGTGCTTGCCAAGCAAAAAATGATGTCCCATTCTGAGGGGACTTGATGCTGATTGGCAAGAATGGAAAAGTCTGTGTGTGAGCACCAGAACAAACCAGCAGAAATGCACCTGCATCCATCACTAAGGACACTGCTGATCTAGCTGAGGTATGTGCTATTTCCAGCCACTCTGGAAAGCCTCTGTTCTGCTATGGCTCCAGCCCACCTAACTCACTCCTCACTAGAATACTCCCACTCTGGAAATAGGAGAATGGCAGCAAGACCGTGTAACATCAGGGATGCCACTACTCTGGCACTACTCTGTGCCACTACTAGCACATCAGGACAATGGGATACAGGGAAGAACTACCCCACAGCAGCTGCTGGCTCCTAAGAGATTCAAGAGATGTGCTCCAAACCTAATCTGTCATTGCCAAGTGAGAACTAAAGAACTACTGAGACCACAGAAAAGGCAGTACTCCTTGTCCTCTAGGACGTACATAAGGGGTCCTGCCCAGACTATTTGGGACACTCAGGTCCTGGGGTTCCTCTCTAGTGAGGTATCAGACTTTGACTGAAGAAATCCAGGAGGGAGTGTGAGTGGGCAAAAATCAGCCTCCAGAGTCTGTAAGGCTCAGCTCCCCTTCCCACAGAGGCTGCCTCTGCGTTCTCTTACACTGATCTCCCATAGCCCTCTCTCTAACTCCAGGAGAGAGTCTTGCCTCTTAGAGAATCACGGCCTTTGCTCTTCTTACTGCTTCTTGGTGAGACCAAAGCCTTGCCCTTTCCCCTGCTCTAAGATTAGAGTTCAGTCACGAGATCTGGTAACTGTTTATTTGTATTTTTTTCTCGTCTAGAATCTTAGCTGGCTCTGAGAATTGTGCTCTCTGTCGGCTGCAGTTGGCACCTCTTGAATTTCTTGCATGACAGATCCCCAGAGCTCTGTCAATCATGCACCCGTCACACACAATCTTCAAGACTTTGTTTTAACCTGCCACTGCCCTAATTAACGAAAACACAACCATAAAAAGAGTTTATCAGAAAGAGAGCATGCAAGATTAGTAAGCAGCTCCTGTAGGTTGCACCCTTTGACCCGAGGCTGATGTAGAGTTAATCGAAGGCCTGACCCACTTCTGAGGCTCACGGAAAGGGCAGGTGGGTGCCATGGGATCCCTGCACTGGGAACAAGACCCAGAGATGCTCAGACATGAGCCTGCTTCCCCAGCAGAAGGAATGGGTGCAGCGACCCTTCTCCCTTTCCAGATCCCAGCAGCAGCTTCCCTCCTCCAAAACCCGCCCGAGTGTATGAGGCTGAGCTCCAGCCACCGAGAGCCCGGCTCAGCTCCCCGCCCGCCACAGCCCAAAGCCCGCCGGCAGCCCCCGGGACCCCCACGGAGGCCACCCGCCGCCCCCGGGCGTAGGGCCCGGGCAGGACCGAGCCGCGCCGGCTCAGCGCCTCAGCGGTGCCCTCCTCTCGCAGCCCCTCCGCCCTGCCCTCACTTTGCAGGCCCTCATCCTGCCGTCCCCCCGCAGCCCCCCAGCCTCGCCCGCCCGTCACGCTGCCAGCCGCTCGCTGCCCTTCAGCCCTGCCCTCACCTTGCAGTCCCTCAGCGCAGCCATGGTCCCACTCCAATCTCGCCGCTCCGCGGCCCCAAAGCGAGCGGGGGCGGGGCCGCCACCGGCGCGAGCGGCGGGCGGTGCGTGCCGGGTACGCGCGGAGTCCCGCGCCGTTGCTGAGGGACGCCCGCAGGAGTTCGGTGGCGATTATTGGTCCCCAAATCTTTACGCCTTCTTCCGGCCCGACCTGCGGCCCGCGGTGTCCCAGGTTAAATAGTGTTCTCACCAGCTGCCCTCCGGAGGAGGCTCCGCTGCTCTCGGGCTGCTGTCCCAGCCGTTGGGCCACCCCAACGAGCAGCGCCCGGCAGGCCGCGCGTCCTCCGCCCCATCCCCTCTGGCCGCGATGGCCGCGCTCCTCCTCCTTCTTCTGCAGCTGCTCTCCTGCTGGCGCCGGGGCTCGGCGGCGTCCGCTGTCCGTCTCCAGCCGTCACCCCTGCGGGTCAGCTGCCCGGGCCCTCACGGCCAAGTCTTCCAGCGGCAGGACAATGAGCACAGGGTGTCGTGCCTGTGGAACAGCACCGTGACCCTGCATTACCAGCCCGCCCCAGGAGCGGGACCGGAGATAGAGGGGGAGGAGGGGCAGCCACCTTGCTGCCTCTGGTACCTGAACTCGGCCTCTCTGAGGAATATCTCACGCTGGTCAGGCCAGGTGGTATTGCAGACAGGACAAGCTCCCTCACCCGGGGCCTCCAGCCTTCTTACAGTGCAATGCTCGTCTGCCTCCTGCGCTGCACCCGAGTGCTTTCACCACAACGTGAGCGTCGAGATCTCGGGGCAGGATATGAGGCTGTTCGTGCTTTGGCCGCAGACACACATTATCCAAGTGTGGCAGCCGGTGGAGCTGGGCTGGTGTGCACGCCTCAAGAGTGCTGGCTGGCAGTACCTCTTCAGCAGTCAGGGAGGTGTCCCCTCGACCCTTCTCCTTCCCAGCAGTGAGCACCAGGACACATCACCTGCTGTCTATCCAACGGCTGAGTTGCAACAGACCTGTGCCACCTACTACAGCTACCGCTTGACCGTGCGCTACAGGCACCCCGGGATCCACGTTGCTTTGGTCAGTATTGAGCAGATGCCTCACATAAGCGTCAACCTCTCTCTCAAGGTGGAGCCTGACTTGGTGCATGTCCTCAGTATCAGCTCCAAGCTCCTTAGTGTTACTCAGCAGCCCCTCAGCTTATCCTGGTGGCTTCAGCCCCTTACCCTGAGTACACTTGCATACAGACTGGTAGACACACAGGCTATAGGAGGCTGGCTCTGCTCCTACAGTTCATTTATGCTGTCGAGCAACTTCTGTGCTGTTTCTACACCTCAGAGCCTGGATGAGAGAGTGGTGGCCAGCATTTACTTCCATGTTGATGGAAAGAGGTTTGAGGAATTGACGGGGGAACTGCACCTGCTCAATGGTACCCTGAGCTTAACTGCTGGCAAAGAAACTCCCATACATGTCAATCTTTGTCCAGGGAAGACCAACAGCAGCATTTACATTTTCAGATACATCCAGGGAACATTTTACACATCTAAAGACAACAACAGCACTTTTTCTACAGATCGCCCTAACACACACACTGTGTTCTACCAATACAAGGAGCTCTCCTACTTACTCACCATAGAGTTTCTGGCCTTACAGTGGTACAAGTTCAAAATGTACCTTTATATGAATCAGAAGAGGGCTTTGATTAGGTCACTGGCAGAAAGAGACCTTGATGTCCACGTTTTCAGCAGTGGCCATCCTTCTTTTCTGCAGAACTTTAGTTATTTAGTGTGGTTTATCCCTGCACAACATCCGTTGCTACAATGCGAGTGGACCTTCCATCTGCAGCTTTTTGGCACAAAAAAAGACCATATTGTCCAGAGTAGCACATACACATACAACGACCGTGTAAAAAATGCCATGCGTTTTGTCCGTCGCTCTGCTTTACCCTTTGATGCAGAGAAATACACGGGGTTTGTTGCAAAAGTGAACTGCACTAGCACTGCATCTACACCGGCTCTTTTAAGTGTCAGGGTCAACAACCATACTGCAAAAACCATAGAAGCACCAGTGGTTTGTGAGAAAAAAGAATGTAGGGTAACCAGGTGTTGGATTCAAAGACCTGATCCCAGATCCATTATCTTGTACAAGAAAAGGGCATTAGAATTTTTCCTCTTCGTCAGGTTGAACATAGACTGCCACATGGGCTACTCTATCCAGCCTTTATGGCACGTCTATCCTGCTAAGGATATAAAAACTGAGCCAGAGTGGTCAAAACCAGTAAACACTTCTAGAATGTTTGGCATAAGAATGATACATTTAACTGTTCCCGCTAATACTTTAGATTATGGGTTGTATCTGTTTTATTTCACTGCTCAGGTAGCCCTAATTAGGTCCCCAACAATCCTCAAGACCTATGATACGATTTATGTTCAAATTGAAAGAGCTGATCTATTGGCAAATATCTCAGGAGGCTCAGTCCGCACAGTGGGCTTTTCTGAGAGGTGGACTCTTGATGCCTCTGAATCCTCTGATCCTGATTCACAGGAAGGAACACTGACATTTACTTGGTACTGCACTAAAGACTCAGCAGACTATGAAACCATGAAATTCAACTGGAAAAACAAATGCCATCCACTCCAGAAGGACTTGAGATGGATAACACCCTCAGGTCCCGTTCAAAAAATACCACCAGAATTCCTCCCAGGAAGCACCTTATACTACTTTCGCCTGGTGATTCAAAAGGACACAAGGAAGGCTTATGCTGATCAAGTTGTAGAGGTGGATCCTGGCCCTTCACTCATTCTGGAGGTGAAATGCCTTGAAAACTGTGGCAGCAGTTTAATTCCAACAGAGAGATTTGCCCTATCTGGAAAATGCTCAAACTGTAATCCAAGCAACAAGCCACTATATTACTGGTCCCTTTTATCAGACACCTCTAAAGAGATTCATTTTGATTGGGCTTCCAAAACATCAACGGGGAGGTCTGGGGCTTACATGTCTATACATGCTCTGACTTTCATAAAGCCTGCATATCCATCCTACATACTTCACTTAAGCGTAACTACCTGGGATGGTAGGTCCTCATCCTTCAGAAAACAATTTTCAGTAAATACTCCACCTCGGGCTGGCAGGTGTAACATCAAGCCCCGCTACGGTATAGCCTTTTTGACAAAATTTGTTGTTAAGTGTAGAGGATTTTCTGACAGCCATTTACCTCTGACATATAAAGTGATAGTAGCTTCCGACGTACCCCAAACTACCACAGTAACTTCTGTGGTGGAAAACACATTTGGCACAATTCTGTACTTTGGTTCGGAGCCTAAAACTCCTCCATCTTTTCTCCCAGTTGGAGTGCGCTCTCGCAGGTACTCTTTGACACTTTATGTTCAAGTCCGTGATTCCATCGGGGCATTTACCCAGGTGAGTTTACGTGTCTACGTGAAGAAGCCACTTAAAACTCAATCCCTTTCGGCTGTGTTTCATGAACTGCTGGCTTCAGCAAGCCGTTTAAGCATGTCAACATCTGCTCAGCAGACTGGGGATCATCTTAGAGCTGGTTATTTGGCTTATCTTGCAGCCTCACTCTTAAACTACAATAAAAACACACCAACTGTCCAGCTCCCTCAGGCTCAGCTTCGGGAAAGTGTGGTTAAAACAGCCTTGAATATTTCTGTAAATAGCATCATGGAAGTCAACCAAGTAGTGGCTGTTCTTTCTGAAGTCACAGAGGCAGTTGAGAAAATGAATGTTAGGTCACAACACCTTGCCATTGAGAAACTGGTAGAAGTAACAGGAATTCTGAAGAGACAGAGGAGTCAGATCCATTGGTCTGAGGGAGCAGAAATTCAGACCAGTGGAATACTAAGATGCTTGTCCAATGTCCTGGGTTCTGACCTTCTGCGTCTCAGGGATGTCAGTGCAAATGGAATTCAACATGTTTTCTCCATCATGGAAGGTGTAACAGATGTAGTTTTCTGGGGAAAAGTCCCTGAAGAAATAGAAACTCTAATAGAAACAGGACACTGGAATATCACTCTGAAGAAAAATGAAGCCTGGAACATTACTGATTATTTGCCTTGCACATACACCTGCCACAATTGCTTTTTTCCAACACTGAAAAAAGGAGATGGTTCAGGAGTGACCCCGGATACTGTGTTTTCCACTGCCATTTTTGAATTTGATGAGAGCCCCTTCCCATGGTTGGGTTACACATCAGATATTATATCAATGGTCATGGGGTTTAAAATGGCAGAGGCTAAGGCTAATGGGGATCTAGTTCCAATCACACCTGAAAGAGCAGACGTTTTTCTTGCCAGGAAAGGTGGACTTGCAACTTTTCCTTTGGTAATGGGACCCGATAAAACAGAAGCTTACACAATTGGAGGATTTAGTTTTGAGGTCAATAAAACTACCACAAGCATATACTTCCAGATCATGACAAAATTAAAAGTTACTTTCAAGGTGCTGATATTTACAGGTACCAATCTCACTGACGCTCGGCCCATGGCCTCGTTTGCTGCTTTTCACAACATGCCAACAATTGCAAGGGGAAATGAGACAACCACTGCTGACTGTAACATTAAAGGTCCCTATATAGTCTGTCTCCCAAAGTCCCTGCTGACACTCATCGTGCAGGAAAGTGGCGTAGACACTCCGAACATCTCCGTTGTCTTGGAGACACGCTATATCTTAAGGTACCCAAACCGGAAAGTGGTGGGCATATATGTTTTTAATGACCGCTGCCTATTTCTGGATGGGATTGAAAGTCAGTGGAGCAAAGACACGTGCAAGGTTGGTTCCTTGACCAACTGGCAGAAGGTACACTGTGTCTGTGACTCCAGGCGGAATCGCAGGAGTGTTTCAGCCCTTCCGGCATCCAGCATCAAGTTCCTGGCAGCCAAAGTAGTAGTTCTTCCCAACACCATAGATCTGGGGAAAAACCTGATAGCAGACATACCTAAAAACCCACTGACCCTCATAACAGTGCTCTCTATTTTTGCCATCTACTTGCTTTTGTGCTGCTGGGCTATAAGAAGAGACAGGGTTGAGAAGGAGATCAAGTACATTATCGTTCTGCCAGACAATCAGGCCTCTGATGAAGTGAGCTTTTTGGTCACTTTGTACACAGGCAGCCGCTGGAATGCTGGGACCAAAACAGAGGTCTTTCTGCAGCTCATCGGCCAGTATGGCAGGAGTAAATTCCGTTGTTTATGGCACCAGCCTTCTCCAGCTTTCCGAAGGGGAAGCATTGATTGCTTTCTGCTAACTACTGGGAGAAACTTGGGAGATATTCGTTCCTTCAGGGTAAGGCTCAATAATGAGAACAGCACTCCTACCTGGTTCTTAAGCAGAGCTGAAGTTGAGGATGTGTCCACCAGGAAGGCCTGGTTCTTTCTGTGCAGGAAATGGCTTTTCCTTGATAAGAATAATCCCTTACGAGAGTGGAAATTTTCTGTCATGGACCCCCAGACACCTCTACCCAAAATAGACTATTTTCTTATTGATTTTAACAGGAGAGTAACGGAGTACCATCTATGGCTCTCAATTTTTGCTCCTGTTATCGCTGGGGCTTTCACCAGATTCCAAAGGTTGTCTACATTTTTAGCAGTAATATTATTCACCTTGCTTGTTAACATTATGTTCTTTAATGCTGAAAAGGATGAAGAAACTCCAATATACCTGAGGTATTTGAGATCAATAACAGTAGGAATTGAATGTGCTTTGCTTACCATCCCCGTGGAAATGTTAATAATTGCCTTATTTAAGTATTCCCAGAAGGATCCTCCTCCTGTTGTGACTAAGATGTACCCAAAGGTAGATTCTAGGTACTGGAATAATTGCATAATATCTGAAAAAGATGCTAATGTAATTGACACAGAGGAGCAGATGGTAAGTGTGGATTCTCCTCAGATGGATAGAAAGCCCCAGAAGTCAAGTTTCAATTTCATAGAATGGGGCATCTTTTCTAAAGTAAGGAGACTAAGCCATACCATCAGGCAGCTTCGCAAGATCCCGGACAATGAGCCCTTGCTGTGCTGGTGGTGTGTCCCTGTGGCCTGGGCACTGGTTCTGAGCATAACTGTGCTCTCATCCTTCTTCATTGTGCTCTATGGCTTGTCCTATGGCTACCAGACTTCCCGAGAGTGGCTCATAGCATCTGCAACCTCCTTTCTTCAGAACGTGTTTATCAATTCAATTCTGAAATCCATACTTTTCTCAGCTGTGAGCACAATTCGTCCAAAATACTCTGAAGACATCAGATGGGTAACTCAGGAAAAGCATGTGGAGATTAACTCAGCTGAAGAAACTGAGACAGATACCTGAAACCTGCTGAGGCACCAAGCAATATCAGCGCTTGGAAACAGATGAAAGGAAACATGCTGAGAAGGGCAAAAATTAAAATAAATCCACTTATTTTCATGAAAAGTTTTATCCATCACCTTGTCTTTTTATCACTGTTACTAAATTTTGTATATTCCACTGAGAATGCCAACAGTTTCCACTACAGCCAGTCCCTGAGTAGAAAAAAAACTTTCAAAAAGCTTTCAAGAAACTTCTCCCCCCCAAGTTTTATGGCTAAGCATGACCTTGTATCTCACGGCAGTACGATCGCCTCTGCCCAGCTCGCAGAGTTGGTGCCCAAGGAGCCAGCTCCGTGCTGGGCATGGCTCTCACCTCTGGCTGAGCACATGCTGATGTAAGAGCAGAAAATACCCTGAGGGCTGGAAACACCGGCGTGTCCATCCCGAGGACCGGGAACGCCGGCGTGTCCGTCCCGGGTCCGGGAACGCCTGGGTGTCCATCCCGCGGGCTGGGGACACGCTGGGGACACGCTGGGGACAAGCTGGGGACACGCTGGGGACATGGCGTATCTGTCCACCAAAGCCGGAGAGGGGATGAGGGAAGGCAGGACGCGTTCGCGGGCGCACAGCGCTCCCTGCCGGCCGCCCGGCGCACCCTGCCCCCTTCAGGGAGGCCCCGGGGCCGCGGCGTCCGCGCGCAATCCCGGAAGCGGCTCGGCGGGCACCGCGTGTGGGGAACGGGAACGGGATCAGGAACGGGGAAAGGGGAAGCGCCGGGAACTGGGTGGAAAGTGGGCGCCGGAGGGAGCTGGAGCCAGCGGGAAACGGNCAGAAACACAAGAATCGGGGAGCAAAGGGGACCTGAGGAGGGGACCGAGGAACGGGAGACGGGGGACGAAGGGAACTGGGAGCTCCGCGTGGGGACCTAGGGAGAGCCTGGGGGAGCTGGGAACCGGGAACTGTGGGGCAAAGGGGACCCGGGCAGAAAAGCGGGATCCGGGCGGGGAACGTGAGGCAGGGGAGGGAGAACCGGGAGTGGGGGAGGCCAGCGGAGCCAGGAGCTGCTGGCCGGGCACTACCGACCCGGAGACACTCACGGCTCCCGAGCTAGAGGCCACTGTCTTCCACCTCCGGGCACCTTTGAGCCAAAGAAGCGGATCTGTGCACTAGCAGTTAGTAAGGATATGTAACTATATTCTTACAACTGAAATGGTGTGCTTTGTATCAACAAAATTTCAGACCTTCATGCTTCTGGATCTCGTACCGGAAATATTTTCCTTATGCCTCACCTTCCCCTGTAAATTACGGGCAAAGAAACTGTTACAATGAAAGCATTAGTGATACTTTGTGTCTTGCCTCAGAGTCCGTGATCACTACAAATCTGACAAGATTATGTCAAGAGCCAGATGAAGGTTCCCCTGAAAGTTTTATTCTGCCCAGATGCAGCAATCTGAGGTTGTTCAGACCAAAGAAGGTTTTTGTTTGATGAGAGTCCTAGGAAAATACTTGGATTCTGCTAAAGTGACTTGTAATGGAGATGTGCTCCCCAGGTTGGTTGAGATACCAAGCTCTCTAGACTGTGCATCACCTTTGCACTGATCTGTTGACTAAATCAGTGTTTTTACTACTACAAAAATCACTACACCAAAAAAGGTGTAAAAAGCCTGAAAATTCCCAATAGATAGGCAAAACCTGAGATTTGGATTAAAAAATAATTTGGTTATCTATGATAAAAAAGAAATTGGTTATCTATGTGCAATGGTTTTGAGCTTCTTTAGTCCAGGCATCGAAAAAACAAGAGAGGATTGGCAGGTGTTTTTTGTTCTTTTTGTCAAAGCCTGTTGAATGCATTTTCACCTGTTCTTTCTGTTTTCTTTTTTGCTGCCCATCTAACACCTGAACCATGCTGCCTCCTCTGAAGTCTGCTTTTAACTACAGGCCATAATAACTTTGCACTACGTCTTCTCCCCCAGCTATTTGTTAATTTTGTCATAATTTTGCCAACATGAGTGAAGTAATTACTCATTAACCATGCTTGGAGCAGTATGTATGTGCAGAAAGGAAGCACACATTTAAAGCTGGCATGAAACATCACAGTGTTTTTAAGCCTTATCTACCTAGACCTATAGCCAGCTCTTTGAAAAACTTTGAAAAACATGGGCAGTGTACAATTTCTGTCAAGACCCCATCAGCTTTGCTGCTTAATTAGCTCTACTCTGAGCCCAAACTTCATTTTTGGACCCCAGTGAAATCTTAGTCAGACCTGTCTGTGTTTACTGGACAGATGGAGATCTGAAGCCAAAAAAAAAGTTTATTAAATATCTGTGACATGTTGAGGATGCTGCCAATTCTTAGTAGATTTTGAGCTTCTTGGGTAAAAAGTCAGAACCGTGAAAATTTTATGTGTCTTCCTTCCTAGCATGTGACCCAGGAGTAGCAGTCCACTCTGGTTATAGTGAATTCTAGGATCTGCACATCTCCATCCATGATTACATTTGTCATGTGAGAAAAAGCCATTTTTATTCTGTTTTACCTGTGATGGACAGAGAAGTAAATTTGTCCAAAAGAACTTCTGGAAGGAAAGAGCATAAGTATAGATCCTCTGGAGAACAGACTTTGCAGGGTACAGAGCATGCACAAAAGGAATGGCCTGGCACTCAGTGATAAAATAGGTCTTCAGCTGTCTAAGAACACATATTTGTCTGTGTCCTACAGAGAATTGTGCAAATGGTTCTTGCATAGGTGCCTTGATGCCTGTTCAATGCATCACGTGTTAAAAGAAGTGCAGCCTCAGTACCTGCATATTTTTTAGGCAAAGTAATCCAAGTACTAGTTGGGAAGCCAAGTTTTTCTGACGGGCAAATGGAGTAACCTGAAAACATTGCTAAAAATTCAGGAAGTCTTGTGCCTGCCTGAATTCACCTTGTGCCACATTGCTACTTGGCTAGAAGACAGGAATTTGACATAGGTGTGTCAGGAAGTTTGGAAGCTGCTAAACCCTGACTAAAAGACTTAATTTCCACTGTAAACTGTAACCAATGAAGTGACCTTGGCGTGAAGGTATGAAACAAGGAAATTTGCAAATTTTTGTGACAGTTCCCAGCAAGTGCACCAGAAAAGAACTTTCTAAGGGCTGGGTGACTGTGGGCTTTGCTCTATCAGATGTGCTGCCAGTGGATCTCTCTGGTGCTTTTCTGCACTTACTGTCACACCAGATGGGATAACAAACCTCGAGGAGTATGTCCTAGAGGAAATGAGCATGGGTGCAGAAGGTGTGCTGGGCCATGTACATGCATGGTATAGTAGGCACATGCCTGTCTTTATTCCCAGGCTTTCTTGAAGCTGGCACTCTTCACCCCATACCCCTCACCCCTCTGGTAGTTTTGTTTGCTTTTCCTTCTGGATAGGTTTGGGGGTTTTTTGTTTGTTTGTTTGTTTTTGGGTTGGTGGTTTTTTTTTTTTTTTTTTTTTGGGTTTGTTTGGGTTTTTTTTTTTTTTGCTTCATTCTGCAGTCCCCAACTCGAGCTCAGTCCTAGCAAACTGAGAGCTGCAGTCACGCTTTCTTGAAAAAAAATTCCCTCTCCCAAGTATGTTAATGCTGAACATCTTCCTGGTCACAGGAGAAACTGGGCACCAGCTCCACAGCACATTGTCACATGCAACCCCATGTCATGGGGCTGAATCTTTCCTTATAGTCCAAACTTTGCTTTCTGTAGGGAGATTAATCACTGTATTTCTTCCTTTCAGGGTTATGTCAAATGGCAGTGTCTTATTTCCTGAAATACTGTGTTAGCCTCTCCTCCTCTATTTCCACAAAATCTTAGTGTTCCTATTTTTAAACTCTGTTGGAAAGTATTGCACTAAGTTTAGAATGTGCTTAACCAAGCTGATACTTTCAGTGGTACATGTGTGGCCCTGCACTTAACTTTTTTTAAGGACAAATTAAAAAGTAATGGTCATCACTTATATATTAATAGAGCAACTTGCTCTTCCTCACTATGGCTGTTAATGTAACAAATTTCTAATAGGCAGCTGCAGTTTGGAAGGGAGACAAAATGAGTTCAGGACAGAGGGTTAATATTGGTAATCTTCTGTTACCGACAGGCTGTAAGCTGATTTTTTTATTGTGGCCGAACCAGAAGGAGATTTAATGAAATCTGACCTCAGGTTTGGTTTTTCCATTTTGGCAAAGAATAACAGTTCTGTGATCCAGAACTGATGATCACTTCAGCAGCACTTCAGTGTTTAGATCTCATGTGTTACGGATAGATGCCTTGTACAGCCTTCCCACGTGAACCTTTAAATTCTCACCTAATTTGAGGTTCTTACTAAATGCTGCCTAATTTAGAGCAGGCACCTCTGAGTAAGGGGCACTTGGCTCAGTTTTTGTTGAGTGTTGGTTTCACAGCTTTGTTAAATCATGGATCTTAGGTATAGATGCCTTTTTGAAATTCATCATGTGTTCGGAAAGCCTTTTTACCTGAGGAAGGAGTTTGATTTGCCTGTGTTACTCCTCTTTCCCTACAATTGTTCACACTGGCTTTCACATCTGTGACCACCTAGACTGTTTATCCTGCTGCTACCACGGGGAATCCAGAGAAGCTGATGTTCAGGAGTGGGGCTTGAGCCCTGCTCTGTGACCCATGGCTAGAGGAAAGCCTGCAGGGCCCTCTGTTCCTTCCGAACAGAGAAAGCATAGCAATGCTAGCACAACCCCCCAGCCTGAGGGAAAAGGGTGCTGCAACAAATCAAGGTTTAATTCAATCAATTGATCTTTGGGAACATGAGTAAGGATGAAAGTTCTGAATGGTCATGCTTGGTGAAATTACAGTCCTGGGCTAATTCATGCTGAACCCAAGGTAAAACACCTCAAAGGAAGAGCAGGGAGGCAGCCACAGGTGATCTAAACATGCCTTCAGGACTGTAGCATGAAGGAATGGGAGGAAGAAAGTTGTTCACCTGGGGATTAACTAGCATGTCAGAAGGTTCTGTTGTTTTATCTGTTACCTGATCTATTAGGCAGCAGATTGTTTTTCTGAAGAAGGCAAGTGTATTGCTGGTGGTGAAGTGTGTTTAAATATCTGTCACATCAAACTCTGGCACATGCCAGGGTATGAACTCCTGCCCTTCTACTAGAGAGCACTCCTACCTGTAGAAAATCGAGCTGTGAATATTTTAATAGATTATTGTCACCAACAGTGAATACTGCAGGAAAATCCTGGAAGTAAAAGAAACAAGGGTTTTGTAGGAGAGGATTAAGGGTGTGTCAATGTTGGTTTTATCTGACAGCCTTTCAAATCAAAGTCTGCATCTGTTTATAGGCACTTTGTTTCTTGTATGGTTTCTCTAGTTTATCAGTGACTCAGAAATACAGGAGTCTCCTGTGGAGTATTAAGAGGGGCTTAATCTATGCATTGTAAATACTTGTGCTGATGAGGTTTGAAGCAAAGAAAATCAGATTATTTATCTGTGCTACTACTTTGCCACTGACCCTGACAATTTAAGGGTGATTTATGATTTCTGGCATGCCTTTCAGGCCTCTTAGCTGAGTGTTCCCATCAGAATTGCCTTGAAGTCTTTAGGAGTCTCCAGAGAACTGGACTGAGAGCCATTTCCCCATGTCTATATCAGATATCAGTTGTAGACAGCATGGAGAAACACTCTTTCAGCACTACCTAACCCATGCCTTTCCTTTACTGCATTTATTTCCTTACTATGGCACTGAAATCTATGTACTTCACCTTTTGCCAGACATGTGAGCCAATCTCACACACATCCTGCAGCACTCTAGGCTTGACCTGGCAGGTTTCTGTGGAGCGTGTTAGTTCAGTGGTTACCCAAGCATGTGGATAACTGTGTTCTTTCCAGAAGAGCTGGGCATGTGTGTCAAGTAAGGATGTGTCAAAGTACCTTGTGGCTTCCAGTCAGAGTGGAAAATGCTTGGTAGAATTCAGTTCTAGACAAGCTGTTGTCAAAGACCTGTTCAGCATGTCTCAGCCAGACAGACTTGTGACATGTTACTGGGAAATGGTGCTGCTTCAGAACATTCAAAGGTAAAAAAAAATTAGTGGTAGCACCTCATGATGATTTGGGCTGCTCATGGTCACAAATTTGCCTGTCATTATTAAGAAGGGATTAGTGCCTTTTTCCTCAAGAGATCCCTTATCCTGCTGCTGGTTTGCTAGAGAGAAATGAGTTCTCCCTCTGCTTCATGTGCCTAGAGGGCAGACAAACACCTGTCACACTGTCACATCCTGCTAAGATGGTGTGTAGTGCCAAACCAATAAGCTGACCAATGTGATAAACCTTTGTCTGGCCCAACTGCATCTATGGCGTAAGACGTTTATTCAAAGCAAATGAACTTTTTGGAAGTGACTCTTTGTGAGAAAGTGCATCTTGGGACTTGTCTCCTTGGGGGTTTAGACTAAAGGTGTGAAGCACATGTATAAACTTGCCATTAAATATCTTTCTTCAGAAGGAAATGGCTTTACTTTGTTGCATAGCAAACTTTAGTTCTGAATGGGAGCATTCACTCTGAAATCTATGCATTCATTGACCTCACACCTTTAGTTAGGGACCTTAACTTTCCCAAGTGCTGATGTGTAGACAAGCTCTCAGGACAAATGATGTTCCCAGTGAAATAAAACTTGGTACAGCTGCTACCAGTGACTTGTAAGCTGGGAGTAAGATGGAAAGCATCATAAATTCATCTGTGTCTTGCAGGCAGGATCATATGCTTTTCAACTGGCACAGCCAAAAAAGTGTTTGTACATAGATATCATTCCTTCCCAGTGGTAGGCATTGAACAGATTCTGTTCTGCATGCCGATGGTCTGTGAGAGCAGGTGTTTCTATATCTAACACACTTCAGCTCTGAACCCAGGGCTGTTATTTTAACTTGGGATCAGGACATATTCATTCCAAAGTCTATGACCCTCACTACCATAAATACTTCTTTTTTGTTGTTGTGGTTCCTGGTGTTTTGCACTATTTTAAAGAAAAAGTCAGCATTATGGTCTTCTCAATTTGATTCAAGTGACTTTCCAAACTCTATAGAAGTGTTGATCTGAATCTCATTCAGTCAAGTGAGTGTGTTGGTATTGCTGCTGGGTACCTGTAGAAAAGGTAAAGTTAGATATGTCAGAGGGACCTAGCTGGTAATCCTAAAATGCAGGGTTCAAAAAGTAGATTTCTTAGCTGATTTAGTGCATAGCTTAAAGAATCCAAATTACAATATACAGGCAGAAATGGGTAGCATGTACATGCCATACAACTAACTGACAAATCTGAAAGCACTTGAGTTAGTTAAATGCTCTCAATCATCCCTGTGAGGTAGGGAAAACACAGCATATCCAAGGGTCATATAATTTGTGAAAAAATAGTTTCCTAAGGTGTTCTCAAGGTGAATTTATTTATTAATCCAGTGTCCAGCCCCATTTGTGTTACCTCTGAAGAGCTTTGTGTTACTGAAATGCCAGGAATGACAGTGGAAAGGCTGGTGGTAAAGGAGTGATGAGGTAAGGGAGATTATTTCTAAAATTAAGTTTCAGGGTTTAACAGGCTAGGACTTTCTGAATTGGGTGTCTGTCATGAAGCCTCTGTAGCTTCTGAGGATCTCCCTGTTCTTCTGGAACATTAGATGACAAGTAGTCCCAGCTCTGCTTCACCTTGCCCCTAGTTCACCTTGTCAGCAGATGTCTCTGAGGATTCAGTTTCACTCTGTTGGGCAAGCAGAAATAGCAGCTTACTGTCACCAAAAGAGGGATGTGCAGGTCCCTCAGCCCTGCCTTTCTGCTAGTGCTGCAGTTCTGCCTCTTACCTTGTGCTACTGTTAGCAGCTGTTGGATTCCTCTGCAAGCCAATTTAGTTCATTAAAAGCAATAAGGAAAAAAATATTGGAAGAAGAAAATTTAAAGGCTTTTTTTTTTTTTTTTGTTACTGCATTAGTAACTAGTGTGATTTAGTAAGACTGAAACAGTGGACCAAGGTGTTGGGTGTTGGATACCAGCTTCCACTTCTCTGTGTTTTGGGATGTTTTAGATCACCTCTGGTGCCAGCCTGTAGGCTGCATGGCCACCAGCTGGGCATTCAGGTTGGAGTGTGTTAGGGGCTTCTGGAGCACATATTTTGGATTATTTTTTCTGAAACCCTCTGGTTTCTGTGCTGTGAGACTGCTCTGTGATGCAAGCTAGGTAAGGAAGAACAGTCATGCGATTTGTACCCAAAGAAAACCCCTGAGTTGAAGCATAATTAGGGACGTGGCCTTAGTGAACTGAATCAGCTCTGCAGGGAAAGTGTCTGGCTGCAGAGCTGGGAGAGTGGGAATGCCCTGCTGTCCTTTGGCAGGCTGTGGATGTGCTTAGCTGGGAGCAGACACAGTCTACCGGCTGAGATACCACCCAAACCCAGGTTCCTGGTGCTCACTTCTTCATAGCTTGACACCATCCCTGCTTCTCTTCCAAAAGCTGTCTGGTTTGCAGCAGAACATTGTACCATGAAAAGCATGAAGGTTTTTAGCTAAAAGCTGTAGTTTTCTTGATAATTTCAAGGTGAATTGTCTGTACAAGAAAATGGTGCAAGTGAGCAAAGGTACCCAGTTTGCAAACAAGCAGCCACATTTCTTTCATGGATTGGTGCAATTTTTGGGCATGCACATGGCTAGCTGTGCTTGATAGGATTGCTGATACAGACTAAAATCAATCCTGAAAGCCTACTTGCCGCACCATACTTTTGGAAAAAGCTGAGGGTGTGACTCTCAACTAATGTTAGTGGTATTAGTGAAGAGTAAGCTCCCAAAATGTAAATCAATGGCCAGGATTTTAAACAAGTAATCTGTTAGCACCAAAGCTGATGGAACATGACTTCCCATGTGTTATATCTTGGGACTGATGGCCATACCTTTGTAGTAAGGCCTGAAGTCTGTCAGAAGGATGGACAATAATTTTCCTATGTGCAGATTCTGCTATTTATAGAAATATATGGGTATTCTCCAGGAGGATAAAGCAGAGTGTTCCCCCTCTGCTTATTTTCATAGAAGTTGTAGTACCTAAACTTTTTTAAAGATGTCTGCTCCTTTGTCCCATGTGGCTGGAATGGGCCAACACTTTATCAAGGTATAGGGTGATTCCATTGGCCTCATTTCCATAGAAAGCCAGATGGGATCAGGGAGTCAGGGGTAAGCTTCCAAAACTTTATTCCAAGGTGAACTAGAAGCAAAGAAAAAGACACAGTCTTTTCTTTGCAACACTTACCTTCCTGGTACCTGCCTCCTGAGTGGGGCCCCAAGCCCTTTCATGGCTCCAGTTTGCAGGGGGAGAGGGGCATTGCAGATCTGGATTGGAATTCTGCATAGCAGCAGATAGGGAACAGTGTCCTGGGATGCACTTAGGGAGTACACACCTCAGCTGAGCAGAGGGTTTTTGAGATCGCAGCCATGCGCTTTGTCACCTGAGTTATTTCATGGATGTTCCAAATTAATGGGTGAACTTTATAGTTAGGCTCCCCGTCTGCAGTTTATAGACCTGTCTAAGGAATTTGAAAATTTAACGGGGATGTGGGAAACGAACTTGATTTGGGAGAAAATATTTACTAATCAAAGTTCGCAATTGTCAGTTTTCCATTGGGTTTGAATTTGCAAAGCCAGATGTCTCAGGTTACTTTAATCTTCTTGCAGGTATGCTTCCAGCATTGTGTTTTGAAGCTAAAAGATTTTTTTTGTATGTGTTTCTTGCAGGTAACTTAAAAATGGAGGCTCCCAGAGAAGTTCAGACACCAGGAGAATTCAAATGTGAGCTGTGTGAGCTATCAGCCCTGTACAGTTACTATGGGCAGACATCACCAAACTCATACTCGATTGTGTAAGTGCCCTCTGAGATCAGACTTCATTTCTGTTATGAGCATTAGAATCCTTGTAGTGTGCACTGCATGAGCCCAGTAATGTGCTCTACTGACCCTGAACATGAGGCTTGGTACTTAAAGTGATCTCCTTTTTTCCAAGGGGAAGGAATGTTAAAAATTGTCAGTGTTGGTAGGAAAAACAACAATCAATTTTTGTGCCCTGCTTCGATACCATGCGAAAATCTGTATTTAACCTATTTCCTAGCCCCACTGACAACTCTACTGCACCAATGCTTTCTTGGTAGAATACTGCTGACTGCCAGTCTGTTATTTCTGGGAATAGCTCTTCCCTCACTGTAGCCTCCCTCAGCTGAGCAATACATACACACAACATGAATGAAATATATATGGCAAAAATTCTTCTTAAGAGCTATTTGGCATGATGTGGAGTTCTGAATAGCAGTGCTTTTTTGTGTGGATTGGACAATCCCTTGTCAGACCGTGTGACATCAGGGTATGTGGATGCTCACTATTTATTTATATTTTCAGGGACCAAAGCCTTTTCTCCCTCTGCTAAGTAGGGATAGTTTGACCAGGAATTATGCAGTTACAGCTTTGTCTGCAGACATTAAACTCTCCATTAAATAAGGCACTATGCTTTAAATGCATGAGTAGCTTGGTGGAGGCCATCATGGTCAACAAATCCATCAGGCAGACATGGTCCGGAGCTCTCTGGAGCTGGAAGTCAGGCATGTACTCAGCATTTCACCCCAATAAGACTGCTCAGGTTCTTAAAGAATGGAAACAGCTGTTGATCACCACCTCCTGGGGCTGTTGTCCTTGGGCAACTGTCTTTTTATCATTCCAAACCCCACAGTGCTACTGGTTTTCCCTCTTTCACTCAGCAGAGCAATGTCTCCCCTTTGATCAGGTCCATTCCTGAAGAGTCTGAATGTGAATCTTAATTTAGGTTATCCAATCTCAGTGTTTACATCCCAACTTTATTTGGATTGCTCAAGTGTCAAAAGCAAAAGAATAATGCTGAAGCATCACACTTCTATAGATGCTTTTTCTTAAAAGCTTCACACCCCATCTTTCTTGGCTTGCTCACATGTCCCTAATGCAGCACTGCAGGAAATGTGCTGGACAGGGGGCCTCGTACAATGGCTCTACACTGATGAGGGCTGGGAATCCTGCTAGGGGAGCTTTGCAAACACAATCCTATCTTTGTATCCCAGGGACTTGTTGACAGGGTGATCTGCCATGGTAAGATGACTGATCTTTCCTAACAGTGTAAGGCTCTGGGCAAATAATTTTGTGTTTGAGTGGACAGAAAAAGGAGAGAGAAACACCGTGCTGGACACACTCCTGCACACACTTGGGTGTGTATGGAGGCAAGGAGAAGGCAGCATGCGTTGACAGAATACCTTTTATCTATATTATTACCATAATCCAAGTTTGACTTAAGCCCAGGAGTAAGCCAGGTGCCCTTGCTGCATGCCCTATGCAGACAAATGCTCAACTGGCTTCTGTATTATTTTGCCTGGAGCTCCTAGAAAAAATAAAGCTTTCGTTTTTCCCAAGCAGGTTGCCAAATTATTCGTAAATGCACTCCCTCAACACCCTGGAGCAAGCAGTACAGTCTGTGACATAAAGTAAGCACACTGGAGGTAACTGTAAGGCTCTTTGCCAGTAGCTCCTGCTGTCAGGAGTTGGGGACCTCAGCTTTACAGCAGTGACATAACCAAGAGCAGAAAAATCTTTGTATTTTATACTCACACACAACTTTAGAAGAGAACTTCTGATTAAAAGCTGTGCAATTGAAATGGTGGACTTGACAAGGTACTGAAGTCAGCCATGCTAATGAATGCTTGTTATAAAAAATGGAAGATAGTTAAGGTAGAGCATTGAGAAAAACTTAGTAAGATGGCATTGAGAGACTCACCAGTTGCTCCACTTTTGGAAGAGAGATAGAAAGTACAGTATAGGACTGAAGGCAGCTGCAGAGTTGAAGGTTTTGAAGAGAAAAGAAGCTGCAGAGCTGCTGCATTGCCTCATGTACAACAGCAGGATGAGCAAATCAAGTACAAAGGGCTGATAACTTTTCAGCCACCACAATTTTCCCCTCTCAAACATCTCCTACTGTGAAGTATACATTTAAAAGCATGAAATTATTCTTTTGCAGGCTTTTGGATCCTTTCACCCCTGACAAGGACAAGTTCCTCATTGTTAGGTCTCACTGCAGTTTGTGTAGCACAGCAGTGTCTGTTGGTAAGTAACAAGCAAAACAAGCTGCTTCAATAATTTCTTTTTGTTCCAGTCCTGGTGATCTGTCAGAGAAAGATCAAGCAGCAAAATCCCAAACAATCCATTTTTAAGGCAAACCTTTCCTCCTTGTCCTACCACTACATGTATGTTAATTGTACATAATTGTATGTTCTTGTGGACTCAACCAGATGAAGCTCTCAGTATTAAATTAAAACGATCAGCAACTGTCAGTGTTCTACTTACAGATGAGCACAGTCCAGCCTCTCAAGCAAAAGGAATGCTCTTTTCTACTTTCTTAGCACCAGGAAATGCAAGGGCAATATAGATCACACACAGTAGTAGATTGTTCTTTTTTTTCTGTAAAGGGAATATAAATGTCCATGGATTGTCAGGTTTGCATTCACAGCATAGGGCTGTCATCCACTTTGCAAAAGTTAATGTTTAAAGTGAGCAGGGAAGAGAGTTGTACTATGCCACGCTTGCTCTCTGAAGAAGAACGAATTTAAGTAGCAGCTGGAAGGCAACATTAAACTGAAATCTGAGTGCAGTCCAGAAAGGTGGTGTAAAATTACTTGTCTTAATTCCTTCTTCTCAGTGCAGAACTGGCCCCTTTGTTTGCTGTGAGTCTCAGATTTTGGGAGTTGGGCAGACACAGACAGGATACTGGCACACTTGGCTTAATTTAGTTGCTATTCTGACTTGTGGGCGGTCATCACCAAGGATGGGCTAAGAGGAGCATGCAGTAACACCTTTCTCCTGATTGGGTTTATTTCCTTGTTAAAGAAGTTTCTTACCCAGGTTTGTCAGGGATCCTGTTTCAGGAAAAAAGGTTTAATAATTGAATGGTGCAGCAGCAGGAACAACTCAGGCTGCTTCCTCCAGGAAGGGCCCTGAACAAAGCAACCCCTGGGCTTTTATACCCCTACAGTCTATACACCCGTTCCCAGGGGGAATTTCAGGTCTGGGGTCTTCCTGCTGGTCACTGGCTCCTGCAGAGTCTTGCAGGACTGGTCACTGGGTGACTTGCTGGTCACTGGGTGACCAGTCCTCTCCCAGACTGTGATGCAGGGCCCTGAGCCCTTTGTTAGGGAAAGGGTCTGTGCCCATTCCTGGCTTGTTGCTGGGGGATCCTGTTGTTTCCTACCATCAGTGGCACAATGTGCAGCTGACATGGGAGCTTGCATACCCAGCTACCTGCACTGGGAGTATTTCTCAACATCCTATCTCTGAAGTCTCTTCTGACATTTAAATGACTGAAAGTCACCAAAAGTTATTATTGCAGCTCAGAGGGTTTGTTTTGAGTTTTTTCTATTCTGAAGCTACAAGTAGGCTCTGACTAGGTGAAGTGCTGGCACTCTCTGGTTGTGGCTGTGGTGCCTGGGCTCAAGTTTCCAGAGCCAACTTGCTCAAGGCAGTTGTGTGGAGGCAAAGCTCACATGAGCAGGACCTTCCCCTGCTGGCCCTGCTGTGGCAGGGGCTGACTCCCTCCCACACACAGCCCAATGAGGAGCCAAGAGCAGCTACTCAGAGAGTTTGGGCTTAGGGGCTTGAGTCCTGCCCTGACACGCCAGATTTATCCTTCCTTTTTAACAGCAGAGGATTGGCAGCACAAACACATTTGGGACAAACTTGAGCACATTTAACTATTTTCATTCCCAAATGAAGTGTCTTGAATTTAGGAAGAATTCAGCAGATATTTCCAAGTGTGGCAGTTTGAGCTGTCAGAAATAGAACATTTCAGCTCCTCAGGGTCTTTGTGCTTTTCTGTGCTTTTTCTGAATGAAGGTGGGGCTTTTTCTTTGAAAAGATGTGTTTGTTTCAGTTAACCTAGGCCTTGGCATGAATAGAAGATACTTGCAGTGAGCTAATGGAAGCTTCTAATCTTTTTGAAAGTCCTGTTTATTTTGCTTGTTGTGGAAATTTGTCATTTACTGCTTGTTATCTGAGTTTTCAAGATTCCCCTGATGGTATCAATCAAAGTAAAAGATTGATTGTAAATAATTGAGAATAAATTTCTTACCAAACTGGCCAGGCCAGATAGTGAATCACACATATGACTATGGTTTCAAAATGAATTTAGCAACACTGCTTAGGTAACATTGAAAGAGATCTGCAGAAATGATAATTAGTGCTTTAAACACCCACACCACAAAGTAAGTAAACACATACTATTCCTCTTCATGTAGGGAAAATTGGAAGTCCAGAGAAGTTAAAACTTATCCAAGGCAATAAAGAGACACAAAGTTAGAATAATATCTCTGTCTTGGCTGTGGCTCCTGCTTGTGCTTGACCCAAGTATATCAATTCACTCCTGAGCTTAGTTAAAACATAGGAATTGAAGCTGAAGAAAATCATACTTTCTTGGGCCTCTTTGGCAAAGAAGCTGGACCAATTGGAAAGGTTTTAGTGACAGGTTGCTTTTAATACTGTGGTAATTCAGAATAGTATTAGGCTAATGTGTGGCAAAATTAAGACTTTTCTGACCTTGGATTTGGCAAAGGGATTTTAGCTAGATTTTGTACCCAAGGAGACTTGAGAGACTGATCAGATTTTAGGTTTTCATGAGACAACCCATGCTAGCTGAAGTGTATTTCCTTACAGTTGCTGTGCCAATAAAAGTCATGACTTAGCAGCTGTTCTGTATAGTGCTCATAAACTTAAATATCTCCAAATATCCTCTGAAGTTTCACTCAGTAATTTACTTCAATCATTTTGTAGCCTGTATCACCCTGCTCAAGTCTTTTATCAGAGTGCCTTGGTAAGTGCCATTAGTTCTGATCCAAGTGGGAATAATTCCAATGATTATCTGTAATGTCTTGAAACATGTCAAAACCACACAAAAAGGAAGATAATAGAAATGCTTTTAAAAGTCCTTGGGCAGGTTTAGTGTCTTTCTTCTTTCAGAAAGGTGTCACCCTTTCAGAAAAGGTGAGAGGAAATGATATAATCTGACCATATTAATAATTTAAAATAGTTACTTTTGTTTTATTGCAACATTTTCTAAAGACATGGAAAAAAGGTGGCTTTTGGAGAAGAAAGGAGGAAAGGGAGCAAGTTACATCCCTTATTGCTCACCTCAGCAGAAGGTGACTGAGCACTGACCTTGGACGTGACTGTAGGTATTAAGTGATAAATGTAATACTACAGCTGCTTCCCACTCAGCTTCCAGTTATGCGGGGTCAGTCCTGGATATGGATGGGCAGAGCCTTTCCTTTACATATTGTGGTAAAGATACCACCCCTATATATATATATATTACTTTCAGACATGATTCATGTCAAAACAGAAATAAACTATGGCAGTATGCTTTGGCAGCTCAGTTTTGCCTGAATTGGACTATTAAATTTGAAATTGAAATGGCTTCTTCCTGCCTTGGTCATGGAAGGGAGAAAACACATTAAAGAATCATCTGATTAAACACAGAACTGTACCAGGATAAGGGTTTAAAAGAAGGGTTTGACTCTGCATAATAAGTTTAATTCATAGGGCATTGAAAGAAGAGTTAGGCTAAAAATCCCAGGATCGAGAGAGCAGGACTGTGGGTACATGCTCAGTGGTGCAGTGGTTCATTGTCATGATTTCCCCAGCTCCTGTTGGCCAAAATCTGCACTAGCTGTCAACTCATTTCAGCCAAAAGAATGCAAGTTGAGCACCTGTGTTACCTGTGAGACCATCCCAGGGGATCCCACCTTCAGGAACAGCCTCTCCCCTCCTTTGCCATGGCCCAATGGCCACAACTGGGAGCACTGAGCCTTGGAACTGGAGGGCTGTGTGCCATTTGGCAATGCAAGCAACAATAGCCAGGCCAATTTAAACTCTAATCTCCCCTTCTAAACCAGCTGCTTAATGTACTAAGGTACCAAGAGACAAAAAACAATAGGCTCTGGAGGTTGTGCAACTGAAATCCACTTTCAGGGCTTTTCAGAGACTAAGGCCTCACATGCATTCCTGAATGTGAAGGGGCCTGGCAGTCAAAGAAAAGGACAATAGATGAAGACAAGTTGTTCCTCAAGCTTCCAAGTCACAAGGAAGCAGGCTGATTGTGATTTTGATATAATTATCAGCAGAATCTGCTGCTAAAGCCCAGATAGGACATTAGAAACAAAAGCAAGGAAAGGAACACTGGAATAGCCAAGCCTAGCTCCCAGAGAAAGGCCAGCTGCAAATGACCATGGCAAGGAGAAAACTTTGCTATTTAGGTAAGACCCAGGGAATCCATTTCTCCCCAAAAGATGGCAAGTTCTATATAAACTGACATCTTTATTCATTCTTAAATCCCCAAGAATAATCCATCAGCAACACCAATTCCAGCTTACCCATGAAATCCTATTTGGAATTTGGTGATCATCACGTCAAGGGAACTAGGGATGTCAAGTCTTGCCGCAGAGCAAAGGAATAATACATTAATTAGTTTCTCTTCCAGTTGTTCCAACTCTATATTGTAAATATATTAAAATGTTCCATCAGTTTTGCTTCTTTGTATTCAATTACTAACATCAGGTTACAGCTCCTGGGGAAAAAATAAATATTTGGTCTGTATGAGCTGTGAACAGAAGAGAGATAGCAAAAATACCTTCTTTGTGCACAACAGCTTTTATACTTTGCCATCAAGAGTTCAGAGGAGAGCCATTAGCTTAAGCTTTATTACCAGGTGTGGTTTTAGGTCTTAACCAGTGACTACATTTATTGAGGGTAAGAGATGAAATCTCATTTGAGTTGTCTCACATGAACAAAGTTAATGTAACTACTCCGGTTATTGGACACCTCTGTGATATTGATATAATAGTGATACTTTTTAATGGTCTCCTAGGACAATACAAGTGCATGGATTAATAGAACTACAAATAGTTTTTGTGGGAATTATGGAAAAGATAGTCTGTTGTGAGAGCCCCCAGTGTGTGTTAGCCTTTAGGCCATTTTTGTGGAGATTGTGGAGCTGAGGAAGAATGTGCTGAGGCTCCAAGTCTAAAACGCCATTGCAGGAATTTAGAAGATCCTCCCAGGAGGTAGAAATCTTCATCAAGGAAGACTTAGAGGAAAACTTTGCTGTTTCAAAAAAACCCATGGAATCTCTTACACCTTTATAATAGTGGTATACTCCATCAGCAACACCAGCTGCAGCTTACTCATTAAATCCTATTGGAATTCAGTGAGCAGGCCAGGAAACCATGCATGGTGCTGGAAGGAGAAGGCAGCTGAAGGAGGGATGTTGCTATTCCCTGTTGCAGGGAGCTGGGGAAGGTTACTTTGATAGGAGCAGTGGGACAGTTGATTTGGTGGTTTTGTTTTTCACCCAGTTGGCTCTAACCAGATGTTAGAATTATTGAGCAAGAAAAAGTTAAATTTCTGGAATATTTCAACCTAGAAGAAGAGTAATGAATTTTAGAAGAATTCTAAATATAAATGTAGTTTAATGAGACTGGAACATAAGCATTTCCAGTTTGTGTATTGTGCTAGTAATGTTATTTTCTTTATAGGACTGTAGGCTGTTCTACTCCAAAAGTATCTGCCTCCCCTGTGTGAAGGAAAACTCAAGGCCTTTCCTTTGGAAATACAAGAAGACATGGATAAAAGAAAGCCCCAGGAGAAATCCTGCAAGAAAACGGATACAAAGCATAAATCTTGAAGGTCCAAGAGCGACAGTTCTTTGGCTGGGGTTTCTCCTCTCTCTCCTTGAAGACTACCATGTTGCTCCTTTTAAAGAAGTGACCTTCATCAGCTCACTACTACTGGAGAGAGCAGCACATTTCCTTGCCCTTGGATTGGGTTCAGACATCCCCGTGCAGCACTGAGGAGCCAGAAGGGAAGGCAGACGAGCCTGCTGGCACCCTGTGAAATGCTTGCAGTAAGAAACCAAACAGCACAGAGCATAGGAACCGTGTCCAGATTTTCACATTTGCTATTTCTGTGCTTTGTGTTGTTCTTGACGCTCTTACAGTGTTATGAAATTCTGAAACAGATTGATCTGGCTTAATTCAGTATATACCCAAGAAATTCAGTGTACACTGATTGCTAATCTGGCAGTGCTGTCCTGTAAGATTACATTAGGCAGGGAATTTAAAGCTTTATTTTTAAGTCTAAAATGAAAGTGCAGCGAGAAAATGTCATAAATATAATACCTAAATTTCTCAATATGGTAATGCTATCACAGCATTGACACTTGAGACTCTTTAGGCTGGTGCTTCTGCAATCAATAGAAGTATTTACAAGTCCCTTGCACTTGCAGTCACTTTTCACTTAACCTTCCAGTCCAAGTCAGCACAGCAACTGGGGAGGACTCTGAATACATTTAGCTTATGCTTTACAATAAAGATGACTTCTTTTTCACTTTCAAAGCAATTAATCTGGTAATAGAAAAGTTCCATGAATACACTCAATTCTTTCCTGAACTGGACAAATAAACTGCAACTGTAATAGGGATGTCAGAAACACAGTTTCAGGCAAGAAAGGTAAAAAAGTTATTATGGAAACAGCAGTTTGTTTAGCTCAAAAATTAGCTTCTTCAGTTATCTGTTTTGACTTAAGATTTAGGTGCCTTTTATGTAAAACCAGAGTCACACGCCTTAAAGATGTGTCTAGAATGCTCCCTAATCACAAAATCACCTTTTTTTTAACTCAAGTTATTGTTGATCATTGCTTCAGAACCTGTTAGTGCTTTGGTGAACATCTCTTTTTTACAACACTTCCATCAGTATAATTTGTAATAGGACAACATCAAAAATCAATCATTTTAGTAGAATGAACATGTGTTTGTTAAAAGAAATCAACATTGTTTCAATGAGTTATTTAGGACATTAAGTATCCTAAAATTTTTCTTTTTCTGCACTTAGTAAATTGGTGCCCTCTGTTCAGGACTGAAATTTCTTGCAGTGACTGAAAGAGCAATAATGGACCTATTAGTAGCCTTTTGAAGCCCTAAGTGCTTTAATGAATTATATGTATGTCTCTAAAAGCAAAAAAAAAAAAAAAAATCCATGTTAGGAGGCAATATTTCTGATTCCTTTTTGCAGTTACAAAAGACTACACTTTCAGGGAAAGTGATACTAAACTTATGTAAAATGGGTGGTATTATATTTCAGTTTCACATTAGGAACACTGTTTAAAAGCTGTGGTGTGTCTGTATCTGTTTTGTATAAACACCAGAGGCATGTCATGTGCTAAACACACAAATGAAGAGAGCACTTTCCCACCCTGGAATTGTAGTCTTATAATCAAACTGCCAAAACAACATAGTTATGTGAGATCACAGGATATGTTTACACCAGCAAACATATCTTGAAATATGTTATTTCCTGGATTTCCCATTGTTCGTGACAGATTGTACTCATAAAAGCAGGTTTTAAAAGTCTGCCTAGTGCAGTTCTGATGTCAGTGAGAATGGGATCTCATCTCTCTGACCTGTTTTCCCTCCTGTTCAACTTCCTCTGTGCCCTTTTAAGACAAATGCAGTATCTCATTTATTCATAATCATTATCTTGGCCTTTACGATATTACTGAGGAGTCATTTTAAGCCCTCAGCAGTTGTCATGCCTTTAAGTACTTGTTATGTTGAACTGAAGGGGGAAAAGACTCAGTATTAAAATAGAGCTAAACCTCAGAGCAAAACTACAGAATATTTAATTTGGCTCAGTGCAGCTCAGTTATTTTTTGTACAACAGGAAAAACCAAGTCAGGGATGCCTCTGCTTCACAGTTACCTGGCTGTGATGACCTGGTAGGTGCAGAAAAGCCGGCAGGTACACAGAGGGACAGCAGAAGTGTTCTGGCATCTCTAATCTATGCTTTAGGGAGACTGCCCTACATGCCACTTGGTATTTCCTGGAATGACAATGGATTATTATCTGTGCCCAGCTGTTAGAACTTATTTATTCCACATTCTTGTATTCACACTGAACATGAGCAGTATCATCATATTTTGGTATATATGTGATTTCACAGCCTGAATGATACCATTTCCTGCTCTTCATGGATGCACAGCCTTTACAGGTTGTTTTCATTGGGGTCTCCAAGTACTTTCTGCTGCTCAATATCAGGTCTTCCATGCTTCTGAGTGCAGCTGATGAAGAACCCTGAGTCTTTTTCCTCTGCTGTAATTTTCACTTCAGCACTCTCTTACCAGCTTAAGATATTGCCAGATGCTGGAAGGAAAACAGCTACCTATGACATACATCCCTGACTGATTTAATTGAAGATGTGCTCATTGAATTAGTCAGTGCTGCATTTCACACAGAAGTGCACTTGTTGAATTCCATGGATGTCTCAAACCAGCCATACAACCCCTGAGAATATGAAATATCACAGCTGGATGGTGGATCAGCACCAAACTTAGGTAATATATACAGATAAATGTTTATGCAATGTCTGAGTATGTTACACACCCACTCCTGCTTCAAAAAGCATCTAACAGTACACAGGGAAGCATCAGTACTTTGAGATGCTTCAAATATGCTGCCTTTTGAATATCACATTGCAGTGAGTTCCTTTCCTGGAGATAAAAGATCAGCACAAGTCATTAAATTCACTTTTAAAAATACTTTATTTTTTAAAAACCATTAAGGCAAAACCGTGTTTCAAATTAAGTTGGTTTACATTCAGTCTGAAAGGATTAAAGCACGTAGGTTCCTACCAGTCCCTAAACAAACACTGTGAATTCACTCTTATTTCTAAAGAAGGAGGAAAAAAAATCAGAATGTAAAAAAGAAAGAAATGTTTAGTTCAAGTTTTGTCATCCTAGATCAGTAGGCTGGTAACGTTTGAGAATGCATCTTTGTGTGTAGCTAGATGTGACTTTAACATTCACAAGTGCAAGATACGTTGTTTTTCCTAAAAATCCCTGTGAGACCAGGGCATCCATTCATCCTTGGAAGTGTCATTTGCATTGTTCTAACAGAAAGAAACTTGCGAACTTGGCTTGAATTAGTAGTTTAGTAGTCAAACCTAATTCCATGAGAATTAGATTTGACTACTCCTTGAAAAAATGTCTGCTTGTTCTATGTTCCATATTTACTGAAGTAAAATGTACCCAAAACCTCCTAAAAACAGATGACTGGAAACAATAAGCTGTATTGTTTCCTCTTTAATACTGATATCTTGATTTAATGAAACACTTGTTAGCTCTATTGATTAGGGTTTGGCAACATTAACAACACTGTGCTTTTTTTTGTGTCTTACCAGATAACAGACCATTTAAGACGTGAGGGAGGGCTTCAACATGCCGGGGCACTTAAGCTGTGCTGCTGCATTCCTAGAGAAAATTCTGAGCAACCGTTTGTAAGAGCTGTGGAACAGCAGAGCTGCACAGGAGGCAGGTCCCTCGAGAAGGTGCTAAACCAGACTTAGTCAAACCACTCAGAGGGGGTCTGGAGCACATCGATGGCATCGAAACGCTAGTTAGGTTCGTTATTACTAAAGAAGTGACTAAACCACGCAGGTTCCTCCTCTGCCCAAGGGCCAAGGCACTGTGACTCGGTGGAGAGAGCTGCTCTGTGTGTGGGGATGAGCCATGTGAGCCCCTGGATGGGCCGGGGTGAGCAGGGGTGGCTGTTTGCGAGTGAGTCACCTGCAGGAGGGGTGGTGGCCCTGTTCCCGGCGCTGCAGCACGTCCCACACAGGCTGCCTGGTGACACTGCACTCCCACGCACCCGGAGTACAGCTGGTGTGCCGCCGGGATTTCAGGGGCTCAGGACTTCCCCATCCTGCCAATCTGTTTTCTTTCAAGTGGAAAGAATGCCATGAAACTCCTGGTACTGAGCATAAGGCTGGTGTCTTTACCACAACAGGGAATACCTGCATACCCAACGTGAGAAAATCCACCAAATTATTACTACTACTTCAAGTAGTGAAACTACTTCATGTACCTCATGCTTGATCTTGCAGTCCTTATTTAGGGTCCAGCCTGTAATCAGATCAGTCTCTTGTGCATGCTGCCTATCCCCTGGCAGAGGCAGCTCATCTGAAACTGAGGTCCTTGCAACAGGAATTCTGTTTCGAAACATCCCCAGCAATGGACTCTGACAAGATTGACGCAATAAAGGAGCTCAAGAAAAAACACACCCCAGCTTCAGAAGCAGAAAAAGATTTTTAAAACTTGTGAGCACAATAGAAAAAAGAAAGGAGGCAACAGACTTCCTTAGGGTGGGCTCAGTTACACAGTGGGTTTGTGTCCTATGAAGTGACAGTGTAAAGGGAGGGGCTGCAGATTAGCACAGGGAAGTCCAGCAGAGCTTTTGCAAACATGACACAAACACCTTAGGAGACAACATACCTGTGCGGTGACAGTGATGAAGTGAAAATGCCAAGTTGCAGCAATTTGAAGAAATAAAATGTTATATGTTACAAATAAAAAGCAGTAAGTACAAATGATAGCTAGAACATTTGAAATAGATTGTGCTTGTGGTAGCTACTGTGTTTGGTGATTCACGCAGCAAAATAAAAGGTAGAGACCTTTGAAAGGTACCTTTGTCCCTCTATATCAGATTTCCTTAGAAGGATGCTGTAGGCACAGACTGTCACACCTGCATGCACCAGACACAGAATCCCTATGAGCAGACTCTGAATTCTATTTAAAATCCCTACTGTAGGGAAGCCAATAATGCCATTTCAACATTTTGTTTTGCGCTGCCAAATCATGTTTGAAATACATCTATAAAAGCAGCAGGTCGCCCTCAGGGCAGATGGCAGGGAATAATCCTGAGTACACATTGTTATTCCCAGTGAGCCACAAGTCAGTTCTGCAGAAAACACCAGCACCGGTGCACAAACCAAATGCAGGCTCTTTTTAGCTCTTTTCAAAGGAAAATGAGCTACCATGCTGCAAAACAAAGATGAACTCAGTTCTACACACTATTTTTCCTACTGGTGAACTTGAGTTAAAAACTCAGTTTTGGGATGGCAGCTATTCCTCAACTAGACTTGCTTTTATTAAAATTAAATAAAAGGAAGTCTATGTTTTTATGTGAAAATATATTTTAAAATTTTGTTATAACCGTCAACACCAAACACTGATAACTTTGAAGAATTTGTGATAGTTCTTCACAAATGATACAGCAATAAAGACCAGACAGAAATAAATAGCAAATTGTCTTTGACATCAGCCTCTTCATCCTTAGCCCATAAAAGGAAATACTTCCTCACTGTACAAAGGGTTCTCAAGATAAAGTATGTAACAAATATTTAAATTAAATAATTTACACATTTTTCTTTAAGCACCTCTGTAATTAATTTAGTGACAGTTTATACCTTGCAATTATATTGTATTTTATAAATTGAAACATGAAGAAACGTTATTACATTAAAGTAAAAAAATCCCACAACGCATAACAATGTCAATAATCTTAGATCAAACCCACATATAATTTAAATCTCCAGTAAAAGAAGGGTAATAAAGCTGATTAAACCTAAATATAAACATTATATGCAACTGATTATCAGGAAAGCACTTGGGACATAAGCAAGCACAGATACCACACTCCACCTTACATTTGAGTATTTCCTAGAGGACGAGGGGTTTCTGAGAGGGACCATTATTTGCAGACCTTATGCTTAAACAGTACCATGACAGCTGCAAATGCATTTGTCAAATGCACTTGCAGATTTTCAGCTAAGTCACAGGGAGCTTTTTAGGAGAGACTGAAACTGTTCCTCTGCAGCCTCAGCATGATATCCCCCAGCTGCTCTGCTCAGATGGGGCCTAAGTTTGTCCAGGCTTTCCATCAGAAATAAGGAGGACATTCAAACTCAATCATATGTGACCCAGCTCTCGTGATGAATAAATCTCCCCAGGTTTCAGCAGTTTGAATAAACAAACAAATGTTTAGATGCTTATTATAAGCTCTTTGATGTGCAGCCTCGTGCCAGCTCTCTCACGAGAACCAGCTTAGTGCAACTGCTGGTATTTCCGAGATCTGCGCGGGGCAGGAATCATGCAAAACTCTGCTCCCTGGCAGCACTTCAGTTCTGCAGCAGCTGCTGGAACCAAAGCACAAAGGCACATGGAAATGGCAATTAACACAAAATATGGTTTTTTAAATGCAATGGAAGATGTAGTTTCTGTAAGTCGAAACTTTCCTATCAGGTGCCAGTTTGTGTTTAAAGCAAAAGTGGGATCGGAAACTTTGAAAGGTACAAAGTAACTAACTTTTTTTAAACAGCAGCTTTAAAAGTAATATTTAAGGAAGAGAGAAGAATGAACCTCAGATTTCCCTAATACTTGGCACAAAACCTTCCTTTTCTTCCCCCCTTCCCCTTTGACAAAAAGTACGTAGGGCACCAGAATAAATATATAAATAAATATTTTCCCCACAAACAATGCTCAAAAATGAGTAATCTGTAGGTTTGCTGAAAACTTAAGTAAGTCATATCATTGTTTCCCAGGATATTTCTCTATCCATCTGCTGTTTCTTGCCTTATGCTGTTTGTGGGGCCTGGTTGCTAACCAGAGTTCTTCCACGTTATGACAGTAAAATGAGTTATGTTGGCAAGAATCAGACCCAAACTGTACCTGATGAGCCAGTAAATCTTTAATACCATTTTAATCCTAAAATCTGATCACTTTACTTTTCTCCATAGATGGGGTATTTTAAAGTATTAGTTTATCTGCACATAGGGGAGATGCTGAAGTAATAGATCAGAAATACATCTGAGACTAGTTTGGATCCCAAATTAAAAAAAAAAAAAGGATATAAACTGAGTAACTTTAAAATCTCCTAGGCCAAAACCTGCTGTAGTCAACTCCTGAAGGAGCAAATGTAATTCCTTAAAAGCGTAATGAAGAAATGAGAGATTCTTTTGCCCATTAATTCTTGGGAAGGGAATTGTCTGCCCTGTTCTACTCTTTGAAGTGACTGTGGGAATGTGCACAGGGCAGCAGTGTGGGCAGTGGCATCTATCCAGAATTTTAGGCTGTGTTAACATCTTGTTCATATTTCTGTAATTCAGAGATGTGTTCTCTTTTTTTTTTTCCCTCATTAAGGGTCTGCAATTTAATTTACAAGAGAAATCAAACCGTTAATGTCCAAGGAAGTAATCAAAAATTTCTTGCTGGTTTTCAAATAACAAAAAATTATGGACTTTTCTCATGCTAATAACAGGACCTTGTTACAAGCTGCTGCTAAAACAGCCAAATGTTATGTCTTCCACTGAGTTACTCTATTTGCAATTCTTTATACTTTGCTGAGAATTTAAGTATTTATTATTAATTTTCCATGTTTTTAAGTGTTACTAAAGTGTTTTAGCCATTTTTGAGAACAAGAGCTGGAAAAATAGTTATGGACACTGATTGTACACTTAGGCTATGGAATACAACTTTGAAATTTGCCCTTTGCAAAAATCTGAGCTTTGGGGAGAAAAGATTTCAAGTTATCCCTTTTTTTTAGAGGATAAACTAACAGTTGGCTCCTACTAATAGTTGGCTCCTAACAGTTGGTCCTAGTTTCAGAACACCATCCCAGAATGGCTGATATTTTGACAACCTTTTGCATCAGCAGTATTGCAGATGAATTATTTGCAAGGCCTAAACCCCACAGCTCCTCAGTGAAACAGGGCTGGCTGGGAGAATAAAGCAGCAGCATTCCTAAAATCCTGTCTTTGTTTCTGAGGGCACACTGTGTGCTGCTCTGGGACACAAAAGGCAGCCCATTTCTCATCTGAGAGTTCCTGGCAAGACCAACATTCCTTTCTGAGGGTTTGAGTGTTCTTCCTGCTGGCAACAGGGAAAGGGAGGAAGTTTTGTGCACATGCAGTTACTGTTTCTATCCTGCCCTCACTAAACTTGAGGCCTGTGCTTCAATATTTTACAGTAAATATATCTATATTTATCTATAACTTCTGCCACAATCATTGCCCAGATAAACCCCAAGTTGCCTTTAAACCTGTAATTTTTCCAGTGTCCAGCTGTGCCTGTGGGCCTGGACAGAAACAAGCATTGCCACTGAAATAGGAACAACAGTACGATGTTCTCACTTCATCACTCAATCCTTGCACTGACGATCCCGGTGTCTTCAAATGTGCTAAAATAAAACAAGTACAAAGTGTCCTCCTGTGCCACTGAAAGCTTAACTGTAGTGAAAATGCTGGGATTGCTCCTGAGACTTCGTTGTTGTGAAACAGAAAGTAAAATTAGGAGGTAATAATGAGAAGTTACCCTGTCAAAGAAATGAAAGAGAAACAGCAGAGTGCCTTGCATGCAGCTGGCACTTCAGGGCAGCTCTCTGAAAAAAGAGCCCATGAAGTGGCAAAGTCAGGAAGGCTTTTTTTGCACCAGCAAGTGCAAACAGCAACAGCAACAGCAAGTACTGTTGTAAAAATCAGTTTACTCCTAGAAATACAATAAACTTACTCTCAGCTGTGCTGCCTTTCAGTCTATGACAGTCTGACACCTACAAACACTGTTCTTGGTATTACTGTCACCTTATCCACAAGGACAAAATTTGGTGAAAACAAGTACCAAATGCTTCTATCAATGAGGCCAAAGAGAGAATAGAAATATATCCAAGTGGGTAAAAAATGAAGCAGTGTGTTCATGAGAAAAGTAAACAGATCCAAACAATTATATTGGCAAGACATGTAAAGGAAGCTGGTGTCTTTCCCATCCAATCATTCCTTTGGAGTCATCTATCACTGGAATAGAGTACAGTATCATTGCTGGAAAGTTAATTTTTTTTTTCTGGAGTAGGATCATATTTTTCAGTCTCTCCAAAAATCTTGCTAATTCAAAATAGTATTTTTATGTCAAAACTGCATCCTGAGCTATTACAAGTTCTATATGATATCTTTTTCATCAGTGATATTTTCACATTTCCTTAAAATACTTTTGAAACAAAAAGGTCCCATCAGTTTATCATGTTTATTCTTCAAGACACACCTGTTGGAGCATCTCTCCTGTATTTTAGATAACTCTTTGGATTTTGTTTAATTTCATACAAGAACCATCTTTTAAATGTGCTAACCCTAAGTATGCCAACGTAACACTAGACAAAGCTGTACATCATTTCATGGAATTAAAGCAGCAATGGATCAAAGATATTTCCAAATTTTTAGAAGTGTATGGACAGTAATATCCAGCCATTTGCTACACCTAGACTGAATGCTTTAAGAAAAAGTGTTAGCTGGTTCTCAGTAATTACCATTAGGCAAAAGTGCATTGTCTTTCTGATTGTGCAGATACCTGGAAGGAAGCTACTGAATTTGTTATATTAATACTAAAATGACTAAGCCAAGAGGAAATACAATTTTGTTCATCTCTGTTACTTAACATTCTGATTTATTATACAAACATGTATTCCTTACCAATCTTCAAATTTCCAAATAAATGAACCATTGTAAGACACTTCATTGAGCACTCTGACCAGTATTTTTCTGCAGCACTTTTTCAAAAGAAGACAAAAGATCCCAAACCAAAACACTCCAGTTCCTCAGTTTTAGATTTTTCCTGCTCTGAGCTGAGTGAACAGCCCGTAACTGTACAAGTAGTTTTGCTCCCATCTGTATTTCTCTGTCTTTAAATATTGTGGAAAAAAATACTAAAAATCCTTAATACATATCCCTGTAGATTTCCTGTAGTAAAGGGTGTAAATGTGCATCAGATTCAGTCTTCTTGATTATCTGAACAAGCTGAGCATGCTCTGTGACCAGCTGTCGGAGGTCAGCCATTTTTTGGAGAAGTTTAGGGAAGAGGAAGGTGTCATCAGGATGGTTGTTCTGCAAGTGAAGTTTCAGTACATGCACAATGCTCTCCTGCATTTTTTCAATGTGTCCTACATTTACAAGACCAGGACGATCTGTTCTCAAAACAAGCAAAAGAATACATGTCATAATTTTATAATGATTCCTCAAAGTGTAGTTAGTGGTAGAACTGAACCTTCCAGAGGATAGAAGCTCTTCCATTAAAATTTTTAATTAATGAGGGGGAAATATTAAAATTTACTACCTTGGAGAACAAATAGGCAATGCTTACCTCCACAGCAAATAATGGCAGCAACAAAAAGGGATATATCACTATCGTCCAAATCCAGTGCATTGAATTTCATTGCAAAATCAAATTTTGGCTCCATTATATCACAGAATGGCTTTCTCAGGCTTTTCAGGAACTCCCGGGTTATAAATCCATTCCCATAAGCCACCAGCATCCCGTCCTTGTTCATCACAGAGGCCAACATGGCAAATATGGCTTCATACACCCCGTACTTCAATAGCGTCACCTGATCGTTCAAGTCCAGGTTGGAGAAGCCAGGGATGGATTTGGCAAATTCCGTGAGTTCTGTGACAGTCTCCACGGATGTACACTGGCAGCAGTGGAAGATTCGAACTTCTGCTTCCTTGTTCTGAATCCCATTGGCTACCAGCTTTGCCACCAGTGTCTTCTCTGCCATACACAAGGTGTCCATATCATGTATAACAAATGGCTACAGAGAAAAAAACCCCACTAGTTGAGTCACTAAGTAATGGTTATTAATTGTTTTCCTCCTAAACAATAAGAATTTTGCTAAACTTTAACTTCCATGCTAATCAGTCCTCCGCTATCAATAAACCCTGAGTTCTTTTATACTTTTCATCAAGACAGTGTGTGACAAACTGCAATACCTAACAAGTCTGCTCTGCAAACAGCACTGCAAATAGTCAAATGTAAAGACCTATGGCATATCTTTAATTTACTTTTATCTAATAGTTACAGCGAAGCTCCAGCACTCCTGTGCTTGGGATGCACATATCCATCTCAGAGCCAGTCCCAGAGGGTTTACAAAAGACTTGTATTACCTTCTCCAGAAGTCCAGGTTATTCTGCCTACACTCCTATTGATTCCTAAACTAACTACACTTGATGCACATCGTGATGCTTTCCTGAAGTACCCTAGGGGAATACAGACAGTAATTTCAATACAGGGCAGAATATTTGCATAAGAATGTGAACCCTGCACTACTCTTGTGCTTTATTATCAGATTTTCATAGACAGTGTCCAAGTTGTCCCAACTTTCTAGCTGCAGTTGGTGCTGAGTCATCTCTAAACAGAATCCCACTAGAATGCCAAACACAAAATTTGGTCTTTTCCATAATCCCCTTTGTTTTGAAAGGTACATGCTTAACAAACAGATGAGCCACTCTCTTAAAACACCATTATATCAAAAGCAGCATTCAGATTTTCTTATGAACAGAGCTCAAAAATATTTTGATACATAGCTGCAGGGCAAAAACCAAAATGAAGCACAATCCACTAAAGGAAAACAATAAACCCCAGTGCTTCCCAGCCTAGCAAACTCACAGCAACTGACCTTGAACAGAAACTTAGTTCCATACACACCAAGTACCTTCCTTGTGCTGCTTTGCTCACTTCAGATTAAATAGCATGGGGAATACATAGTGCTCTGTCAGGAACTCATAGGATTCACTTGCTTCTTTCAGAAAACTGTCCAACAGGTCAGCTTCCTATGGTTTTCCATTTTTAAATGTTTATGGCTACTACACGTTCCATCTCACTCCAGCACAGTTACACAGAGCAGGACTTTCCACAGGAAGGTGGATATGAGTGGAAAGTGGCAAAGCAAGAAACACAACACATCTCTAAACCTTTAAAAGATAAACACTATCTTATACATTTTTAAAAAATTTAACATCATTTCAGTATGCAGAAAAGAGAGGTATGGCTAAGGACTTGGGAGCTAAATTTAAAAATGACACCATCTCATAATGAAAAATGCTCATTCATTCTGAAATTAATTGTAGTAGTGCTAAAAATTAGGATTCACTGAAATCAGCTGCTAATGCACAGTTCTGAAACAGGAGGGTTGCTAATTGCAATCAAAAAAATCCCTTCTTTTAAAATATGTTTTTCTGCTGAAAAGTCAAAAGGAAATGAAAATGTTTGCTTTCTTAAGAGATGATGAAATAGCCTAAAACCCCTTTGCTCTTCCTTGCACGTGGAAAAAATTGATAGCAGCCTGTTTGCAACATCCTAGGGCTGATTCTTCATGTATTTTTATGTGCATATTCATCCAGGCACATGCTGGCCACCATTGGCTTGTCAGTCCTTTGGCTGTGGCCACACACATTCAAATAAAAGAACTGGGACTGAGTGCTCTGGGATCCATCCCTGCACATGTGACAGTTGTTGTGGCTTATGGTTCTGACACAGGATAACAAGCACAAAATTGAATTTCTGCAGAAGCTCACTCACTGAGGAGCTAAAGGTGATGTTTACTGTAGGCTCACGTCAGCCTGTACCCCTAAAATGTTTAAGCCTGTGCCTCATTTTACACGTCTTTAGTGCAATGGAAAAGACTGGGATGATTCATGTGTCTCTCTTCTAATGCAGAAAGCTGTAGGCTAGACTAGACTAGACTATTACATGCCAAATTCCATAATGCAGAATACAGCTTGCTTACAATTTTGATAACACTCATCCCCACACTTACATGGTTTTCATTATGGCATATGTAAAGTTTCTTCCCTGAAAATTTTTATTGAAGTTGCTGATAAAGTAAGATACTTATCTTCTACATAAAAGTAACAAAAATCACAGCAGAGCTGAAATAAATATGCATAAAGTGAAACAAGCAAGTCCTTACATCGATTATACTCTCCCATGTGCTACTAAACCAAAAGTAGTTGATCAAATTAGGTAGACCTTGGCTAAATTACCCTGAAAGAAAAGTAACTTCTATAGCAGATGTGTCTTCACAGCCTTGCTTACTTCTGCCTTTCAAAGGAATCATACAGAAAAGACCAGGAAGACTGGGTGAGAAAATAGCCAGCACTGTAAACAAAAAAATTTCAAACTCAAGTTTTCTTTCCCCTCCTGCTATAAATATTATTCTGATTAAAACAAAAGTCATGCAGAGCATCTGTACACCCTACAAGCTAATAGTACTCATCCTGGCATTTTTTTTTTAACTGTCATAATAGGAAAATAATTTTGAACCATTCTCCCCATATCAAGAGGTATTTACATTCAGATATCACTTCATTTTTGATAAAGAACAATAATTTAGGGTTATGAGTTTCCATTTACAAGGTAGTCACCTTATTTTCCTAAAGCTTCTTACTATTCTGATAGTGGTTAAAAGCAACCATACTTACTACAGATATTCGCTTTGAGTATTTCACATCTGTATTACCATGGTATTTATTTTCTAGAAGATTTGCTAAAGAGTCTACCAAATTATTACAATCACCTTACGTACCTGTCAGTTTTATTTTAAAGTAACAGAAAAAGTACTTACTGGATTGTTATTGGTTTTCCCTGCAAGGATGATTCTGGCTTTAACCTTGTTCATATTGAAGTTTTTCAGGTAGGCATCATGAATTCTTTTGGCAAGTGATTTAAGATCTGCCATTTCTGAATCTTCTACATAATTTTCACCTGTTAGAATTTCTGCTTTGAGTTTGGCCTTCTCAGACCTCGGCATTCGTCCAAAACGTATTGCTAATGGGAAGACATAATTGTAAAACAAACACAAATTATACAAGAACTTAAGCCTTTTACCATTGCTGATTAGAGCTGTAAGATTTTTCTGTCTAGAAAAACTGAGGTAGAGATGAAGAAATTGCCCCCTTCCCAACACAGTGATTAATATGCTAAACTGAAGGAAATCAGGTGTTTCAGAACACAAAGTGTTATCTGCAGTGAGCTAGAACACATTCCTTTTCCCTTCTTCATTACCTAAATATACTTGTATTTTGTTTTCTCCTTACTGAGTTCTACAGCTCCCAATGTGAAACTCAAAGTCCACCTTGGGAGCTCTTAAAACACAGAATAAGCTCATGACAGGAGCTTGGCAGAAAGCACACACATGAGCTGGAGAGCTGCAAGGGAGTCAGGCCTGAATCTCACTGCTGGTTCAGAACCTGCAGGGGCAGCCAGTTCTTTATTCAACACATCTGTACTGCCAGTGGGAACCCCAGCCCAAAGACCTGCATTTACAGCTCAAAGGCTATAGGCAACAAAATCGCCTCTCCCCCAGCACTCCATACTGCTTTCTCAACAGACTCGCCCTCCAAGACTGGAGAGGAGAACAGTCTGAGTACCCAACCTAGGCGTTGGGATATTCTTCCCAGAGGCAGAAGATGCAAGTCTGAAACACCTCTGGGTATGGAGGTCTCCTGGTTTTTGGGCAAGTGGTATTGCCATTCATGGGCATGTCCAGATCCTTCTTCAATTTCAGTTTCAAGTTAAGCCAGCCCCATTCTACCCTTGGGAGGTGTGCAAAGGTTTGAGATGGCTCATACAGTGAGCTGCTTGTACTGCATTTCAGCATCCAACCTGTGAGGACAGGACCTCACTGCTTACACTGAGCAATTCAAGACATGAACACCATAAGCCCTTCAACGTGCCCAGGGGGTCTTCTCGTGACATAAGGAGGTGACTCTAGGCATGATCTGAAATACAGCTGTGGACTTCAGCGGAAGTCCAACAAGGAAAGCCTGCTTAGAATCTGGCTTAGGTGCTTCCTTCCCCTTAAAGGTGGGTGGTCACACCAACCTGTTGAAAAAGTGGAAGGACACCTGCTCTAAACTAAAACTCACAGTTTTAAGATCATGGGTGTAAATTTAGTTGTAGTGCTTTTCCTGAGAAGTGTTGTCAGCAAGTTGGCAGTCATCCCTTTCCCCAGCTGCCTCCCACGTTTGCTGCAATAAAACTGTGGCTATTCCCTTCAACTGCGGCACAGATGGCCACAGCATTTTTAGTAGGATGAAACACCTTCACAGGGATGTCAGTTCCTGTCAGCCAGCATGGCTCCTTGCTCAGCTCCCAACCCAAGATGTCACTTTGTTGCCCAGCACACGTTTTGAGGATGATTACCAGTCTTGCAGAGACTACCAACCCTCTCCCACTGAGCCCCAGTCTCAGCCAAGGCTCACCGCAAGAGAGCCAGGCTTCTGCAGAACCAGAAAGTCAACTCTCACAATGCCTCCTGCTGGGACTCTAGACTACAATGTCACAAGCAGCTTCCCTAGTCATGCTCCCACTCCACCTACCCCAACTGCATCGTTTCCTTAGGAAATTTGTCTCCTAACCCACAGCTTTTCACCTAGCCCAGCATTTTCACCTACATTCACATTGTACCTGCCCCCAAGTTCAGCCTGGACAATATCAGAGCCAAGCAGGGAAAACTACTGTTATCTGGCCAAGTAAGATGTGCTTTCTCTTGGTTTGGCCTCTCCCTCTTCACCGGTTGCTCAGCAAGCTATGTCCTGCACAGAGAACTGCCTCGTGGGCTGAAATTGGTCTGTAAGCCACAAGCCTGCCACCCTTATCTTCAATCACTAGCACAAACAACAACAACTTTAAACTGGATATCTAAATGCTCTGAATTTTAACCATTCTGTTTAACAAACAACCTACCAGATTCCTGTTGCACAGTCAGCACAGACCTTTGCCCTCCCTCCCCACTTTCTGAACCATCTGCCCAAGAGCTGTTGCACTGTAACCTGAAAAATAATGAAGGCTGTTTTCCTACAGATTTTTATCCTACATCACTCCCCCTCACAATGAAAGCAGTTGTTCTCCTCCTACTCTTCTACAAAACCCTCAATCAGAATTCTTCCAGTATTGAAATTTGTATCAATGGGAGTACTGGTGCCAAAGTTCTGGGGTGAAGAAAGCAAATAAATGATCATTCATATGGACAAACTGACACATAGCACAACTGTGTAAAGCTCATAACAGCACATTTGGCAGCTCTGTATCAACCACATGAACCCATCAGGGATACTGGCATCCCCTGCAGCTGTCTATTCTGAAAAAAATCTGAGGTTCAATTCATGTGTGTGAGTAAAAATGCTATCCAAGTGCCTGCCTCCAGCAGCAGACTCTGGGTGGGAACAAACAAATTAAGGGCACTCTTACCTACCATTATGTGACATTCCAACTGAAAGGCACTTTTGAAAACGACAGTATTGGCACTTATTACGATTTTTTTTCTGAATTTTGCAGTTGCGATCACATTTATCATAGATGAGTTTTAAACGAATCGTTCTTCTAAAAAAGCCCTATAAAAAGTTTGAAAAAAAAAAAAGTAATGTTAATGAATGTTGACGACTAGGGTTCAATCATATAGGTAATTTTTTTTCTTTTACCATTTATTGTAGAACAGCCTCTACCCCAACTGCTCTTTCCAGGACATCTCCAGCCTGCAATGCAAGGTTGGTTGCACATTGCCCAACCACAGGGACAGCAAATCCAGAGCCATCTCAACATTTTGTGTTACATCACAGAGCAACATGTCATTTGGGCTGTGGGACACACCTGGCTAGGAACTGGTTCCCCATCTCTAACAGATATTCTGCATTATTCCGTAAGATTTACATTCAAATGACACACTGACATGATGCATGAAAGAAAGCTGTACACAAAGACTGTTATTTCTCTCCTGTTACCTCATAATACAGAAAAAGGATGGAAATCTAAAATGTTAGAGGAAAAATAAAAGAATCTTATAGTTCATGGGTCATATCATCTCAAGAATTATGCATTAATGATTAGAGTAATTTGTGCCAGAGACATGCCCTGGCCCCAAAACTACAAGAGGTACAATACTAAGGTGGTCAGGCAGCATGTGGTAGAGGTCAGAAATTTGGGATTTGTTGCTGTTACAACAGGAATGTGGCATATTCCTCCCAGCCATGCTCCCAACACAAATAAAACACCAGTGGAGCAAGAAGGCTTTGTTGTTTTTGTTTTGTTTTGTTTTGTTTTGGTTTTTTTTTGTTTTGGTCACAGTTTAGTGTTTTGTTTTAGTATTTCACTAACTACATGCAGAAAAGCAGCATTAAAACTATAATTGTGAATTGCTCCAGCTTGATGAAGTCTGGTATTGAGTTATGGTATCTGGATGACTTACTTCAGAAAAAAGACCACAGATAGGAATTGTAATGGCTAAAGCTATAGCAATTAAACATTTATGCACCAAATGTTTATCTTCCTATTACCCCATAAATAAAGTAACATGATTTAGGTTCTTAAGAAGAAAATGATGACTGTACCTTACAACCTTCACAAGCATGTACTCCGTAATGGTAGCCTGAGGCCTTATCCCCACAAATTCTACATTCAATGTTTAATGCTCCAGTGGGTGATTCATCTATGCTACCTGGAGCTGTGGCAAAATTAATGGATGAAGGACTGGATGCTGGTGAAAGGGTGTCTAAAAAAAAAAAAAGGAACACTTCATAAATACTATACTATCAAGACTGATACAATTTCTATACTAAAAACCACACAAAAAAATGAGCTTATTCTAAAAAATAATCTTGCTTTAATAGTCATTAAGTGAATTAACAATTCGACCGTAAGTCTTTGAAAAATAGTCCATATTCCCAGTGCAAACACACACAGAATACAGGGCTAATTTTGATGTGACATAGGATGTCAAGAAGGAAAGGGCCTTACTGAAGTGACTCTGGCAACAAGAACTAGATGGGTGATAATGGACCCAATAAATTCACACCACACTGATGTTCTTTGCAGAAAGGCTGTGAACAGCTCGTCTTGGCCTTACATCTCCCATCTCTTGTGCTGCAGGGATGAGCAGGGCATCTCTTGTTGCAGTGCCACAAGAGACACATTCCTACCTCACACAGATACACTTCAGATACACATAAGGACCCCTGAAAAGCTTTGACCTTTGAAAAGTTACTCATAATTTTAAATTACAATCTAAACTGAGGCCTGAAAAGCAGATGGATGAGTCCTGCACATCAGTAGAAAGGCTGAGCAGATGTTAAAAGGAAGGTAACACAAATGCCTGCTTCTAAAATAGCCTAGCTCAGATATTTTGGGCAAAGCATTTCTGAACCCTACAATGAAATAAACTTGCCAGACATGCCACCAGTAGACGAACACATTACAAAACTAACACTTTCCAAACTTAATTATTTCTATTAATAGTTCCAACCTTGTTTGAGGAAAATATTTTCTGAGGTCAGAATTTCTTTTATTTTCCATCTTGTAACTTGCATCACAAGACTTCATCAAATTAATGGGTGTGTTATTTTAACAGACAGATTAAGAAACACTCATGAATGTAGGTCAGCAAGTATTATGTTGGAAAAATCCTTGGTACAGAACTCCATTGCCAGCGCTGCCAAGCCCACAGGCATCAGAATCATCAAGAACAGCCTAAACCCCCGGATTTTTTAAAAGTGTGATTTTATTTTACTTGCCTTACGGAATTTGAGCCTTGGAATTTTACCTTTTGCAGGTTCTCTGACCACAAAACCAGTACATTTTGCAATGAGCACGGAATACTCCATGAGAAGGTGAAGGTAGAAGCTGATCTAAATTATTGTAGGCCTTGTACACACCCACACTCAAATAATTATAAAGCCTCCTGCCTCTGAAGGACCATGTTATAAACAAATACACACACACAGAAAGCACATCATAATTTTTCCTGTACAAGGCATCTCTCTGATGAGAAGGTCTGCGACCAAAAGGGAACAAACTCATAGTTCTAGAAACATTCCTTTGGTTGATAGTGCCAGGAGGCAGCTCTCCCCATTCCCTTCAAACCCATACTGTTCATTTCAGCTGCCTCAGTTCTATTATTCCAAATAAGAATCACAAGCTGGGAATTGATCTAAAGTAAGAAACCCCCAAAACAAAGCACAATGCAAACCAACCAAAAGGTTAGTAGTAAGCTACTTCAAATGACTCTCCTGCTAAAAGACTTGCAAACACCCAGATTCAAGAGGAAAATCTTACAGAGATCACCACAGTGTCCCACACCATTGCAGTGATTCCCATTCTGATCTCCCAAAGCCTCTGACTAAAGACTATGTAACTTTATGTTACAGCCATTCTTCAGTGACATTTGTCTAATACATTAACTTTAACCTTAAGTATTTTAAGACCATGCCATAATCAGCTTATATATTTCTAGTGTCACTTCCTCATTAACAATAGTTATTGCATTAAAGTAGTTATTAATTTCTACCATTCTATTTATAAAAGAAAGTTTTACGTAAAACCGAACTCTCTTACCTGTTATAACTGATCCATCAGATCCTGGACCATTTCCAAGTGATTGGAATTCTGTTAAACTTAAAGCTCCAGAACTATCATCACCTAGAGACTGGGACAGGTCTTGAATGTTCTCCATATCTTGTAGGAACTCTCCAGATAAAGGGCTGTCTATATCCTCCTCCTCCAAGGGAGTAAGGGGATAGAGCTGGTTTTCAGTGTCCACCATTTTGATCAAGTAGAGCAGTCACTTAAACTTCTTTTTACTGGTGAAAGAATAATTAAAATAAAAAAAAATCAGATATTAAAAAAAAAAATTTGAACCAGTTGCAGCCCACTGAATACAGGATTTCTAATCCAAAGGTGAAATATTATACAACATTCTTTTGCTCTGGAAACTTTATGCAACATGAATAATCAAGAGCACAGGGCAGAGAAAATTCCCCAAAAGACTTCAAGATGAATGAAAATTATGACAAGATCAATCTGTAGATTGTTCTTTTCTCTCCATTGCTGAGAAGAGAGTTTCTACAGAAGGCATTATGCACTTCCCACCAAAACTTTTAACAAATATCAATATTCTACTCATTCTTCTTGAGCAGGAAAAACAAAAGCGATGCTGTCACTATCACTAAGTTGCCCTCTCATCCTACAAATACCATTAGTACAGGTCTATTTGCCCAATGTCTTTGAAACAGGACAGTTTTAACCAAAAATAGAAAATAATTTCTATGTCATATAGTGCAGGAAGCAGGAACATGTAGGAGACTAAGTAAGGGAATTTATCCATGATTTCCAGTTACAGACAAGAGGGAAGTTACTGTACCCCCTGTGCTGGTGGGTGAGAGCTGGACACACGGCATGGATAAGCCCAGTAACACCTGGAACTAACTGTGCTGTTTGCTCTTGGTTATCTGCTCACCTCCCTGACACAACCAGAATATACTCAGACTCAGAAATGAGAAATCCCTTGTTTGTAATTTGTGAAAATAAAGTTAAGTTCCTATCTGTGTGATGTATCTATTTTGTGATGGGGGAGAAGTACAGAGAAACCTCCAGCAACCCAAAGGAGACTACCAAATTTGTCTCCCTAAGGAGCCATTAGCAAAAAGAAGAGAGGTATGGCAGAGCATATGATGGGCACTGCTCCTCCAGTGTGCTCTCCTCGAAGTTCTCCTGGGCTACACCAGTTTTTTGGCTGAACCAGAAACATTGTATTCCTCTGCAGACACTCAGCCCCAGGACAGCTGGGGAGGTTCCAGTAGGCACTGGGCTTCTTGTACCCAGTGCTCCCTGCTGAATCACACACATCTCTCCCAGCACCGCTGCTTCATCCAGCACACATATTTTTAAAATGTTAAGTGAACACTGAAGTCTACCTTCAACCAAAATAGGCATTACCTTTCAGGAAAGCAAAGGAAAGTCTTGAGAGCTGACCTCTGAACATGGCAACAGCTGCCTGGTATCGCTCAAAACGCACCATGCTGTTCCACATTTACAATCAATATGTCAAATTCAGCAGCGTTTCTAGCTAAATTTCTGTAAAAACAACCTAATAGCTAGTGAAACATAAATGGAGTGCTTCTTGTTTTAACTATTATATTACATACCCTTTTGTACTTTCAAACACTACAAGTAAATTATAGCTGCTTAATCATTAGTGCTCTTGTCAATGATTAACTGGTACTTAAGCAAGCATGGTGACAGCGTAACCATTTCTGAAGACTGTCAAAATATACTAATATTCACAATACTGACAATTAATATTTTTATAAGCACAGAAAATCTTTAAGTAATATGTCTAGTATTTATGCAGTAAACTGCCTTCTGGCTTCTCTTGTGTTCTGTGCATGTTTACACATGCATATGCTTTCACTGGCAGGTTTCACATAAGATGCATTGATCCTTGCTTGAATAAAAAAAAGCTTCTAAAATAAAAAAGGTAATAAGTATGAAGTTCATTTAATATTCAGAGAGAGAATTTTGCTTTACAAAAAGCCCTGTACATGTTACAACGGTAGATGTAGTAATGCAGCATGATGATTCCACTCAAAGATCTGTGTCTTCTAAGTATTTACAAAAATTCTGTGCCACAAAGACACCTGCAGAGGATTTTCTCAGTTTCCCACACAATATGCTAGTCTCCATAACCCCTTTCCTACCCCCAAGTACCAACACACACAAACTGAAAACAAGAGAATAGAACATGGAAAAATAAGGACACCATTTAATGTAATTATGGTTTTAAGGTTAAACAAGTTTTAATCTCTCACATCATATTATCTCTGAAATATGACTATTTTCACAAGAAGTCCTTTTTCACCACCTCACTGTGAATACCCACTGAGTAACTTACCTATAAACTTGAAATCGGTCCCAAAGAAATCAGTCAGATTATTAAAGGAAAATACCTCAACGTGCAGCTAAAGATTACTTGCTTCATTTTTGGAAAAGGATGGAGGGATACTAAACCTCTAGCCCTTCCCCATTTAATACTTGCCACACCAGGGATAATCTCTATAAGGAAACAGGTCTCTGAGATGCAAAGGTCTCTGGGAAACAGTAACAAAGTCTGATCTTACTGCATAAACAAATTGATCGTGTAAAAGGCTTGCTTGCAAATACCAGGGTTAAAGTTGAAACAGTCATTACCTCTAGGTCATTCTGAGAATGCTGGGGCTGAAAACAGCACATGTAAAACTCGTGATTGTAATAGGTATTTTTAGAAAACTTCACTGGATTAGAAAATCCTTGAATATGTAAGCTGTAGCATATTTCCAATATCCTGATTCAATACAAAAAAAAGAACAGAAAACAAGATTTGGTACCTACAGTGTGACACCCTGGCTTCTACCTGGGAAAGGATGCATATTTTCTCATCTATCACATGACAATCAATTCAGTCTTCATCGTTTGTAACCTTTCATACTCATACTATTTTTTATTTTAAAAAGTATTTATAACATAAGACAGAGAACATTTTCTATGCACATGCTGAAAAATTTTCATAAACCACCCCTTCATCAAGACTGCCAGTTGCACACCCCCTCCCCAAAAAAACCCACCCAGAAAAATGTCATCTTTCTTCCCTTTACTCAGCTGTACTTCAAGAATCACATGCAAGTTATAGGTATCCTTGCCTTTAAAATAAATCAAAATTCACATACCCTAATTTTGAAAATTGACAGCAAAGCTGTAAAGTCAGGATCTTAAAAGTCACATAAGTAAAAATTCTATGCAACCTTGATTTGAATTCTCTCCCCAGCCCCATGGTAGGTGAGTGAGCAAGTGGGGCTTGGTTGCCTCCTGGGGTTAAGCCCAGACAAAATGACAAAAACAACATGGAAAATTTTTTTTTTGTTTTATATTACTCAGCCAAACCCAAGGAGAATGTACTGAGCTAGGAAGATGTGTTTCTTTAGGCCTGGGATTTTCTCTCCCACTGGATTTTAAATGACATTGGCTAGTGCATATTACAGATCAGTGTCTCTGAACAGGACCACTCAACCCTCCTTTTAAATGTGACTGACCTTCCCCCTTTAAACTATTCAGCTGCTTTTCACATCTTCAAGATTATATATCCACAATTTCCTCCAATGCTTCTTTCACTTATGTAACACACTTATTATACACTAAATGAAAAAAAATTGTTTTGCCAAGATTACTGTTTAAGAAGTAACTAATAACAGGGCAGCAACAAAACTATTCAGGAGAAAATGAAACTATTTATTTCAAATATCATACCCTCTCACTCTCACACAACAGATGCAGTTACTAATGGAGAAAAAACTACAAAGAAAAAATTCATTTTCAGCAAACAGAAATAAGAGAGGTAATTCATCTCACCTAATGTCAAACAGCTCACTTAACATGTTTGGGTTGAGTGGAGCTCAATGGAATTTCCAGAGCCATGACTGATCTTCGAGGCCGTGATTACACACTAAAAACGTGGTACTTTTCAATCCAGCCACTTCCCTGATCCAGTTCACTGCAAAGCTTTACAAATATTAGTGCTGGCTCAATGGAGAGAGCAGAAATAAGCAGCTGGGAAGAGTGATACACATGCTGCATGGCCAAAATATAACTGCATGTGCAGCCTGGATCTCCTCTGCAGAATTCAGTGACTGTGTGGACAGCCTGGGACTGCAAACCAGGCACTTGCACTGCCTGAAGTGAAGATGCCAATGCCCTTTTAGTCTCCTGTGAGAGGTGAAAAGAGGCTTTACAGATTGGACAGCACCTCTATTAGATTAAGGGGTATTACTATCTTTTGGCAGGGCCGTGGAAATGTCATGCAGGCTGCTATGTGCACATCCCATAGATACTCACCTTCCAGGAGTAAAATTGCCACTGAAATCCAGTAAATGGAAGATACAGGAAGATACAGGCATTTACTCTGAGTTTACACAACATGCTCCAATAAATAAATAACAAATATCAAATTAAAGTTCCCATGCTGGAAACTCAAGCGGAGAGTAGAATCTAGCCCAAAGAAAGATTTCAGCTGCTTGTAAAGAATAAAACAACATCCATCAAGTGGCTTTCTAATGGAGAATTTTAAATTCAATACACCCCTCAAGATCCTGGTAACTAGGAACTCCACTCAGAACACTTTATATTTACACTGACTTCATATTAGACCAGCAAATAGATTTCACCATATTTCACCCACACCATTAGACCAGTCAGCCCGTATCAGACAGCTCAGACGTAAGGAAAGACCACAGCTCCCGGGTATCGGCGCAGTAAGATCTGAAGCCTGTGTTTAAAGGAGCTCCTGCAATCCCTTTAACAGCAGGAGCCAGATTTGGTTTCATCACCCACGGGACAGGAAGGTTTTGCAACCTTTGCCTCCAGGCTCCAAAGACAAGACTTACTGGTCTATCACGTCAACTTTACACCTATCTGCAACCATGCTTGCTTTCTTCCACATAAATGGATGTATCGAACCTGCCATTAGTCAAATTTGCAAAAGGCCCTTCTGATAAAAGGAAAATCCCATATTGTAAAGAGTGGAGATTGAGGTGTTGTTTGAGCTGCTTTCAAGCTCAAGTAAGTTCAAGTCTGCATAGAATGCCAACATGACTGAGATTTTTTGGTTGTTTGTTTTGTTTTTTTTTCTTCTCTAAATGTGAGTTTTCATATCCAAAAAGTAAATGCTTTGGAGGTTTCTGTAAGTGCGAACAGGAAGACTTGACTTTTCTGTCTAACAAATGCTGAACTGAAATTAAAGTCAGAAATAGCTGTATGTCAAAGTAAAGCTTTCAAATCTCTTTCAAATCTGTGTCTGCTGAATCCTTTGAAGAGCTGTCTACTCAGGAATTCAGTATAAGTCAAGAATAATATAAATTAACAAACTATATAATACTAAGGGTAACTGAAAAACCTGTAATGTTTTCCTTCAATTTACTATTTTCTTCAAGAAGTGTTTTTGGAGGGGTCTTGGTTGCTTTGGGTTTGTTGGTTTGTTTGTGGGGTTTTGGGGGATTTTTTTCTTCTTTGCTTTGCGTATTTTGAACTCCTAGGAGTTTTTGTATTTTTTTAACTACATTATAATCCAGTCTGAAATTTAGACAGTATCAAACCCAAGCAAGCACTGCCAAAGACTCAAGTGAAAAACTTTGTGTTAAAAAAAGTCTTTTGTCTTGCGTTAACTTTTATACATGGAAGATACATGGGAAGGTCTAAAAACCTCTCAGTTGGTGTCTGTTTCCATTTTTATAATCAAACTATCTATAGAATCAAGATACTACTATTACTATGGTTTTAAAAAAATCAGCCTGTAAAGCAGTATGAGGGAAGATTATTCAGTTTATTACATTAGTTGTTAATGCACTTAAAGCAAATATTCATATTGCAGTTCATAATATCCAGTATTTTTGAAGCATAACCACTGAAGAAAGTATATTTTATTAACAAGAGATTCAAAAGGACAGTAAGAATGTCTTTTCTGCAAGAAACTAAGCCATGGCAACATCTTAGTAACCACTGTGTCATAGAGTAGTCTGTGCTCTCTGCCATGTGCTACCTTTCAGGTTCACTACAGTTGCACCAATACTGCTCACAGCTCACCAGAGCTTCTAATGAAAACCTCACTCCACTGTTAGATTTACAATTTTGCACTTGCAACACACTCCCCCTTTTTCCTTTCCTCTCCCAAATGAATCCCCCGGTTTTGCTCTTCATCCAATCCATTTCAATGTCAGTATCTCTTCAAGTCACTGCCATATTCCATTCAAATTATTCCATGCTTGAGGAGGATTCAAAAGATTACATGTGCTAATCACAACAGTTTGTGCTTCAAAGTTCTACAGATTCTAAAGCCTCTGTGACAACACCTGGCAGGCCATGAAGCTGACAGAACATACTGACACACATGCTGGGTGTGTGTGCTGAACACTGACATGTGGAGACCACAACTGCTGAGAAATGGAGATCTGGTGCATCATTTAAGAGGCTGCTCCTGCTGCATGTACACCAAAAGCTGGGGTTTGATTTATGATTGATATTTGAACCAAGGAGAGGTCACATTCAGACAAACATGACATACATGTATTTGCTCTTTGATCCAAGAGCCAAGGTCACGTTCACACAAATGTGTCATCTGAGTATTTGCTTTATTTTTATTACTCTGTTGATGAACTTAAGTTATTTTACTTTCCTCACATGTTCCAAAAACTCCTTAGCCATTTATTCAGTGTGTCCCAAAAACTCCTTGCCCATTTACTTGGAAGTTGCCAGGTTTTTCTAAGTTTTGCAATACTGGATAAATGTCTGATGAGCTAATTACATAAGCCAAGATTTTGAATTGATTAACAGTTAGGGACACCTTAATTTCACAGATCAGAGCTCAGACCGAGGCTAAATATGGTTTGCATGGTATGGCCAGAATGAAGAGATTAAGAAAAAGGAACAAACCAAAAATCCCACAAAAACTGCATCTTATGAACTGCAGGCATATATTAGATGTCCTAAGCCACTGTCAGTTGTTTTCTTTCTAAAATTAATACGTAACAGTAAGTTTGAATGGTGAAGTCCAAGTTGATTACAACATGTACAGCATTTACAAACAGCCCACGCATTTGCCCCAACATGCTGCTCACTGGGAGCCAGATCCTTAAGATTAAACTGGAATGATGCAATTGTTTCCTTATACATGTGATTACTGCATCCCAGATTATGAAAAGCACGTGCCCGACAATTTTCCAACTGTACCCTGATATTCTACAGAGACCTCATTTGTTGAAGGATACAGGTATCTCAGGGTAACAGGCAAATAGAAATTGCATTTTAGAGTGGTGCCTGAATGATTGTCTCCAGTCTAATCAATTCCTGAAGTAAATAAAATGTAAGCCCCTTGCTAAGTCTCTTGCAGAGTACATTTTCACTACATATGGTAAAAATAAACTTCATAAGGTAACAAACTAAAGACATCTGTGCAACTGAAATTGTCAATTAAAATTATAATCTAATACACACAGATGCCATGTAAGGCAAAATTTTTGGCATATTGATGGTGCTGCTACCTAAACCTCTCACTCAGAAGATTTACTTGCTCACATGCTTAATAAAAAACCCAAAACCAAATAAACCCACAAAAACATAACATACATGACCATTTTGTCAAGGAAAACATCCTAACTTTTACAAGCATAACTGTCTAATAACTCTTCCTTACAAATGTGAAAATTCAGACATACTATATTTATTGAAAAGAAAAAGATGATTGCCACTAACTTAAAGTCAAACAAACACTTGGATGCACTTTCTGAAACTGATGGTATTTCAACAATATTTAGGGTTCATGTGTAAGTACAGACAACTTCAAATGTGTTCTTCCAAAACAGGATATGGAAATTCCTTTTGTTTTTTATCTGCAGACCTTTATGTGTTATAGCAAGTGGTATGTATTCTTGAAAATAACATATCCTTTAGTATGTTACCATCACATATATATCTTATATATATATATATATTATAACATAGAGCAGTAACATACTCTTTAGAAATCAGAATCCTTGCTGTGTTATATATAAAAATACTTGTCTTTAGCCGAAATGCCATAAAAGAAGGATAAGAAATGATTACCTAATCTTTTGTTTACTGAGCATATTTAACCATCCTGTATTATTTCAACCTTGCTTATTCTTCAAGAGAAGAGCAAAGGATTGTTCCTATGACATAGATACTTCAACTGCATACAACCTCATTCAAGGCCACGTATTATATTTGCCAGATGACAATTAATTTTGAGTTTATTGACTGGCAATAAAATTTTTGCAGCTGTATATGATTTTGTGAGTTTAAATAGCACAATAAAAGTTTGGGAGCACTGAGGCAGTACCCAGATTTGAGGAGTACCATCCACACAGGTGTTTACTCTTGCCTCCTGCCCACATAGCACCCTCAAAGCATCACAAGCACAATGTGGCTGCTTCAGCCTGAGCTCGCTGGTCCTCCTGTGCTAGCTGGACACTGACAGGCCAAACAGAACAGACAATTGCTGAATTCATATTGCATCACTTCCCCAGCAGGGTCAACAATGTGTTTTCCTTTCTTCTTCCCAGTCACCAGCTTCCATGAAAATGACAGAACTTTAATGCCTTTGCAGCCATTACTGCTCTCTCTAATTTGAGAAGATTTGCAGGTTCAGAATTATTGGGCTGGGGGCACAGGACAGCAGGCCATACTGTGTATACCTGACAGGTAACTAGACCAGGAGAGGTGGGAAAACAATCCTGAAAATTGCTTTCAGTTTTGGAGCAAAACTCTCTTCCAAGACTGATCTGGACATTTGCCTGCACAACCCACTAATTCTTGCAGACATCTTAATGGCAACATTCTTCCTGAATAAAGAGCTATTGTTTTGGAACAAAACTTTCAATCTAAAAGGAAAGGAAAAAAGAAAAAGATAAATTAAAATTACTTAATGCAAAAATTTCAAAGGTGTGTTTAGCATATTGATTTAGATTGTGAAAAGTTACATTTGAGTCTTACCTGCCATTTAATGATTAGGCCTTGCAACCCCTCATTTTTAGTTGACTTAGACAGACACAACTTCTCCATCTGACAAACTCCCAAATTTTGCCACCCTGATCTCCTTACACATGTCCTCCTCAGAGAAATAGAAATAAAAAAAGCCCACAGCTTGGCATCTGTACCTTTTCCTACAAAAGCTCTCCTACCTAAGCCCAGTACTCCTTTAAAAGAGACATGAAGTCTCTTAGTTTTCTCTTTTCATTTATAGCTTAAACTTCTAGCTTGGGCTCCTTACTGTTTTGGCTCAGGACAAAAGTCCAGTTGCTTTGGTATCTGATACTGCAATTTTTGCTTCTAAGATCAGTAACAACAAAAAATATGTTTCTTCCTCAAGAATACCTCCTTTCAGTCACCAGCTCACTCCCTATCCCAAATCTCAGGTTACAGTCCTTTTCAGTATTCTTTCAGCTGTCTTATCCCTCTCCTCTATCAGCCACATCAACCTATCCCCAAATCACCTCCTTCACCCCCTTGGTCCTCCAGTATCCTGTCTCAGCTCCTGCAGCATCTGCACAGCTGCACCCGCCTCACCATCTGCAACTCCTCGCATGATTCATCACCAAACATAACAGACAATGATTATTCACTGTTTGAAAAGCTACAGTGGAATTTACATCTGTTTCTGGAAGAGATTCAAGAAGCCTGAATTCGCCTTCTTAGCAGAGAACACCACCACTGTGTATTTTCAGTGGTTTTATTTCACTGATAAACTTCATTCCCTTGTCCAGACATAATGACATGACTTATTTGATAAATTAAATGCAGCTTAACAGAGGGATTTATATCCTTTAAAAAATAATGACCCTCAGAAAAAATATTACAGATTTAGGCCCCTTCTGCTTGCAAATGTCTTTTTGAAAATTGAGTAATTCCAATGGGTCAGCTTTTACACTCTTCTACCTGCACATAAAAAATCCAATGTCTTCTGTAACCAGCAGCTGAAGTTGTATAGTTTAGTTATTCTTTACTGTGCTACCATTTTACTCATTCATTAGAAATATTTTACAGGCTCTTGTTGCTCAGCTATTACGTTTAAGTAAATAAGCAAATGAAACCTGCTAAAAATAAACTAACTTCAATTTAATGTCATGCCACAACTCAGAGTGGAATGCAAAACAAAATTCTTTCACTTTTTATTGCTGGTTTTTTTTGTTGGTTTGGGTTTGGGGATTTTTTTGGTAAGAAAAAGGCCTTCAGTTTTATTCTGACAATTCAGACATCCCTACCTTTAAAAGTTTTTCTTTGTGATAAATGTATCACACAAAAACAAAGTTTACACTGAATTAGCGTTACTGACAGAAGCCTTGGCAACAGGCATGAATGCAATTAATCTACATTTTTTGGCAAATGGACATCAAGTACTTGTACTTGCAAGCTCCTGACGTGTCAGATAGAGGATATACTTGGGACACATGACTTCACAGCTCTAAATCAGGTCACTCACTACAGTTTACAGATCACAAGCCTCCCACTCCTGTGTGATCAAAAAGAAGCAAACGATAACCAATTATTTTTCCCGCCATATTTTCCCTGCTCATCCTTTATGACATGAAGGGTATCTGGAGCCCAGTTTAACAGCAATACCAGCTCTGCTGTACATCTGCCACCCTACTCCTTTTAACCAAAGAAGCATCTGAACTGCAGAAAGGTAGAGGAAGAATATCAGTCCAGTGAAACAGTAAAAGAAAACCTCTTTAAAAAGCCATGTATGTACTTTCATATTCTGATTTTACTTCACTTTGTAAGGCATTTCAGCTGGCTTGAATCAGACACTGAAAGAGCAGTTATGGGGACGGAGCACACTGAGTTACTGGTTGCAGAATAAGGTTACCTAAAGGGTAGCTAGACAAGTCAGCTTCCGTAACGCAATAGCTCCCTCACATCAAAAGGATATCCCTTCAGTAGCTCCCTGGCACTGCCGGCCCCGCACCTTCCCTCTCCCTCTGTCCTTCCAGCCACGCTGCTCCCCGGCATTGCCTGGTCCCGCTGGCCGCCTCTGGCACCGTGAATGAGCCTCCCCGACGCCGCTGTGCCCGCCGTGCCTGCCGGGCTCCCGGGA